>SNQJ01S0000753.1:344929-368955 GCA_010110895.2 Picea sitchensis | reverse complement strand
CGACATTTGTCCCCACATCCTCCTATTCATAACCAGTCATGTTTTCCCCATGACCGTTTGGCCGAAATTTTTTCCAATAAGGAGCTCACGTTGAGTTAAGATAACAAGTTACCAATGTCGTCATCCACTTTTAGTTACAAGGTAATTCACAGTAAGGTTATGCAAAGGTACAGATGGAAAAAGAACTAGTGTGAGAGAAGAGTAAGCAGATCATGTGCATTTAAAGAACATGGCACTGGAGGAGATGCACCCAAGCAACAAAAATTCATGACGCTTATATCTTGTTAGAGTTTTTGCCAACAGGGTCCCTGATTCTAGCAGTCTGTTAGATCCACTTGCACATATGTTAAACTAGTAGCTTTTTGTGGAGAATCCTAGGATAGGAAGGCCAACTCACATCTCAAGTTGTTATCTACTATTTTGATTATAATAACTTGAGAAATTTTTTATGTAGGGGTTCTTAGGTTTGAGAAGAGCTCCCTTTTGTAATATTTTGACAAAACAGAGTTGTTCTCTAGTTATGCATGAGACTTGAGACATTTTCATTAATAGAAGTCAATTTCCTTACATCATCTTGTTTCTTCTTATTCTAAAATGCTCATGATTGGATGATACATATGAGATGTTTTGGTTGTTTTATAATGGTGATCTAGGTGGATATTGGTGTCCACCCACCTTTTCCAACTCGCTCAAAATGGTTTTCTGACAATTTTGGCAATTTACTATTTTTAGCAGTTTTTAACTTCTGGGGCCATTTCGAGGGCCTAAATGAAGTTTTTTTGGGATATATATTATAATTGATATCCAAAGGCTCTAATTGAGCCCTTAATATGAATCTCATCAACTATACCTTTCCAATGAGCTATCGTGCACCTAAAACAGAGATCATATGCAAAAGTTACGACCCCGAGAAGTTGATGTACTAACTTACCCAAACAGGGCCCGCATGAATTTTGGTGCTTCATCTCCTAGGGTTAGGTTTTTAGATTTCTAGGACTTTTGACATTCCTGTTTATTGTAAAAATTCCTTGAGATCCTCATTGTAATCATCCTCTAGCGAATGAGCACAACCGTCACATCTCTTCTCAGAGATAAGCCGCCACCATTCGAGCAAGCTTGTTTTCCACTACATTTTACAGTTTCAGCTTATTTCCTTATTGGATAGAAAACTAGTTTTATTGGATCTCTGTTATTTTGTGTTAATCATACTTTAATAATATGTATTCATTTCTTTCTGCTCATAAAACCCGTATGAGTGGTATCAGAGCGGTCTGCTCCTTCTCGTCTTAATGCATGTCCCCAACGAGGTCAGGGTATAAAGAATTGGGTCTCGATCCTGTTTCTCTTGAGGACAAAATCTCTCGCATGCCCAAGTGGCCTCTCATGACATGAGAAAATAAATATGAAGGGACAGGAGATCCTTTTAAAAATTTTCTTGAGGAATCCCTCACACAACAGAGGAACGAGATGATGGATACCTTCGCACAAATCCTTCGGTGGCTACCAATAGGCGACACATCTTCCTCGAGCGGAGGTGCCACCCCCTTCAATGTGCAAATCAACTTTGATATTCCTATATTTGAAGGTAATATAGACGCATATATTGTATACAAGTGGTTGAATCTACTAGAAGGGTATTTTTCTATCCATAACTTTTCGAATAGAGAAAAGATTACTTTTGCACTCCTCAAAGTTGTTCCCCATGTCAAATATTGGTGGGAAACTTTCTGTGAGAAAAAGGAAACAGAGGAACCCTCATTATTTACAGTCGCTTCCACTTGGGAATATTTTAGGGATGTTATTAAGGAACAATACTACCATGTCAGAAGTTATGACGGCTTGTATACCAAATGGACCACACTACGGCAAGAAAGAGACCAAGCAGTGTCGGAGTTCACAAATATATTCCATACCTTGTGCACCAAAATGGGTATCAAATATTCATAGAGACATATGGTGCTCAAGCGTCACGATGCTCTACATATATACATCCAGACCGAAATGGAATTTCTGTACATCTCAACTTTGGACGCGGCCTACCAATATGTTGTCAAAATCGAGCAGAAGCTCCAACAAAAGACATGGCAATTTGGGCCTGGGAACCCCTCACAGCAAAAGCCAGGAAGGGGCGGCCCCAACCCACAGAACAAAGTATAGATAAAATATGGACAGTATCAGGACAAGCAGTTCAAGCCGCAAGCAAATAAGTACACCGGAACGACAAAGAAAGATACCAGGAAGTGGTACGAATTCCAAAAGAGCCCTTGGCATAACACTGTTGAATTCCGCTCAAAGAAGTCATTGGTGGCCAAAGTGAAAGCCTTTGAATCAGATGTGGGTTATGACTATGAGTCACAACCAAAAAGGGGAAGACATATCATTGATGCGGAATCTAGTGCCATAGTTGCTACCACCAAGCTCCAGCCTGGTGAAATAGACAAGCCAGAAGAAGGTGAGATCTCTTCCATTCACAGATGTGGGTAAAAGGCTCCCCATTGCACTTCATCGTTGATAGCGGTAGCTAGAAGAACCTCATTTCAGAAGAGGTCATCGAGTGGTTGGCCCTATCGAAAACACCGCACCCACAACCCTACACCACTGGATGGCTCCACCAAGGAAGCGATCTTTGCATGAACCAACAGTGTCGACTGTCGAATGACATGAAGCCCTTCAAATATGAGGTATTGTGCGATGTTACTCCTCTCAAATTTTGTAATGTTCTTTTGGGCCAACCTTATTTATGCAAATGTCATGCTCTATATGAGTCTAGGTCTCATAGTGTTATTATTAATTTGAACAAGAAATTGTACAGGATACTCGATGCAGTCCCTCCTAGTGATATTTCCTTGATCTCTGTTAAGAAATGCAAGAAGGTAATCTCTCAGATTGAGAAATTTGTCTTCTTCATGATTCTCTCTCAGAGTGAGTGAAATATCGTAGCCACATCCAGGGCCTCTATAGCCGATCTCTCCACACAACAAAATAAAGTGGATAAAGTCATGGAAGAATAATCAAATATATTCTCCTCTCCTATCGAGGTACCTCTGCACTGCCAGGTCAAGCATCCCATCAATCTGATCCCAGGTTCACTGCTACCCATTGGGCCAATCTACCTCTGCTCTCTATTAGAAAACAAGGAGATAAAGAGGCATATCCAAGAACTACTCCACAAGGGGCACATACGTCCCATCTCATCACCTTGTGGGATCATAATCGTGCTAGTGCAGAAGAAAGATGGTACCTGGCGACTCTGCATTGATTATTGGGACTTGAATTAAATCACAGTCTGAAACCGGTACCCGATTCCCCGAATCGACGACCTCCTTGATTAGCTCACGGGGGCCAAATACTTCAATAATATTGATCTAAATTTTGGCTACCACCGCGTCCCAATAGAATAGATAGATGTATGGAAGACCGCCTTCAAGTCAAAATAAGGTCTTTTTGAATGGTTGGTCATGCCCTTTGGTTTGAAAAATGCTCCAACAACGTTTATGAGGATGATGGATGATATCCTACGACCTTTAACCAATACTTTTGTAGTGGTTTATCTGGATGACATCCTCATCTACAACAAGACTTGGGCAAAACACTTCCAGCATATTCAACAGGTTCTGCACACACTACGACATCACAAACTATATGCAAACTTGTAAAAATGCTCCTTCAGCATGGACAGGGTCCATTACTTAGGCTACCTCATTGATCAACATGGTGTGCATGTAGATATAGCCAAGATCTAGGTCATCCGTGACTGGCCAACCCCAAACACACTCACTGAACTTCAAACATTCTTGGGCCTTGCCAATTTCTATCGCAGGTTCGTGTTGGGATTCTCTCATACTGCATGGGCCCTCAACCAAGTAACCATGGGTGGCAGTAAAGAAAAATTTGTGTGGGGCCTATCCCAACAACAAGCCTTTTATGACTTGAAGAATCGTGTGTTCTCATCCCTAGTACTTTCATTACCATACCTCCGATATCCCTTTGATATCGAGACATATGCTCTAGACTATGTTGTGGGTGTCGTTCTCACTCAACACGGCCACCCCATGGCATATCATAGTGAGACACTATTAGATGTTGTCCATAAGTACCCTACTTATGACAAAAAATTTACTCCATTGTGAAATCCTGCTGCCAGTGGAGACATTACATTCCTGAGAAGGAGGCAGTCATCCACACTGATCACAAGCCACTACAGTTCATGCAGACCCAAGGATAATTGCAGAATGACTACCATCAGAAGTGGTCCACATACTTACAACAGTTCCAACTCAACATCAAGTATAAAATAGGAAGTATCAACTGAGTTGTCGATTGCTTCAATCAACCTCCAATCGCAACACTCACCATGGTGCTAGACTCTTGCGGCCACGAGACCTCTGGATGTCCCCACCTCTACGAGACATGTTGGGCCCTTCGTTTTTGAATGAGAAGTTGTGAAAGAAGAACTACAGTCCCATTTTTGGTCTAGTACGAGTTGCGTAGGATACAAAAGAAAATGGACAATAGAGTAAGGAGAAGTAACAAAAAACAGTTTTGAAAAGGACAACACAACGCCAGCAAGGCAAAAGAAATTGCAACAGAACAAGAAAGCATGCGAGCTCAAAGCTAATATATCGGGTTGAGTTTTGTAAATGTGACCTCTACATAGTTTTGGCTAAGTAGAGTTCTTCGACATGGCTCTAGAGCCAAGAGTCTATAATAGAGCACTACTTTGTATCTCTAAGTTTGTAACTGAGAAATATCTGAAGATAATATATGAAGAAGGATCCAAAATTTCAAAATATGTTGTATCATTTTGTGTTTATACTTATGCATTGTATCTTTACAGTACTTCTTTATCTTCATAAGTCCCACATGATGTTTCTGTGTTTGAATTCTTTCTGCAACCTAAGTAGATTCAGTTCTTGTGTATATGAGTTCATATATTTTTTTGTAGTTAGTTTGTCTTGTGTAGGATCAATATGAATCTTGAAGGTTCTGTGAACCCTCCTAAGTATTTTCCTTTCCCTTCCCTATCCTTTTGTCTTAGTCGTGCTTCAAGTGAGACTTCTTCTTTTCAAAGGAGATGAAAATTCCAGTGATCTAGACTCCACGGTACCTTTTGTTGGTAACCTGAGAAGGACCCTAGTATGATCAATATTGTGCCAACAAAATGGTTTTGTTTTCAAACCTTGTGTTAAAAGGGAACCTGTAGGGAGGATGCTCCTGTGGATTCACAGATCTAATATTGACCATTGGTGGGAGATAAATTGTGATGCCTTCATATGGAAAGAAGAGGAGCTGAGAAGAAAATATGAGAAAGCTACTCAAGCGGTAATCTTTTACTCAGAATGATTGAGTGACCAGTACGAGATATTCTGGGTTAATTTCCTAGAAGAATTTTTACACTAGATAGATAGGCTCCAAGAAGATCCAGAGTTCCAAGAATGAGTCAAGAGGACCGGTACTTGGGAAACATAAAATATTGCAGCATTGTGTCAGCTATATTGTCTAGTCACGCGAGAAATTGATTTCTAGGTGAGTACCATGTTAGAAGGATACATTATTGAGTTTGTAGCTGAGAATCACCAGTCTTTTTCACAAGAAGAAGTGGATTTCAAGAAATACGCAAGGGGAAAACTGTTGAAAGAAATCCCCCTATGGATTAAGGTTTTCTTGATGGAAGAGGGGATGTTCACTATGTCTCCGATTGAGATGGCAGCGTAAACACCCTCGCTTGGTGTAGGGAGAGTTTGGGGTGGAGTCATGGCCTGAGAGAGGGGAGAGGTTTATTTGATGAATGGGGGAAACAACAAGAAATGGACTCAAGAGAGGAGCGAGCCTTGAAAAGAGTCGTCATGGTTGAGAAGTGGTGGTGCGATAAGATTAAGAAAGCAACAAAACAGTCTGAGAAGTTGTGGAAAGAAGTCAGACCAGGAGAGGTAGAGGAAAGACAGATGGAAGAGTTGTGGAAGATGAGAAGACAGGAAAGACTGGCTAGTCAAAGATTAAGTGAGAGAGAAGCACAGAGAGAAATAATTCCCCAGGATGGTGGACAAGAAGGAGAAGGTGTAGAAGAAAGAGAGAAGGAATTCGACATGGATCTTGAAGAGGAAAGAGAAGATTCAGGCCCGACGACAAGAAATATCGAAATCTGGCTAAAGAGACCACTCCATAAGAAGAGAACGAGACCCCCCAGATCAAAGAAAACCTCCCCGAAGCCAGTAGCTCCAACCCTGAATCGCCCATACCCCAAGTGTCGTATATACAAGTGGTAAATTCAATACTACCCTATTATGCTAATTTTGTTCAAGTACAATTAGTTAGTCAGTCACAACCAGGAAGTGCGAGTATAGGGAGGATATTGGGATCCCCTAGTAGGTTGCAAAAAGAACCGTTAGGTTTTATTTTGATAGGATAAGCAAGTTCATCAATGCCTGGTCACGCAGGAGGTTCGATTGCCTGATACCCAAAATTCTGGGGTAAGGGAGACGAAGATGTTGAGCATCATTGGTTCTTGTGTGAATAAATCTAGAGGTCCAGAGGGACTCCTAACATGAATAAGTTAGTTGAGTTTCAGACTACCTTGATAGGTTTCACTCTCAAATGGTACATGAAGGTTATTGAGCTAGGAGTGCTAGGAATGCAAGGTCAATCATTCACACTTTCCCAGGTACATATAAGGTTATAGCAGATTTTAAGCTACCTCAATCAGAACAACATGCTATGTCTGAATTGCGTGAGATTTAGAAAAGGGAAGGTGAATCAGCCTAGGAATACAACCAAAAATTTAAAGATGCTATAGGGATGTTAGCGCATCCAATTGATGAAGAACACCAAAGAGAGTGGTATCTTTAGGGATTGCTATTTCTAATAAGGATTATGTTAACAAAATAGCGGATAACCACTTTGATAGATGCCTTGGAAGAATCAATGAATATTGAAGCCATGAAAGGATATATGGGGAGTCTGAGAGTGACCAGACCCCCAACAGATGCAAATTTGGTGCAACTACAAGGGAAAATATCATCTCTTAGAGAAATGATTCAAGAATTGACGATACCTAGACCAGGACGACCGCAAGTCTGGTGTACCAGTTGTTACACAAAAGGGAATTTGGTAAATGAATGTCCACGAATGAGGGAAATGGGACCTCCTCAGAATTCGATGGGACCCTCACCAGGACCCATGGGACGAGTTGTGCAAGTATCTACGAATTTACCATTCCATAACCCCACCCCATATCATGCTTTTCCAGGGAGCTAAGTATCACCAACAATTGATTATTGCGAGATTTTCCGAATCCATGGGCATGGTCTGAGACAGTGTCCCATTATGAAAAATTATTCAACAGTACAAAATAATGTACATTATGAGTTTTGCGCATTTACCACATAGACTACCAATAAGTGTAGAGCATTGGATGCACTTGCAGACAGGTTGGATCGAGCAGCGTTCAGGGTTAATGAAACCCCTCAGGGTCCAGGAAGAGGTTGAGGAGGTGGAGTCGGAGGAGACTTAAGAGGAGGAAGAACTGGGGGAAGATGACCAAGAAGATGTTATAACTGTGATGATCAAGGCCATATGGCTAGAGATTGTCCTCATCTGATGCGGCCATGGTTCTCTCATTCCAGAACCAATGGGAATGCAATAGAAGATTGCCCAGAACTAATTGTAAAATGGGAAGATCAAGCACGCCAACAAGGAACTAACCTCATCAGTTCAGAAATCAAAAGAGTTATTAAAGGAAAATTTCCCAACCTTAATATCATCACTCAAGGAGGGGCAAAGACTAGAGCTGATGTTGATAATCTACTTCAGATCCAGAAGGCAGCACCTAAGGAAGACAGGAATGATCCTCTGAAATAGAATTTGTTCTTTAAAGATGCCATAAAAGTATTTCAGAATATCCTTAGCCTTGAGATGCAAGAGAAACCCCCACATCCTATTGTTTACCCTAAGACTGCGCAAGTCCCTTCTTCACCCCCTTCACCCATAAACCATGTAGTCACACTGAGACAATATGAGCAACCACAAAATGTAGTTAACCTTTGGTTTCAATTATTTTCTGATATTCTTGGGAATGACAAGCTAACAGAAAAGTTGCACATTGCACTTTACCTGGTTCTAGGAAATGAAGAACCTACAGAACCAAGAATAAGGACTAATCTTCCCGAGAAGAATACTCAGAGAGTGTAGAGAAGGAAAGTATGAACTAGAAAAGAATTTATACTAGTAGTGCACCTAAATGAACTTGAGATTAAGGATGTTATGTTAGATCTAGGATCATAAGTGAATATTCTTCCTAAAAAGACTTGGGAATCATTAGGAAAACCCCAGTTGACATATTCCCCAATTCAGCTAAGAATGGCCAACCAGTATTGTATTTTCCCAATAGGAAGACTCGAGAATCTAGAAATAGATGTTGCAGGAGTGAAGATTGTAGCTGAATTTGAGGTGATTGATATGATGGGAGATAAGGACCCTTATCCTTCCCTACTTGGTATTGATTGGACCTATGAAAATTATGCAGTGATCGACCTAAAGAAAGACACTATGACATTTGAGGTAGATGGAATCAAGTTAGTTCAACCCTTAGATCCATATGTAGGGCCTAGATATATGGAGCCAATGGACAACAATATGGAGGGAGAAAAATTTGATCATTTGTACACTGTAACAGCAGGAACAAGAGAAGACTACATAAATCCTATTGTTGATGGATCGGTAAGTTGGAGGAGTATACAATCAATGGATGAAGATTCAAAAATGGCATTCGATAGTTGGCAGCAAGGCTCATATGAACGATTCTCAAGGATATGTGCAAATGTCAAAGAAACTATATGGGTTGGAAGAGAGGTCAGAGAACACCCAGTATATGATGGTACCTAAGGAATTGATATTTTTCTACTCAGCATGGAAGAAAAGGTAGTAGAGGATCAAAGGATCTCAATACTATATTTATCCCTCCAAGACACCCCTGCAAGATGGTGGGCCAATCACAAAGACTTACTCATAAATTGGGACAATGTGAAGAAAGATATCAAATATAGGTTTCAGGATAAGGAGTAGTTGGAATCAGAGATGCAGATGGATTTCCAGGTTGCACAACTATTTAATGGAGAGTCTGGTCCTAAAGCACATATTGAACAATGTGTGACACAGTGGCAATTTGCGGAAATACCCTCTCGCTTCTGGGTTCAGGTATTTCCCCACTCATTAGGTGCAATCCCAAAATATTGGTTCATGCATGAAGAAACCAAAAGATAGACCAACGAATCTCAAACGTTGGCAGATCACTTTTTCAAAGACTTCTCCTTTACAAGTAAGTACCCTGAGTTGAAGTAGTCCTGAAACGAATTAAAGAATTTCATTTTACAAACAATAGTAATCAGAAATCATACCTAGTGGTATGTGCAAAGCATGTTCGGGAACTTCAGACTAATATTCACCTAACCTTAGACAAGAGACCTCTATAATTCTATAATATTGAGAAGGATTTGGAAAGCCCAGATGATTTAGAAGAACTGAGAAACCTAGCCATTAAAGAGACATAAGGGAATAGAGAAATTTAGAACATCATACCAAGTCAGACTGATGGTTCTTATAATCACCCATTGAATTTGTGCAAATTCAACATAGGGACCACAGAGAAACCTAAGATAGATATAGTGGGAGATTATTGGAATGAGAAAACTTGTCAAGAAATACAGAGTTTGTTGCGGGAATATGTGGATTTGTTCCCAAATACATTTTTAGAGTTAAAAGGAATAAAAGGAGTTATGGGAGAAATGAAAATTGAATTAAAACCAGGATATTAGGGTCGTTACAAAGGATATTAGGGTTGGCATAGACTATAGAATCCTTAACTATGCCTATGTGCATGACCCTTTTCCAACACCTTTTATTGATGAGGTGCTAGAACAGGTTGCGGGGAAAGAATCGTACTCATTCACAGATGGATTTTCAGGGTACCACCAAGTAAGGATTGTTGAAGAGGAAAAAAGGAAGACCACATTCATTACAGAATGGGGGTCTTTTGCATACAATGAGATTCCATTTGGCTTAAACAACGCCTCTATAGTTTTCTCCGGGATTGTAATAGCATCTTTCCGAGAATTTATTCACAAGTTTATACAAGTCTATATGGATGATTGGATGGTATATAGCCTTCTCAAGGAACATGTAGTGCTACTACGTCTTATGTTTGACATATGTAGAGGACTGTTGATATCATTGAACCTTAGAAAGTGTATCTTTTGTGTGCCACATGGAAATTTGTTAGGCCACATAGTATGCAGAGAGGGAGTACTGGTAGACCTAGCCAAAGTTGTAGTCATTATGAACATGTCGCCACCTACAAGTGTTAAGCAGTTGCACTGCACAATGGGACACACAGGGTACTACCGCAGGTTCATCAGAAGATATGAAAATATCACTACACCAATGGAGAATCTTTTAAAGAAGCTTGAAGTGTTCCAATGAACCCCGAAATGTGATAAAGCGTTCGAAACCCTAAAGGAGAAGCTCAACACAACACCTATTATGATATTTCCAAATTGGGAAAATGAATTTCATGTCCACGTATATGCTTTAGGTATTGCCTTAGGATTTATCTTAGCGCTACCAGGAGATAGAGCCATGGATCATCCTATGTATTTTGAGAGAAGGAAGTTGTCCCAAGTTGAGCGCAACTACAAAACGACAGAAAGGGAGTGTTTAGCTCTGATTTATGCTTTGCAAAAATTTAGACATTATTTGTTATGCTCTCATCTTAAGTTCTTTACTGATCATTCTGCATTGAAATATCTAGTTAACAAACCTATGTTGGAAGGGAGAATTTGTAGATGGTTGTTACTATTTTGGGAATTTTCTTTTGAAGTGATCATTAATCCTGGAAGATGCAACATAGTGCCTGATCACTTGTCTAGATTAGAGTCAGGGGAAAGTGGCAGAGCAGTTGATGATTAGCTCTGAGATGCAAAGTTGTTATGGGTTGAGGCCATACTAGAATACCTGGAAGACATAGCAACATTCTTAAGTACAGGATCCTTCCCAGAAACATATTCTGCAACCCAAAAATTCCATATGGTGGTTAGAGCAATGGACTATCAGTTGATTGTGGGTCAATTGTATAAATTGGGACTCGATAATATCCTCAAGAGATTTTTCTTAGATGATGAAAGATGGGATATACTATGGGAGTGCCAAAGTGGAGTTGTGGGAGTTCATGTGGGAGGAAAGGCCACTGTGCAGAAAGTTATTTAAGCTGGAATATGGTGGTCCAGGCTCTTCAAGGATGCAAAGGCATATGCTAGATCATGCGATGTCTGTCAAAGAGTGGGTAAGCTATCATGAAGAGATGAATTACCACTTCAACTAGTTTGAGCTCTACAGGCATTTGAGAAGTGGTTGGTTGACTTCATTGGGCCGATCAACCCCACAGCTACGCATTCAAAGGCTAGGTATATTATTACCGCAATTGACTGCCTTACATGTTGGGTTGAGGCAATAGTTGTTCAGGATTATTCGATCGATATTTCCCTTAGGTTCATTTTTTATAATATTATCACTCGATTCATATGTCCTAGGAGTCTGACCAGTGATTAGGGAGCTCATTTTATCAGTAGCACTATAGAAAATCTTACAACAGAGTTCTTGATCCAAAATTACAAAAGCAATCCCTACCACCCACAAGCCAATGGAACAGTAGAATCATTCAATAATATTTTGTATATAGGGTTAACGAAGGTTTGTTGTGCAAACAGGGAAGATTGGGACGACAACATTCCAATAGTACTATGGGATTACATGACAACCACAAAGAAGTTCCACAGGTACACTCCATTTCAGCTAGTTTACGAGAAAGAGGTTGTGGTGCCTGCAGAATTCATTACTCCAATTTTGTACATTTCACAAATCACACACATGTTAGAGGAAGAATCATTTGCGGAGAAGCTCATGGAGTTACAAGAACTTGAAGAGACCAGATTTTTAGCAGAATTCCATCAGTCAGTTGAGAAAGCGAGGAAGAAATATTCGCATGACCGACACATTAAGACTAAATTATTTATGCAAGGAGACAAGGTCCTACTCTATGACAGTCAGTACCAGAAGCATCCTGGCAAGTTATGCATTCATTGGTTGGGACCATTTATAGTTGTGGAGATCCGACCTTCTAGAGTAGTCAGACTTGCGCAATTGGATGGTATGTTGCGGTCGAGATGGGTAAATGGCACTTGCCTGAAACCCTCTACACATCAGAACTGAGATGAATGACTATTTCTCTACTCCGAAAGAGCATGTATAATAGTTAGATTTGATTTTTTCTACAATTTTTGTAAATTCAGTTAATAAAGTCGACGTGTGCAATGTTGCACCACGACATGTAGTCCATTTATTTTTCTGTCTAAGTGTTGTTTGATGCAGAACTTCTTACTTGGCAGCGTAGGATCGGAAGTGTAAATAACCCATTAATGAAAACTATTAATATGATGGGGACACCTTTGTGGTCAAAGGGGGAATGAATCCAAACACAATCTGAGTCCATGTACCACATGAACCTAGTCTAGTCATAGTCTTTATTGCTATTATGGTACTCCATCTAAATTCAGTTAATCCATAAAGTCACGATACATGAATATTCCATCGATATTCATGTCGGGTTTCTTATCCGTCAAACGATAAGGTCTGAAATCGGCCACGTCCCTATCCAACTTGCATAGTAAATGCCAGGAATCACCCAATAGGATTTACCCCATTAACCCATCCCGTCGGAAAACTCAAATCCAAGTCGCGTCCATAGGGTCATGATGAACAAAAAATATTACTGCACTTTCCAGCTAAGCCTGAGTATAAGGCTCTGAGAACCCGTTGTAGAATATATTGTTTGTAGAAAGCACTTAGATATTTTTGAATTTTGCAGAGAAAGAAAGCATGTGTAATCCTGAAACATGCAATTGTGATGCCCAATACTTATTTCACCACAGAATTTGTTGATAACACAAAGCCCACAATTGCGAGAGCTACAGGAATTCAAAGCACCATGTCCAAAGATGTAGTACCAGATGAGCCCTGCGACCCTCGAGTCGAGGTCGTGGATGATCTCAAGGGGAAGGTGGAGCAAGTCAAGCTCCCTGATCTCGACTTAACAGATCAAGTCTTGTTCCAAATGAACATAGATGTATTCTAGAGTATCGCTCGAGACAATTTGGGAGCCATGTGGTTTGTGCCAAATCTCAAATTCATCAACCTCTTTAACTCAAAAATCATGAACCTTAGAGACTTACCAGTTTTCAGTACCACTGGAGAATTTGCGTGGTGCACCAAGTTTCTGATCAGCAGGGTGCACGACAGAATTTTCTGGTTTGATAGGTGATATCCAATCAACGGTGAAGACATCCACCAACTTAAAAGACTATCCCTTGAGGGAGAGGACATGTCCAAAGGATTCTAGGGTCCCAGTAAGAAGAAAAAAAAAGAAAGGGGAGCCCAGCCTCTATAAAAGGTTCCACATGCATAGGGGGGTCGTACAACCAAAATTGACCCCATTCTACTAGAGACGATCAAGACTGGCTGCTACATCATAGCCAGCAAGGTCATGAGGTCATACTACAAGGGAGAATGCACACTGGATGCATTATCAATGGCTAAGTTTTGCATCGATGGTGTTGTATTCAATTGGTGTAGTTACCTGTTGGAGGAACTACTCGTGGCTTGTGAGGAAGCCCAAGAGAAGGGAGGCACCTACACATATGGATACATGTTGCTTGCATTAACAATTCTCAAGTGGACTCAACCCGTTGGAAGATCATTGGTGCTAGAAGAAAAGGGGCACCTTGCAAAGATGTTTGAGCCCTGGAATTCCAGGGCAGACTCAAAGAACACATCCTTCAACAACACATCATTTTCCAAGTGGTATAACGGGCTCATTGACGCGGTGTAGAGGTTGCGCATTCCACAGGAGATCTTCAACTGCAACACGAGGAACATCACCTTCAACATGAACCGACACCATACATTTGTATGGACGAGGTATGCCAACAGGGAGGACTTCCACTCAAGGATGTTGTCATTCTACTTAGATGAGGAGGCATTCGACAAAGAGGTAATGCCATGGCCGGGAGTTAAATGCAACCCATGCAAGTCGGGGATGCACTATGTTTTTCCTTTCGAGCGGTTGAAGAAGAAAGGAAAAGAAGCAGGGGTAGGATCAAGCTTAGACCCAGAGGCACAGAAGAAAGAAGATCTGGCATAGACAAACTCTGAAGAGGAGGAAGAGATGCAGCCATTGGAGCATAATAAAAGAACGTTATCGATATTCCCGCAATTGCCAGATAAAGTTGTGTTGACAGGCAAGGATTTCAATGAAATCCTTAGCGTTTCATTCATCACATAGCCAACAACCAAAAAAACCAAGATGGGGGTTTCACCAAGTAAAGTTCTGAACCCTCAACCCCTTTCATCTGTCATCCCCCGCACTCGCTCAACGATCCGTGCAACCCCCATCATCCATATTCAGGATGACACTGAGCCTGACACCCTTCCATCCACCATCATCACTGAGGACCCTCCATCACCACCACAACCCCAATCGCCACCCCCAGAAACCAATATTCCACCCCAAACCACTGATCCAGAGCCCATGCAGCTCGATGCCCCAGAACTACTTGAGCCAGAACTCCCAAAAACAAGACCAGAGTTACCTGAGCAGAGACTAGAACTGTCTAGTCCAAATCCAAAAGTATTTGAGCAACGACTGCAGCTGACTGGCCCAAACCTTGAAACCCAGGACTATAAAATTGTACCTTTTGTGCAGCAGAAGGAAACTCAAATGGTATAGGAACCGCAAGCTCAAATTCCCCAACACATTTCCTCAACGGCCAAGGTTGAGGGTGCCATGGGAATTGCAACTTCAGAAGTAGATCCAAGCAAAGAGAAGGAGCTACTAGAGGTTTATAAGGAACCAGAGTCAACCTTCGGGAAAAGTGCAACATTAGCGCACGAACAGATGGAGTTGGTTCTCCAAAACCCTCAATAGTGCGCAGAGTTGTTGCAACTTTGCTTGGCCATAATAGAGGTTCTGACACTCCTTCCATTAGCGTTGAGGTTAAGGCTTGTTCCAAGACCATCCATAAGGGAGGAGGAGGTAGAGACTCCATCAGAACATTCAACGACTAGTGGACTTCCACTGTAGGTCCGAGCACCCAGGGACGCAACCCCTTCATCGGCTAACCTTGCACAGTGACCAACAACACACTTAGTTAGAATGATCAGGGCATCAAATGATCAACTGGAGCAGAGGCTCTAACAGGGGAAGAGGTTTGCAGAGTTTGCAAGGTATGAATCACTCCTTATGCAAGCATGCATAAAACAAGAAGAACACACAAAGATCCAGGTTGAGCACAAACTGGAAAGATTTCAAGAAAGGCTTGTTGAATCCTGTCTGACAATTTAGAAGGTCGCACCCCAATTGCCCGAGGTCAGTGATGCAGTAGAGCTAGAGCATCAAATTGAACTGCTCCAAGGAGCATGGTCACAATTGGCCATTTGCACCAAGAATATGGAAGTGCAGTTGTGGTAGACTCAGCAGGCAGCAAAGAAGCAACCTCAGAAGTTGCAGGAGCAGATGGAGAAGATAGTGCTAGAAGGAAACAATGCCTGAGAAACACTACACGAGCACACAGCTAAGTGCATAAATATTTTCAGATAATTTAGCATTGGATGGGCATCATCGCTAGGTGCAACCATACTTTGGAGAACGTATGCACTAGAATCCAGGTGTTGAATGAAGAATTTGTGGCTACGATAGATCTGCTAGAGAAACAACAAAATTTTGATCAGATTCAGCAAGCGGACAATGAGTTGAACGCTCTATTTGAGGTGTAATCCGTAGCTAAGAAGGAGTTGTGCGACTTCCGACCTGTCATTCCGACAGTTTACCTGCAAATGCATCAAGTATATGCAACAACAAAATCTGAATGGAACTCTTTGGTCGTATCCAATCCCAAGAAGTGTATCACAGATGAGACCAAACATTGGTCGTCGAGGCCTCACTCCTTGCCAGGAAATGGAAGGATAATGGGAGATTTCAAGAAGTTAGGAAGTGGGCCTTGGAGTTGGTCCCACAGTTGGGACCTTCATTTGAAGAGGCAGAAGAAGAGAAAACACAAGCATAAGATTAAAAGAAAGAGGAAAAAGAGGACAAGGGAAAGCAACAGTTGCTCCTGGAAGCTGTGAAAGAGTCGAGTACTTGACTCGAGGGTGAGTCAAGGTTTATGTTCGGAGCCTGTTGGGCCCTTCATTTTTGAATGAGATTATGCACAAAACATAATACAGTCCCATTTTTGGTCTAGTACGAATTGCACAGGCTATAGAAGAAGTTGGACAACAGAGCAAGGAGAAGTAACAGAAATCAATTGCGAAAAGGGCAACGCAACACCAACAAGGCAAAAGAAGTTGCAACAGAACATGAAATCATGCGAGTTCAAATCTAGAAGACATGACTTAGATTATATATAGGGATGAATATGATTGTAAAAGGGTTGGTGTCATAATTGTAAAGGGTTGTTCGACCATGATTGAAAAAGGGTTGGTGTCTTCTTTTTGTTGTTACTGTTAATAGGTCGGGTTGAGTTCTGTAAATGTGACCTGTACATAGGTTTGGCTAAGTAGATCTTTGTGACATGTGTCTAGATACAAGAGTCTTTAATAGAGCACTACTTGTATCTCTGATATTGTAACTGAGAAAGATCTGAAGATAATATATGAAGAAGGATCCAAAATTTCAAAATATGTTGCGTCATTCTGTGTTTATACTTTTTCATTGTATATTTACAATACTTCTTTATGCTTCATACGTCCCACATGATTTTTCTGTGTTTGAATTCTTTCTGCGACCTAAGTAGCTTTAGTTATTGCGTATATGAGTTCATATATGTTTTGTAGTTAGTTTTTCTTGCACAGGATCAAGATGAATCTTGAAGCTTCTATGAACCCTCCTAAGTGTTTTCCTTTCCCTTCCCTATCCTTTTGTATTAGTCGCGCTTCAGGTGAGACTTATTCTCTTCAGAGGAGATGAAAATGTCATCACTCTAGATTACACAGTACCTTTGTTTGGTAACCTGAGAAGGACCATGGCCTGATCAATCTTGCATCAACAAGACATACCATAACTTATCCACCACCTACCAAATGTTGGGTGCCAACTGAGTGGTCACTAATTTCCATATTCAAGAAGGGTTGTTGTTGGGAATCTCACTACAGCTGGGTAGCAGGACACTTTGGTGTCAAAAAGAGAGTGGCAATATTGTAGAAACATTTATATTGGTCAAAACTTTGACAGGATGTTGACAAGTATATTAGGTCTTGCATCGCCTGTGTTATTTCCAAACTGACCACTAAGAAACAGGGCCTATACACCCCTCTTCCTACTCCTAACAGGTCGTGGGAATCCATCTCAATGGACTACATGTCGGGCCTCATGTCCACCAAGAGGGGCAATGACCGTGTTTTGGTGGTTGTTGATCACTTTCCAAGATGGAAATTCTAGCTGCCTCCAAGAAAAATATCACAGCAGAAGCCACTACCAAGCCCTTCTTTGAACGAGTATGGATACATTTTGGGATCCCACAAACCATTATCTCAGATCATGATAGCCAGTTCCTTAACACATTATGGTCGAGCCTCTGGTCATTGCTGGATACCAAGCTCACCAAATACACTACCTTCCACCCCTAGACAGATGGTCAAACTGAGGTCATCAATCATATGATCGTACATATCCTCCACATGTACAATTCAAAACATGCTCGCACATGGGATGTGAGTCTTCCCTATGTCCAACATAGCTACAACCGAGCCCTGCATAGCTCAATTAGCCATAGCCCCTTTCATGTGGGGTTGGGATTCCAACCATTGGGCCCCATGGATGTTTCACTACCCCTGGTGACCACCTCGGCTGACTCTTCCTCTGCTCCACCAAGAGCTAACAAAGCCACCCGGTTCATTGAGCAGATCCAACACATCTACCAATAGGTTCAGGATATTCTACAGAAGTCTAATGCCAAGTACAAACAATGCCATGATCAACATCGAGTGCCACATAAGTTTCAAGTGGGAGACAAAGTTTGGTTGCACTTGCAGAAAGAACGCCTTACAGGGCCCCATAGGAAGCTTCGCCCACTCCATTATGGGTCGTACATCATAACCAAGGCTATGGATGACAATTATTTTGAGCTCAACATTCCCCCTCTTCTTCGCATGCACCCAATATTTAATGTGGCTCTCCTTCAACCATATTTCCCACCATTATTGGACACCTCGGAGATAGCAGAGAAGTTAACACCAAAAGAGCTCAACCATGACTGCATTCAACATTCCTCCAGTGATTATATTGTGGACACACATATCAAGGGAACTCGACGGCAAAGGATCCAACTTTATTGAGTCGTCAAAGAAGGGTAGCTCCTGCACCAGGGCAAGTGGCTCACTCGGGGCCAAATTCAATAGAAATTTCCTCATCTGATGGGGGTGTTATCACATTTATTTGTAGGGGGGGTGTTTTCCTAAGAAATTGACCCCTTTGGTGAAAAAAGGGCAAGAAGCGGGCTAAAAACGCACAAAATCCTGCTTATCCTAAGTTTTGGAGCCTGGGCACGTCGTGTTAAGAAGTGTGTAGATATGGGCGGCTGAGATCTGCATGCCCATATCTATGGCGCATGATCCATATCGGACCCCCTCGACGTCCTGTCGTTAGCAGGGGGGTCCAAGTTGGTGATTTTGGAAGCGGGGACCCCACTATCATGTCACCTCCTTGTTAACTTGGACCTCCTCCTAACCTTTCCCACTTACCACTTTCCCCCCCCCTCCGAGTAGACCGCTTACCCCCCTCACTTACCTTCGTCGCTCCTTTCTCCATATGTCCCCCACTCTGTCTCTCTCCTCTCTGTGTCACATATCCCGCTTCCCTTCCAGTTTCCACTGTCGCACACTTGTACCCCCACTCACCTCTATGTCATATCCCTTTTTCACTCCCTCTTATCATCTCTTGCCATGTGTTCTCCCCTCTGCCTCCACATCATCTTCCCTTTCCCCTCCACCTTTGTCCCATCACACCTCAGCACGCACGTTTTCTACCGCTCGTTCCTTCCTAATCACAGTTCCTCGTCCACATCTGCCTGCTAGTATCAACATGAACTCCCAAAGCAGATCCAGATGGAAGAATGTAGAGGCCGCCACGTCCTACAGGTGCAAAGTTGACTTGGGCCTCCCTAATCCTGATGAAGCAGTTATTGAAGTAGGTGGTGGCAGTTTAACATTGTTTCCACCATAAATGGAAAGCCCAGGAAAGGACTATCAGCCAGTCAACTCATTCGCAGGCTTGTTCTGAAGCGCGAATGCATCTGACTGAAGTTCATGTCTAACAGGAGACTGCATGCACAGTCTTACAGGAAGCATGCAGACGTAACGCCTTCAATGCAAAATCTCAAGCGCGTCCATGTAGTGTTGCTCTGAGTATATAGGATTCGTTCTCATATTTCATTAGTGTTGATGGTTGATCTAGGCTCCCGATTTGTAAATTTTTGATGAGGCCTCTGATTCTCTGATTATGTATCGTTACTTGAGACTTCTTGTTTAATGATAGACAGTTTCCCCTTCATTTCTTTGCTTCTGATTCTGAGAGCTCGAGCATGGATGATCCAACTGAGTGTTGTGACTGTAGTGTAATGTAGGTTTGATTGTAGTTGCTATTACAATGTTTTCATTTTCTTAAAGTTATCATATTCAAGAGGATATTCCGTCTAAAACTTTTCCTCCAGAGGCTATTGGAAGACCGGATGTCCATAACAGACCTTCACGTTTTCTTCATGTTCTTCCACCTACTCACAACTATACAAGCTTACTAAATAAATTTAGATAAAGGCCTCATTTATATACGAGTATCAGCCCAGTGTTTCTAAGTTAAAGAAACACGATCCTGAGTATGCATCCATTAGACCTCTCCTAAAATTATTCACTATGACATACAGGTTGATGGGCCTTGGGCTTACCTCTGTCGCAATCCAGAGGTGACTTCTAATGCTAACAGGGGGAACTCAACGTAATGGATACCATTTCTTCCTAAGAAGGTAGGATTGATCCAAGTGGATATCGGTGGCCACGCACCTTTTCCAACTCGCTCAAAACCGTTTTCTGGCAATTTTGACAATTTACTATTTTTAGCAGTTTTTAACTTCTGGGGCTATTTTGAGGGCCTAAATGAATATCTTTTGGGATCAATCTTCTCAATGATATCTGAAGTCTCTAATTGAGCCCCAAAAATGAATCTCCTTGACGATACCTTTGCAACTGGCTATTTTTCACCTAAAACACAGATCGTATGCAAAAGTTACGACCCCGGGAAGTTGATGTACTAACTTACCCAAACGAGGCCCACATGACTTTTGGTGCTTCATATCCTAGTGATAGGTTTTTGGATGTCTAAGGTTTTTGACATTCCTGTTTATTGTAAAAATGCCTTGATAGCCTCATTTTAATCATCTCCTGGTGAATGAGCGCATTTGTCACATCTCTTCTCAGAGATAAGTCGCCACCATCCCAGCAAGCTTGTTTTCTATTGCATTTTATAGTTTTAGCTTGTTTCCTTATTGAATAGAAAACTAGTTTTACTGTATCTATGTTATTCTATGTTAAGCATATTTTAATAATTTTTATTCATTTCTTTATGCTCATAAAACCCAGATCAAATGGATGTTTGATTATAATGTTGCTATGAATGTTTTTTAGTGATTTAAACTTTAAGTTCAAGAAGTTCTTGTGAATGAGTTTTTCTTCTCCTAGCTACTTGAAGTCCTAATGATTATAGCATACCTATCCACCTTCCTCACTAAGTATTCCTTATATTCACCTTTATCCTTAAACCACTGACTGAAGTTAATCAAAACCTCATTTTCTTATGCATGCTAGCCCAGATTTCTATGTTAAAACATTCTTATGCTCAACTTTATACATTTGACCTTTAATCATTAATTTACATTCACAAACATTTTGATTGGTACTGGGATTATCATCTTTCAATCTGAGGGTGATTCTAAGTGATAATAAAGGGGTAGGGAGAAAAGGGACCCTTCATCTTCATATTTTCGAGAAATAGCGCCAGCAACCACATTTTCTTTGCCTTTCATGTAAATGATCTCATAATCATATCCAAAGAGCTTAGTTACCCATTTGTGTTTCTCTAGAGAGGAATTTCATTTCTCCATAAAATACTTGATTCTTTGATGATGTGTCTTAATTTGGAAGCGGTGTCCCAAGAGATAAGGGCGACATAGATCTACTGCATGCAGAATAGCCAACATTTCCTTTTCATAGATTGATTGTCCTAAATGGCGGTCTGAAAATTGTTTGCTGGTAAAGGCCAAAGGTCTACCCCCTTTCATAATGACTGCTCCAATTCCTCTCCTCGAGACATCAAATTCCAGGACAAAAGAATTTGTGAAATCAGGAAGGGCCAAGACCGGAGTAGTGCAAATAGCCTCCTTCAATGCTTGAAAGGCCTGATCAGTTGTGGGAGTCCAATTAAAATAATTATTTGTAAGTAGAGAAGTGGGAGGCACCGCAATCTTGCCATAATTCTGAAAAAACTTACAATAATGTCATGTTAAACCCATAAAACCGTGCAATATTTTGATAGTCTTGGGGCAAGGCCAATCCTGCATGGCTTCAATCTTCTTAGGATCCACTCGGACACCATCCTTGCCAACCATATGACCCAAGTACTCAACTTACAAGGTGGAAAAGGAACATTTAGAGTGTTTGAGGAAAAGTTGATGTTGAGAGAGTAGATGAATAACTTGATCCACATGGGAAAGATGGTATTGCCAAGTTTTACTATAGATGAGAATATCATCAAATAAAACTAAGGCAAAATGATGGAGAAAGGACAAAAGACATTATTCATGAGGCTTTGGATGGTCGAGGGGGCATTACATAGGCCAAATGGCATGACTAAGAACCCATAGTGACCCTCATGAGTTCAAAAGGAAGTCTTGGGGATGTCAACATCTTGCATACGAATCTAGTGATAGCCTGAATGCAGATCAAGTTTGGTGAAATATTGAGCACCACTCAACTCATCCAAGAGATCATCAATGATAAGAATGAGAAACGTGTCCTTGATGGTTATTTTATTGAGGGCATGAAAGTTAGGACACATGCACCAAATACCTTCTTTCTTAAGTACCATGACCACAGGAGAAGAATAAGGGTTGGTATTGGGGCAGATAACACCCGCTTGGAGCAATTCCTGCATGATTTTCTCAATTTCATTCTTTTGGGAAAAGGGATGATGATAAGGGAGAACATTGGGAGCAATACTTCCAAGAACAAGGGGTATAGAATGATCACGAACACCACGAGAAGGTGGAATTCCCCGAGGAGTGGAAAAAACAGCTTGGTGTTTGGATAGAATAGCTTGGAGGTCAGGATGCACATAGGGTGTCTCAACCACGTGAATAGAATGGAGTTGAGCAATAATACCAGAGTGGCCTTTCTTGAGGACTTTTTCCATGTGATGGGAACTAATGATCTTAGGAGAACCAGCTGTGAGACCTTTGAAGTGATACCTTTGTCCCTCCTGTTGGAATTGCATGGTTAATTCCTTAAAATCCATAAGAATGGGACCCAAAGTGCGTAACCATTCAACACCTAGCACAATGTCACACCGGCCCATTTATATGGAAAACATATGAGATTTCAGTTGGTAATGTCCAATTTGAAGACGTACATTTTCACAACACCCACCAAATTTCATGGACCCACCATTGGCTATCATGATTTGAAAGTTATTGAAAGAACGAAAATAACAATTGGTTTCCTGGGTAATGAGACGCTGGATAAAATTGTGGGTGCTACCACTGTCAATCAGGATGATGACCTTCCTATTCTTAATATGGCCAATGAGCTTGAGGGTTTTGGGAGCAGAGAAACTAGTGAGATCATGCAGGGAAATGAGTGGTTCAACTTTAGGCGAGTCAGCGGGCTCCGGGGTAGCATCAGGAAGGGAGGGATCTTCAACAATTGGAACTGTCACATATTCTTTAGGAACATCTTCAGAAATGGCCATTAAAATCTTTTGTTCCTTACACTTGTGCCCTGGAAAATATTTTTCATCACAATTATAGAAAAGATCCTTCAATTGGCATTCAACCATTTCATCCCTAGCTGATTTTTGAACCTTGAAGGGAGTGACAAGGGGGTTAGGATTAGTGGGGCGAGGGAGAGGAACAAAAGAGGGTTTTTTGTTCTGGGAAAAAAAAACTTTTTGGGCTTGTTTATCATGCTTAGTAGCTTCCAACCAAGTCTGAGAGTGGGCTATGAGAACCTGGGAGCATATTTCATCCTTTAGGCCACTGATAAAACATTCACGAAAGAAAGCATTGAACATGCCCTCGGTTCGAAAGGCCAAATGCTCAAAAGAAGATATAAAGTCTTCCACTATGCCTGACTGTTTCAACTTGGTCAATTGAACGAGATAGTGGGTATCAGTGTCAAATCAATCATAGTGCTCAACAAAAAACTAGTTCTAGGGAATATACCCTTGAGGTGAATTTTTACCCCATTGCCACCATTTCCATCATTCAGGATCTAGATAGAGGACAACATAGCGAAGTTTTTCCAATTCATCAATAATACCATGCAGAAAAAACAAATGCTCCATTTGAGTGATCCAACCCGTAGGATCGAATCCATCAAATTTATTGACCTTGACATGGGTAAGATGGGGGTCACATTGAAATGAGTTGGATTGAAAATGCAGAGAATGAAAGAATTCAACAACATCGGGTTGGTCCGAGGAGGAAGGACCCGAAGAGTGGTTCAAAAACTGATTGAAAGCAGACTAGAGGGTGTTAAATTGGTTCATGAATTCAGTGTCCATGGTGTCAAATTTGTGCTTGATGTGGGTTTATAATTGTGCAAAGTGGGAATTGGTAGAGGAAATTTCAGAGGTCTCTTGATTGATGGAAGCTTGCAGGTAT
>SNQJ01S0000753.1:305814-344919 GCA_010110895.2 Picea sitchensis | reverse complement strand
ACGAGGTGTCAGTGCATCCAAAGGAAATTTTTTATGGTTGATGATCAAGTGTTGGTTGATTCGGTGAAGTGTTTTGATCGAGCAAGAGAAAATGTTGATCGTCGATGGTTGGGTGTTGGCTAATTCAACGAGGTGGTCAATTCACCCAAGAGAAAATATCAATGACCAATGGATAAAAGAGGTTTATGACATGTCATGCAACGTCAGCATCCACATGTCATGCCACATCAGTGAGAGCCATCTTAGATTCGATGTGTCATGCCACATCAACCAATAAATGGCCAATGGTCGATGATCAAGTTGAACAAATTGGAGAAGTGTTTTTGTTAGTCAACAGGGATGGTTGATGGTCCAGTCGTCCAAGATGGTAAGTTGTTTCATTTGGCCAAATGGAGATCATCAATGACTGACAGTCAAGTTGGTCGATTCAGAGATGTGTTGCAATCGATTGCCAAAGAAAAAGGGTCGATGGCCAACATTCAGGTTGACTGTTTGGGCAGTTTAGGAAAACAAATGGCTGAGATATCACCCAATTTTAAGATTGGTGGCTCATATTTAAAAGATGCTATAGCAGTAAAATAGTCAATTTTCTCTGATTTTTTTGGGTTTTTGAAGTTCGTGAACTTGTAGGGCATTTTTTAGGCCTTAAACGACGTTTTTAGAAAATCAAAACCCATGAGTACATAGTGTACCAAGGTACACTATGTCTTTGCAGCTTAAATAAAATAGCTCAAGGATATTTTTCCAACGAGCTAATATGTTCACAAAACGGATGCTATATGAGAAAGTTACAACTGAAACAATCAAGGTAAGATTTTAGCACCAGTTTACTTCCGGAGGGCATAACTCCTAGATTGGAGGTTTGTTTGAGCCACAAGATCAGTCTATGGAAATATATTGAACCATATAATACATCCATGGATCCATATTTGGAATATGTGTATGTAAAAAATGTGCATGAAGAGAAAGAGGACACATGTAGCATACATGGCTAAAAATGTAAAACAGTCAAATTTTTTATGAGTTGTAACTAATAGTTCGAAGCATGGTCCTATGTAGGGATGTATGATCAGTGTTTAAATTGCTAAGCTAGGAGGAAGTGCAAAGGGGAAAAATTTACATTTCTAGATTGTTGCAGTTTTTTATTGGAACATCAATTTGACAATAAGAGAGTTGTTGTGATTTTAGTGTTAGAATTGTTATCTATGTCATGTAGAAAAATTTCCTTGGTTCCTAATAGAATTACCTCTATAGGTGGAAAAATTTGGTGTTTAAGAATATTTTGCACTTATGAGAAGGTGCACAAAAGAGGTAAATTGGAAATATTTAATTGCCTATAACTTTCTTCTGAGTGCTCGGAATTGAGAAAGAAAGTATTCAAATATATTGGATAGGAGAATATATATATCCACTCATATTTTAATTTTTATCCAAATAATTCTCAAGGAATCAGAAGGAAGGTTTACAGTGAGCTTGAAGGACACCCTTGAGTAGAATGGGAATTTTGGGAAGCCATAACTTTTGGCTCATTAATCATATTGAAGCATGAGTATTGTATTTGGAAAGGTAATCTAGAGGAAAACATGATATCTAATTTCTCTAGGGGAGAGTTAGGTTTCCCCATAAAATTGCAGGAGAAAGTGGAATTAGATTCCATGAACTGTGTAACTACTCAATGAGAATATTTTTCCAAATAATGTCAAAAGAAATGGAGAAACACTCCCAAGTAATAGAGCTAATCGTCAGGGGTGATTGTTGGGTAAGGAGGAGTATTGAAACTCGTGATAATGCCTATGCATAAGTATAGAGGCACACTTGAATTGAAACAACCTAATATTGGGAAAAGGGTGGTTGAGCTTATTAATAAAGCATTGTTACTAAGCAAAGTAGCACTCTAGCATAGAGTGTTGTGTGAGGGATTTATAGATAGGGAACAAGATTCCACAATTGAGCATTATGTGGGTCTGTTCTAGATTAATCTTAGGGTCCATTGGATAGGGAAGCTGGTCAAGCTTGTGCAGCTGGATAAAGCATCAAGGAGCTGCAAAAGGAAGTGCAAGGATGCAGAGCATGTGATGAAAGGTTGACAAAGGTCTAAGGAAGAACGAAGGAATATTAGTATTCAAATGTTATAGAGTTTGAATGGATTGCAAAGGAGAATAAAAAAAGGTTCTCACATAAAGCATGAAGTTGATAGGTAAGGAATGTCATTGCATGAATAGGGAGTTAAGAAGAACTCTATAGCCTTGAAGGTAGAAATATAGTGAAGGCTACAAAGCTTGTTGCAAGGGAAGGAAAAATGATATCATGAGATGAGGTGTGATTCATGGGTGGATGATTCATTATGTGTGCAAGCATGGGAATGCAGGAAGAGGGAATCGTTAGATATGATCTAGCAATTTTTTTCTAAAAGTATTCAATGCAAGAAAGTTGTCTCTATTATCAAAGTGCACAGCAAAAGCGAGGTACATGTGCAAATGGAGGAGTGTATCATTCCATTTGGAGTAGAGTGGTCTTGAATGGAAAATTATTTCTTCACAATGAGTCACTCAATGAAGTGAAGAGAGATATATAAAATTGAGAAAAGCTATGAATAACAAAATATATTAGAAAGATGACATAAAAGAAACATTTCAGAATGTTGAAATGTCGATAAATGAAAATGGTATTTGAAGATTGGTTTGATCAAGAAAATGGGGACTGGTTAATTAGATTGTAGTGTTAATGTTCAGAGAATTATGGCCAAAATATGTTGGGACGGTTTTTATCTGCATAAAGAAAACAATTTTGAGATGGCAACACTAGGGGCCAGTTGTGCACGGTTCGGAATAGGGGCCAGTTGTGCACGGTTGATAAGAATAGTAGTGAAGAGAGCATCAATGTTCTAGAGAAATTCAATGACAACCATCTACAACAACAAAAATAAATAAATAAAATAAAGTTGAAATAAATGTGCATGGGAGTGCATGATAGAGTTGATGAATGATGCATATAAGAAAGATGATGTACATGTACATGAAATAGGCATGATGTTATTAGTTTCTTAATGCATATTGATGTGCATGATTGCATGCATACATTCCTAGACATGTATATGTCATGATTTTAGATTAAGAGTAGTCACTTGATATATAGACGAAATAATGATGCTATAATATTTGAATAAAACTAATGATGGATTGTGTATCTAGGAAAAGTGATTATAGCAGTGTCTAGAAAGGATGATGATGTTATTTCTTATGGTAACCATCCATATGAAGAAAAATGAATATGGTGGGAATGTTGATCAAGGATTTGGTGAAGGGGGATTGTGAGCTTCTACCAAGTACCAGTTGATCAGGTAGCATCAAGTAAATTGATAACAACCATGCAAATATGATTTTGTGTTGCTTATGATGCATAAATGTTGAAAGGAATTGAGGTAATAATTCCCTCATTTAAAGTTCAATATTTGCATTGATGTAAAGTCAGAGGACCTTGAGTATGTGCATGTTGTGTAATGCTTAAATTCATTTATGAGAAAATTAATTACATATTATGTTATGTGGATTATGCTATCGTAGCCAAGTCAAGTCGGGAAGCATACTCCTATTGTAGTGATGAATGCTAATAGAAGAATTCATTTGTGATTCCATGTTGAGATTGGACATGGAAATGTTATAGTTCCATCCAAGTGCATAATGGTTTCCCCTATATAATTGATGTTTGGACTGCAACCTCTTTGCTGACAATGAATAGCACTAAAGGATAATGTTCCTAGTGTTGTGTATGGGTTGAACAGGAAGGTATCCAAATAATCATGGAAGTAATTGAGGAAGAGTTTGGATGATGTGTTGAAGTGTGGAACATACCTTCCAACTCACATGGTGGGATACATGACATGAACATATGCTATTTTGGAGTCAATGCAAGAATTCATTGTGTAGATGTGGCCATGGGTATTGGCTCATTGGTTTTATTTATTGGTAAATTTTGATTGCATTATGAAAAGCTTTGTATACTAGATAATGCATGTGAAATGAATGAAGGTTTCATTCCATTTAATATGAACAATATTTGGAAGTGATTGAATTTTAAAGTAATATAATTCTAAAATTATTTCATGGACTAAATGCAAATTTTGTAGTGAAATGATGTCGTACATGAGTGATAACAATATTGTTTGGTTGCAAGAAAGTTGAGGAAATTGTAGGAACATTGGTATTGGATATGGTAGCAATGTAAGAACATAAAGAAGACCAATATCTATAGATTAAAGAGCCAAACATAATAGGAAAAAAACTTATACATGGAAATTTTATTTTCCTGTAGAGAACATATTTGAGAAATTGATTATTGCAGATTGTTATAATATGCTAACAATCTACCTGGTTGAATTAAAGTAAGAAAAATTGCAGGAAAATGGTATTGGATATGGAAATGGTGTAAGCCCATACAGAAGACTGATGCCTGCTATTGCAAGAGACAAACATCTTGAGAAGAAATGTCTTGCCTGGGAAACTTGATTTCCTATATTAAAAAGATTGGAAAATTAATAAATAAATTGTTATGGTGATATATCATGATGACCATATGTGTGTGATAAAAATTAGGTGATGGTTACTAAATCTAGGAAGATATGGAAGGAGGCTATTGCTATGACACCGGAACTCTATGATTGTCATAAGCTACAAATTTCCAGTGAAAAAATTGGCAGTGAGTTGGAACTCCCCTTGCGCAAGAACACCTTGATAAATGATGGATCACTAGATGGATTGTGTAGAAATAAAGGGGATGTTTGAGCCTAGAGGGTGAGGATGGAAAGGGCGAGGGAAATCAAGAATGCATATGACATGGTGGTTGGGATCATGAGGGTGTGTCAGAAAATAAAAATGAGCTAAAATTTTTTGTGGTTGCTCGTGAAATCGATCAAAAACCATATGAATAAGTGATTGTAATCACCATGTTAATTATGCAGAAAGAAGGGTTAATTGTTGTTGAGTGTGTTTTAAGTTTTTCCTTATTCATTGTTGCTTGTTGTGTCTGAATGGGTTTTCTGCATATATTTTTTATGTGACTGAATGTTTATTTTTTCTATTTCTTCATAGTTGTGTGTGTTTAAGTTGATTGCATTATGTTGTAATTGTTATGGGAAGTTGCATAAGATTGTATGTCATGATTGTGTATTTTCTTCCCACCAGAGTCATGTTAATATGTTGTGCAGGGAGCACAATTGCAACTATTTGAAAGTTGCAGATTCCATTATCACAGTTGGAGTTCGTGGAGCCAAAACCAAAAGACTTCATGTCTGACCTTGTGTTGGAGACCTGGAAAGGAAGTGGTACATCCTGAGGGATTGTAGTGCAAAGAAGGGGGTACACTTACTTGGGTTTTGCAGGTTGAGGGGAACGAGAGTTTGTTGGTTGGAATTGTTGTGGGAATAAACAAAGTATGAATAATATTATAGTTGGAGCCAAAGAAAGGTGGTGTAGGATGCAAAATATGAGAGGCTATTGGTTGGAATTGTTGCTAGAATGATGAATTGTGAAATTATCTTGCATGTTTTGGGCCAGGGAGCCTAAGTATCTATGTATTTTGGTTCAAATTGTCTGTGTAATTTTTCTTAGGCTGGAATTTTTATGTGATTTTGGTTTGGAGAGCCTTTATGTTTATTAATGATCGGGGATCTAGAATTGTAAAATGAATGTACACATGTAGGGTGTTGTGCATTGGGGACAGTGCAAAAACAAGGGGGAGGGGAATGTAACATCCTCAATTTTAATCCCCATGAATTATAATGTAATTGTATAAATGTGATTTAGGGTGGTGTGTTGGGGAAAAGAGAATGTATTAGTTTAATGTGGTCAAGGGCCTAATGGTATATTATGTGCATTGAAATCATTAATAACATAGTAATCACTAGTTGCGATACGAAAAGGATGAAGAACGATGGGGGGCTATGATTCCATGAGAGAAAGGGGGTCCAAGGGAGAATTATTCATGGGTATTAATTCAACCCATATTCTTGAAATTATTATCATTATGCATAACCTTATATTTGTTGTTGAGTGTTCATGAAGCCAATCATTAAACTCATGTAAGAGGGTGGGTGTGAGGAGTCACATCCCATATTTATTGGAGAGAATGAGAACGATTATAATAAACTTGGGGAAGAGTTTAATTCAATTCAAGAAAGCAAGAAAAGAGAGGAAATATGAATCGCTAAGGGGGCATATTTTAGATAGTCACGTTTTTGCATAGAGAGCAATTTTTACTTGTAGTTTTTGGATAGAAAGAGAGGAGTTGAGTGCTGGAAAGAGCACCAACCATGTTGTGCTTGATGTCAGACATTGTTTGGTTGTGTTTTATGCTAAGAGAGAGGCCTATGTGCCTGTAAATAGTGTTTTGGGGTTGTAGAGTGTTTTTCTTTTGAGGAAATGGCTCAAGAGCCTTGCGAAGGATATTGTGAGGACTCCTAGAGTATCTCGGAGGATTTCTGGTCAACTAGATGCACTAGAGACCTAGAAGGAAGTGGGAAGGCATGAGGGACTATGTGCAATGAAGGGGGATCCCATTCCTTGGTTTGTGCAGGTTGTGGATAACATAGCGGAACCTGGGTTTGGGGTTGTTGTGTGTGGAGAGTGGATAGGCATAGGGTCAAATTTCCTTGTGGACTCATAGCCTCAGCTCGGAGGTGGCATGTTGTTGAGAGGAAATGAACAAAAATTCCTATGGTTGGGAGGTTCATCCTTTGTATGTAGCTAGTTGGTTATTACGCATACAAATAATTTCTATGTTCTATTATTATGTTCATTATGTCGTACAAATTGCTTGTATAAATGCTGTGTGTGTTGGAAAATATTTAACAGACAACGAATGGAAAAAGTACAGGAAGAATGTATAGAGGATTGTTGGCATGTTTTACAGGAAGCTTATACTTGTCATTGATGGAAAGTACAGTAGTGATGATGGCTTGAGTACAGCAGCGATGATCAACGATGCAGTGATAATTGGGGAAGAGCAACAACTGTGTTCGTTGGATCTCTTTCTGAATTCCTGATGGCCATCAGATCTGAATAAGAGCATGCTGAAGAGGTAGGCCCGTAAGGTTTGAGAAGAATTTTTGTTCGTTGGATTCCCTTCAAATTCTCAATAGAACGACTGTCGTCAGATCTGAATGAAGACAAGAAGACAACATTGAAGAGGAGGACAGATCTCAGACGTTAGATCCAAGCGCAGGACCCGACCATCGTTGGATCAAGGAGAACCTGCACGCTTTTTAAAGTACAAGGAGAAGTGGGCGTACAAAATCCCGAAAGAAGGAGGACCGTCCATCATCAGGCAGGACACATGGGGAAATATCGTCAGTTTGCTGACTGGAGAGTCAAAGGAACAATGTTCCCTAACCTCTCGAAATTGCGATATGAGAAATTGTGATTTAATCTGAGCCGTCAGATTAAGGTTGAATTTGGACCGTTGATTCCAGTACATGTCATAGTTTCGGGGATCGAGAGTTGGAGATGTCACGTAATATCATCCACGGGAATCCCGATTTCGCGATATGCAAAATCGCGACTTAATCTCAGTCATTGAATCAAGATCAGATATAGACCGTTGATCCAACTCCATATCGGAGTTTCGCGAATCGCGACATGGAGAGACAAGAAAACAATGCAACAATAATGCCAAAATCGTGATTCAATCGCAGTCGTTGAATCAAGATCAGATCTGGACCGTTGATCCAACTCCATATCGGAGTTTCGTGAATCGCGACATGGAGAGGGAAAAGCAACAATGCAACAAGAATTTTGAAATCGCGATATGTGAAATCACGATTTAATCGCAGCCATTGAATCAAGATTGAATCTGGACCGTTGATCCAAGTCCATTTCGGGGTTTCGAGGATCGAGTGTTGGAGATGTCAAAGAATATTAACATCAAGAATCCCAATATCGCGATATGAGAAATCGCGACGTAATTGCAACTGTCAGATTAAGATGTGATCTGGACTGTTGATACGACTCCATTACGGAGTTTTGTGGATCAGGAATTTGAAGTGACAAAAACACTGAACGTCAAGAGTGTCGAAATCGTGATGTGTGAAATCTTGACTGAATCTGAACCATCAGGACAAGATGTGATCTGGACCGTTGATCCGACTTCTTTACGGAGTTTCGTGGATCGGGATTTGTAAGTGACAAGAACATTAAACATCAGAAATGTCGAAATCGCGATATGCGAAATCGCGGAATGATCTGAACCATCAGATCAAGTGTTGATCGGAGGGTTACTGTTCTCTCTCACAGTTAACTCCTCATTTTCGAATCTGTTAGCAAAACAGACTCATGATTTCCAATTAGTTGGTGTTTCAGTTGCTGAGACAGTTGTCTTCCTTTTGCCTAAGGAGATGGGAAGTTGAACCGTCGGGGGTGTGCATAAAATAAAATGAGACAGACTGTGTGTTGTTGGTTGTTTTGTATGAAAAATGAATGAAACTGTAAGAAAGGAAAAATTATAGAATGTGTTGTGTGAGATTGAAAATATGCACAGTGTGAGATGAAACTCAGAGAAGAGTAATAGATGATGAAGTGAAGCAAAAGCAGAGCAAAATGACAGAACAAGTTGATGCAGAGCAGACCTGTTGAACAGAGAAAGGAAGAGAAGAATAGCAGAATAGTTAGTAGAAGACCATATTTACAAAACAAAGAAAGATTGGTAAGAATTGATTTATCTGCGTAGTTCACTGTTTATTTATTCATTCATGTTCTAGGGAGGTTGGGAGGTGCTCGAGAGGACTGTTGTCCTCAGAGGTTCAAGTGAGAGCTTGAACACAGGAAGTTGTAGCTTCCATCTGGTTCCAGCCAGAGAAACCAAGGTGGCAGGGTGGTGCAAGGGAGAACAAGTGTTTTCTGTTATACAAGTTGGAGCCTATGTAACTGGAAGTTGGTGCTTCCATCTAGTTGGTGCTGGAACATTGAGGGAGTTGGTGCTTACTTCTAGTGGGTGCTAGAGAAACCAGAGAGTTGGTTCTCTCAAAGAAGTTGCAGCTTGTAAAACAAAGGTAGCAGCCTCACATTGAGTTGGTGCTCAATTATAGATGATGTACAGAACTTAAAAGACTGCCTATCATTTTGAAGAAGAAAAGGTTTTCTCCCTTTATGGGTTTCCTCACGAAAATCTGTCTATGTGTATACTTTATGTGTGACTGATGCTCTTTACTTTTACTGTCAATATGTTGTATAATGTTGATGATTACTTGAGGAAAGATTAAGAATGTTTTATTAGACTTAAAATTGTTTAAGCATAGAGACAACTAATTCACCCCCCCCTCTCAGTTGTCTTAGTAATTTCAACAGTGTGTTTATTGTTTGTTTGAGCATTTGCAATTATGTTTTTAATATATGTTGTTAGATGAACTTAGAATTGTAGTATTAGTCAAATGGTTAAACCTGGGTGTGATATGTAGCTGGTAAACTATAGGAAATTTAATTAAGTAAGAAATATTAATAGTTCATGAGTATTCCACACGTAATGTTATTCATCTAGAGGTTGGGTACGTTACAATGATAGACTGGACAGGGAGCATACTGAAGGGAGGAGAAATATCACTATGAAACTAAGGGAGGCATGAGGGGAGGATAAATCCATGAGTTGAAACAAGACGTGGTGTGAGTGGAGGGGATTGACAAAGATCTACCATGAGGAGAAATGCTAGGAAGGTCAGGTCAATGATTCCCAAACCACCTCTTGAATTAGGGGACCTAATTGTGTTCCAATTTATCAAATGAAAGCGCTTAGTGTTGGACTTTCCACACTACCATAAGAAATTCCTAATCTCCTTGGACAGATATTATTTGACACTCCCAAGGGAAAGCATTGAAGAAAATTGATAAATAGGATAAGCTAACAAAACTGATTTGATTAGCACTAGTCGACTTGTTGTATTGAGCCACTGAGCTCCTCATTTATGAAAATTTTCCTTTATTTTATCAAAAATATGCTTCTAGATAACAAAGGAGGGGAAGTGAAGAAAAATAGGAATACCCAAATATTTGAAGGAGCTCCAGTTTGAAGAGAAATATAATTGAAGGATCTTGTCTAAGGTAGAAACGGAATAGATGATGACATTCCAGACGTAGATCTAACTCTTTCGACTGTTAATCAAACCCTCATAAGCCTCAGTGAACAATTACAAGACTACTTTGAAGTGAGCTACAATCACCAGAGAAGCTCCACCTAAAACTAGGGTATCGTCCACAAACTGAGAGTGATTTATCTTCTTAACTCCCATGATAATGTTGATTCATGGGATGTCACATGTTACACCCCCATTCCTAGGGGTAACTAGAGGATATCATATCTCATGGACCATAATGGAGAAAATGATATCGACCATGATGATGATAAACATGTCCACAGATGGCATCCCAATAGCCCCCCTCATTTACCTTTACATCTATAGGTCAACTAAGACTCATCACATCCAAGCAACCCATTCTATGGGATATGGTAAGCTAGAGTCACCATGACGTTTGTTAGTCCTTATTTCCTGCGAAGTGTTGTGATTAGTTTGTTGGGAATGTAGATGAGGATCTTTGGTTGAAGTTGGATAATAAATCAATGGCTTGGTAAATTGCATCAGTTGCCTTGTTTCACCTTGGTGGTCATCTTCTATGCCCTAGTATCGTGTTTTCACTACCGAGGGAAAAGGGGTACTAGTGGGAGGAACTCACAAGGGCAAAGTTTCATTCCCCACCATACTTAACTCTTTCCATCCTAGACCCTCTCATAGTGCACCAGAATTTGGTAATGGGTCATGATCCATTCTCTCATGAGAAGAAGGGGATGAAGGTCCATAGGTTGATGTGGTTGTTCTATATATATGTTATTCTATTAATGATAAAGGCCACCATAAAATTATCGAGCCAACTTGAGCTCTACCCCCTCTAATGGTAATCGCCCCTCTCCTGATATGAATGAATGAACAAATTATAAATGACTATAGCCCAGTAAAAAATGAAGGAACAAAGCTTGAAACATTTTTAAGGGGACTTGCAAATGATAATTGGGTACCAAAAGGAAATTAAGGATTTCAGAATGGAAAAATTATCGAGGAAAGGGTATCTCAAGAAGCACATGCTCCCTCTACAAAGGCACTGATAGAAATGGATTTAATGACACCATAAGCCATGAAGTAAGCCCTAAACTATATCATTATCACAATTATTCTTTAAGGGTTTATTTATTTCTTTCTTCCCTCAGGACCTATCACTCTACCTGGGTCTTTTATTTCTTCTCTAGGTTGGCACACCTAATAGGGTTGGATAAAGGCCCTCCTATACTTAAAATTTCCAACTCACATGAGGTCCTGGGTTCATGTGATGCTTGAAGGAGATACTGAGGTGAATTGGTTACATGGATTATATCTTAATTAACATCTTTCTTTGCATGATTTAAGGACTAATATTTCGTATGAACACTGGATAACCATGTCTTATACTCTTCTTTGTTTTGGATGGCCCTGACATGGTTATTTAAGGGACATCATGGGATTGTACCTATGAAATTGTGTCTTTATTGTAGGAATTTGGCACGTGTGATGCAGAGTAGTGAGTCATACAATGACTCACCACTTACAAACATCAACTCTCACATCCTTGGAACCTTGGATGATAGGCAGATGTGCTTGGTTTGAGTAGATCTGACCATGATGGCACACAGATGGGTTGGAATCCCACATGTTGGGCAGGGTACCCTATACCTTATTATTCATTGGATAGAGGATGTTTCAGTAGTAGAGAGTGGGATGTCACTCAGAGATGAGATGTAGCCTCCTTTTCCCTCGATGCACCACCTTGGATCCTAGATGTTGTCCATCTCTTGATGATGATGTCATCTTCTAGGGTTTCATAATGTTAGGGTTTGACAGATAGTTAGGGTACCAATGATGACTTGGAATTATCATGGTGAGGAGACACATCATTACCATTTACTCCAACATGGGATGCTTCCACATGGCCTCCTAGCCTAGAAGGGCTTGACATCACACGTGTGGCCATTTATGATGTATTTTTTCATTTTAGAATTTTTTAAAGGCAAAATGAGGAGTTAGCCCCACTTCAAATGAATGTTATTTTATTTTATGTGGACAAATTTGCTAGTCTAGCCTCATATAAGAAGTCTAGCGCTAGCTTTCATTTTCTCATCATCATTCCTCGCACTTATGGGGTGACACTCTTAAAGAAGTTTGTTATTTCATCCTTATTGTTCATTTTCTCTTATGTGATATGCTTGAAGGAGGGTCTCTTGTGGATCATTTTCTCATTTTTGATGGATATTTCTACAATTAGGGTTTTATGCTCACGATTTCATGAATGAAATAAGTAATTTTTTGTAATTATATTATTTCTTGTTGATGTAAATGGTGAAATTGCTATTTTATTGCAAGTGATCTTGTTTTGTTGAAACCATAAGAGGAATACATAAGTGCTTCTCTTCCTCGTAAAGTTTTATTTGTCCAATTTTGTGAAACGTTCTTTCTAGGGTTAGAATCCTAAAGCCCAAAATTGCTTGCACTTTAGGGTTTCAACCCTAGACATTTGATCCTTGACCTATTTGAACCTACAAGAAGGGAAAAATAGCACATAGGGCCCAAATTTTCTTGCACCATAGATATCATTTTCCTCCAAGTATAAAGCTCAAGGCCCAAACAAGCTTTCACCTTAGGGTTTAGATTCCACCTCTTTAGTTTAAATTGGATCAATCTTCAAGTTTAATGCATTTGAGACTAACCCTAACCCTAGCTAAATTCAACTATTTATTGTTGTTGTTACAAAATTTTGTTAGTATAGCTGGAAATTTTCTTAATTTCCTGCATACACCTAGTTATAAGCGGATTAACTTATTTAGAAACTATCTCTAGCAATTGGATAATAATCTATTGGTTTAATGCTTAGTTTTCATGACCAATTTTGGGGTTTCTAGACATTATTTATTAGTGTTGTTGCAAATCTTTTATTGTTGGCATAAAGTTGTTTATTGGTATAATTTATAATAGCCAATGCAAGTTTACTTGTCTACTGTCTAAAGAGGTCATTGTTGCATGATTTAGATTAGTAATTATCAAATATATGTTGCAATTTGTTCTTGTTCCAGGTAGGTACAACAAACACATTACAACCTCTCTTTATTTCCTATACCTAGACCTAACTAACATGTAACCAAGATAGGGGGTGGTAGTCTTGGCTATTTCTTTCTATTTGATCCCTTGAGGTCACCAGGGAATCCTCCTTTGTGGTAGACCTCCTCCATCACTAAAATGAGGGAATATCCTACTTAGGTGATAGTGGTAGTTTCTTCCATAGTTACACAATATTTGGGGATGTTATTGCGGGCTTTGCACAAGTACAAATCCTTCAATAACATGAATCACACACCTTTTATAGTTTGACCTTCTATTGAGTGGTTTTTCCATTAGAATGTATAGAAATGGAGAAAGGGGACAACCTTTCCTAAGGCCTCGAGAGGCTTTGAAAAAATTTAGTGGGAGACCATTGACCAAGGGGGAATCCAAGGATTGTTGATGCAAGAGGAGATAAAATTGGTGAAACTCTTATCAAAACCAAATTTATGAAGATTTTCAAGAAGGAAAGTGTGCATGATGTGATCAAATGCATTTTCCATATCAATTTTGATAATAATTCCTTTGTCTCCCCTAGCCTTGATGGAGTGGATTACTTCTTGGAACATGATTATGTTATCCATTATCTTTCATTTCTCAATGAATCCCCCTTGATTACATGAAATGAGCTTATGGAGGAGAAACTTGAGTCTGTTCATAATGATATTTGCAATGATCTTGTAATAAATGTTGCACATAGAAATTAGCTTGAACCTAAAAAAGAGGTGGCATTTTCTTCCTTTGGGATCACCACCAAGAAAGTCAAAATAGTCAATCCTCCAATACTAGAATATTTATGAAAATATTGAATCATATTTACCAGATCAAATTTTATTATGTGCCAATAGTTTTTCTAAAAATGACCCATGAACCCATCAAGCCTCGAGGCTTTGTCTGATTCAAATTGTAGGAATTTCTTCCAAATTACCTCCACAAAGACCAAGTGGAAAAGGGATTGGATGTCTTTGGGATAACAAGAGAGGGTATATTGGCCAAGAGTTGATTTTGGGATGTTGCATCCACTGGGCATATTTCAATATAAACATGCTCAAAATGCTTGAAAGTTGCATCCTTAATTTCGTCAAAAGATGAGAAAACCTTCCCTTCCTCCATTCTGATTTCCTTCACATTATTCCTATAAAGCCTCACTTTTTACTACCGATGGAAAAAGGAATTATTCTAATACCCTTCCTGTAGCCAAATACTTTGGGATTTTAACTGCCATTTTTCCTCCTCCCTGTGGAGGGCAGACTGGTACTACAAAAATACCAATTTCTCTTATTTTAAGGTTTCTTGGGTAATTGGTGACTCATCTATTCTTTTCTGGATCAGATAAGAATAGATATGGAAGGATTTTAGATCTTTCTCTAGACCTAAGAACTTGTTCTTGGCCCATTCCTTAATAGTAAGCTTGGTGGATTTGAGCTTTTGTTTCTAGAAAAAATCCAAGTAGCCAGAGATCCAATGACTCCAAGAGGAAGCTACAAAGTTGAGCAAGGGGGCTCATTGGGCCAAAGAGGATTGAATCGAAATGGTATGGGGAAATAATTGAGAGGCTCAACCAACATAAGGGATATGGTCTGATTATCAAATTTGGACCAAGGAAGTATATAGGAGAACAAGGAGAAACAGGATTCTAGGAAGGAATTGTGGACTAGGAACTTGTCTAGCCAGGTGACAATTTGATCGAGGCCCAACCTTCTATTTTTCCAAGTGAACCATCCTTTAGAAGGCCAAATATCAAGCATATTCAAGGAATGAATGATATATTTTGTCCTCTCCCTGAAGGGGTCTTTGACAATTAAGACCCCCTTTTTCTCATTTTTCTAGAGAGTCGTGTTAAATTCCCCTACAAAAATATAGTTCGAAGAGAAATATGAGTCGTGGAACTCCATCATAGAGTTCCAACACTTCTTCTTCTCATGATAATTGTTAGGCATATGGACATTAAAAAAAATCACAATGTAACCTATGGGGAGATGAACGAGCCGAACTAAGATCCAATGAAAGGACACCAAGTTGTGCTCCAGATGAAAAACCAAGGATTCCATAGGGGAAAGAGTCCCCTTGAATCCCCTCTAGATCTTACTGCAATACTTGAACTATTGTTCCAAAATTTATTACTCATTTGAAGGATTTTTTAGTCCTTCATTTTTTTCTCTTGGATTGAAGAGCATGGGGATTTTCTTTCTTGATTAAACTTTTGAGAGAATCTATTTTTTCCTTATTTCCCAATCCTCTTAAATTATAGGAGAGAACCTTCATTATTTACCTAGGGGTTTTGAAGCCCCTCCCTTGGTGAGGTTGGGTCCTCCATGACTTTGTGTGACCATTACCTATTTTTTGAGAGATCTTTCGATTGTGGTCTGTGTGTCGAGATCATTTTCCCTTTCCACAACCTCTTCTCTTTTATTCTTATTTGTTATTCTAACTACTCTCATGGAAGGTTGACTCTGAGCTTGATCCCTATCAAAGTCCTCATCATATTCCTCATTTGGTTCTATATCAAAGATAAAAAAGATATATGTCATGTGTTAGGATGCAAAATGTTGGGGAACAATCTCTTCAACTTGGGAGGGATGGGGTGGCTGGGGTGGGGGGACTGAAAAGAATTACATCCCATTATTTGGGGGTTTCTTCTATCACAATAGGATTATTCTGGTTCTCGACTGTGATAAACTCAATATTCAAGAGGGATTCATACCTATTGATGTTGGAAGGAACACCTTCTTGATTAGGGGGAGAATTAGGTTGCTTACCTTTCAAGGATCCCAAATCTAGTCGGGGAGGGGAATGTGCATTTTTTAGGCTAGGGACCTTTCTTTAGAGTCGATTGCCTTCTTTTTCAAAATTTCCATTGATCTTCTTGCTCTGTCTCTAAAGGAACCATGGGGTATTTTCTCTAGTTCTTGGAGAAGTGACCATACTGATGGTAGACTTTGCATTTAAAGGGGATTTTCTCATAGTCCACTTGTTTCAGATAAGTCCAATTGTCTAGCGTAAGTTGTATAGCTTCACGAAAACCATTTTCCATATCTACTTCAACATATACGCAAGAACATTCCTACATGTCATCACATGGTTCAACATGATCGATGTACTTACCTAGTGCATTGCCCATGCTACAGATTGTGTCATTATTCTAGTAATGCATAGGAAAATAGGGAAAACAAATCCAGAGTGGAACTACTGAAGGAATGCCATTTTTGATACTAAATTTTGGAAGTCAGTGGTTGAGATACATACCTTGAGAACCCATGAAGTAAGGGCCACTACGAAAAATGAGATCTCTATCTAATTTTTCTTCAAAGAGTAAAATGAAAAACCCTCTCCCAAAAAATGCAAAAGAGAGTTTCCCCTTGATCAATGGATGTTATTTCGTATCTATCTAGTTCACCATAGAGTGAGGATAGGGTTAGATGCCCGTGAATTGGCCAATCAACTTTTTTCCCTCCAGTCTTAGGGCTAGGTTATGTAACATGCCCAACCACCAATAGGTCGGGCAACGCCACTTCTTGGACATCTCTCCTTACTCTCATACCATTTTTTAACACCCCCAGCCACCTAGGTCTGGGTATGCTACTCCAAATAACGCTCTGATACCATTTTGTAACGTCCCTGGCTACCAACCCCTATCGGGTAACACTAACCCAATCAAACTGTATCTTTTTCCTTTCTTCTCTGATACCAATTTGTGACATCCCCGACCCTAAACCAACAGGCCAGGCCATGCCACCGAATAACTTTCATGCTCTGATGCCATATATATTTATATACATATCTATATAATGAAAATTAAACAACTATAGCATTTTCTTCATGCCACTATTCATGCAGAAATAACATTAAAACATGCAGGCATTATACACGGACAATTCTAACAACATTATAACTTGATTTCAAGATACACATCATACACAGAACATAGATTTGGTACTTATCTTTTAATATATTACCACCAACTACATGTAGACCTCCCACGAACCTCCCAGCCTTAGACCACGTTTCTCATCATGCTCAGCAATGGGTCACCCCTGAGCTGGGAATAAAATCCACTGGGCAAGGGATTCCTAGGCTTGGAAAGGACAACAGGAAAGTCGCACAAATCAACAAAAAGGATTTTCTCCCATGAGCCAGCTCACACTAACATCCTACAGCCTCTCATTCCCCACATTCTTTTCCCACCCCAGGAAGTGTGTCCCTTCTCTTTTCAACAGTCCTTCGTCTACCCCATTTCCCATCTAGGGCTTTAGCAACAGGTCGGACATGAATTCTTAGATCACTATAGATGTTGTTAGGCTCCCACTGGGAAAATCACTTCCCCAACAACCTATCTCACCTGTAGAGAGTTTCTTACAGACCTGACAATCTTCTTGTTCAGTCCACGGGCCTAAAAACCCGCCTCTTCAAACCCACAGGACCGACAACCCACTTCTTCAGTCTAGCTCCTAAGTCAATTCAAGTGAGGGTGATGGCAGCAGCAAGCTCAGTATAGAATAGATGATGGAAGCAATCCACGCTCAGTCAAGGAACTGCGTTGGCAACAACAACAAAATTGTTAAGTCACAGTACAGGCTCAGGCAAAGTACAAGTGCATTGTGCTTCATAAGAAAAGTACAAGGTAGCTCAAAGTGCCTGTAGGTTCCTGGGTGCGTGAATGATGTAGAGGTCGATGATGGAGGCAAAGTATCAATGCATGAATCAGTGGGTGAATCGGAAAAGATGGCATATTTCCAGAGAATGGCGAGGGAACCCCCAATGAGCCGACTTTCCCTGCTATAACTGCATGCGCCCAAGTTGACACATGTCTTCCTGAAGCTGCATGAGCTCCACTTAACACTCGTTCCCTTTCCCCATGAACTTAGGAAAACACTGATTATGTCAACCTTGGCCTTTAGGAAATAATAATATAATATTATTCCTTTAGAGGTAATCCCTTTAGCTTAGCCTGTATTCCTAGACACTTAGCCCTTCCCTTACCCTACCTAGTGGATCTTAGTCCCCCATAAATCTTTCTTCCTGGTCGGTCTACACGCAGCGATGTAATTTTATTAATGATATGAGTGTTTACATATACAAAAATAGGCTCACTGGACTTAAGCATCTAATCTCTCCGGCCTAATAAACATATAAGTCTTCTAGCTTATAAACACTTGGCTCACCGACCTATAAACATAATTACAATTCAGCAGGGGCTCAACCTTGGGGTGTTACAATCCCCTCCCCTTATTTTTTCACTGTCCTCAGTGCAACTTATTTACACAACAACAACAAGATTTCTAAAATCTTCAAAAAGATGTGGGTACTCTTCCCTCATAGCATCTTCATGCTCCCATGTTGCATCCTCAGGACCGTACCAAATCCACTAGACTTTTACAATCTCTATGGCTTGATTCCAGAGCTTCTTGCATTTCTGGTCTAGTATACGCACTGAATACACCTGAAAAGAACTTTCTTTCTCCACCTAAATCACATTTCAATCAATAACATGATTAGCATTAGGTATATATTTCTTAAGCAATGAGACATGAAATACATTATGTGTAGACATATATGTATGCAATGTAAGAATATATGCTACTGGACCAATCCTCTCTAGAATTTCAAATGGCCTGCAATATCTGGCTTCCAGCATGGAATAGTTTCCCAGCTTTAGGGAACTTTTGTTGGCTTTCACCTTCAAGAAAACATGATCCCCTAATTTAAATTCCCTGTGAGTTATGTTCTTATCATCATAGATTTTCTGCCTATCTTGGGCAACCTTCAAATTTTGTTTAATCTTCAGCAATTTCTCTTTTATTTCCTTCAACAATTCTGGCCCAACCACTTCCCTATCAGCTGGGTTGTCCCAACGTACTGGGGTATTTCACGTTCTTCCATAAAGTGCTTCAAATGGGCTCATCTTCAGTGATGCTTGATGTTAGCACATAATCATGTAAGGGGTATTTTCCTAAAATAAGCGTCCCCTTGGATGAAAAGAGAGATTTGGAAAACCCATTTATCCCAAAGTTTTAAAGGGCTGGCACGTTATTTTAATCAGCAGGTAGATTTGGACAGTCAAGATCTGTCTGCTGAGATCTACGGCCGAAGTTTCATTCTGGAGCCCCCTCATCGTTCTACCTTTAACGGAGGGGGGGGGGGTCCGGAATCGGGCGCACNGGAATGGAGTGGTATTGTCATGGGGCCCCCTCCTATCGTGTCACCTCTTGTGTTTTCTTCTCCCCTGCCATTTGTTCTCCACTTGTCTCTGCAGCATGACCCACTTCCTTTTGATCCTCCTCGTCCTCCGACATCTGTCCCACTCTCTTCCACGTCATCCTGCCATAAGTGAAGCGTCCCCCCTTGATCAATCTTGTCCTCGTCGCTTCCTTATTCACAGTTTCCCCTCATCCCTGCAGGGTCACCACTCATCTACCACCTCCAATCATGTGCCCTAGTCTTCGCACCGGCCTCCATGCCTTATCCATTAGGTCATTCAGACGATCCAGGTGGTAGCGCGAGAAGGCCTCCACATCCCAAGAGTGCAGAGTTGACCGGGTCGTTCCCAATCCCAAGGAAGCGGTTATTGAAGTTGTTGGGGGTGGTTAGACATCATCTCCACTATAAATGGAAAGTCCAGCAAAGGATTAAAGGAATGTCGATTCATTCGCAGGGCTATCAGGAGTCTGATTGCGTCTGTCATAAGTGCACGATCATTCAAAGACTGCATGCACAGACTGTCAGCAGACATGCAGACGCAATGTTTTTAATGTAGTGTCTCGTTTTTACTGTTGTTTTTTTGCTTCAAGTATATGTAGGCAATTTTGCCCTTTTTTTTAAGTTATCAATGGTTGAGCTAAGCTCCCGACTGTAAAGTTTCTGAGGAAGATATGGTTATGTATTTCGATTTGGGACTGTCAAATTAATGGAAGTCAGCTTCTCTTTTCTTTTGTTTTTGTCTGTCAGTTGTTTGAAACACTCGAAATTGGAGGATCCAGTTGAGGGTTGCATATTGTAGGATGATGTATGGTTGATCACTGCAATCTTTGCACTAGTCTTAAACAGTCTCTCACGTTGTCTTTTCACCTGGCACTGAATGATTTGGAATTGGAGGATCCAGTCAGATGGTTGTGGCTGCATAGTATGATAGGTTTGATCAGTGTGCGGTTATCACTGTGTCATTTAGGCACATTTCAGTGTTTTGTTTTTATTCCCTGAGTTGCTGGAAGGTCTGATGCCCAGAGCAGTCTCCTCCCTTTTCTCCCAAGTTTTCCCTCTACTCTCACTTTAACTCAAATTTTTGACTGAAGTTAGTTGTGGCCCTCACTTCCCTATGCTTTTTTGGCCTAGTTTTCTGAGTCAAATGATATTATCCTGAGTTTACCTCCATTCGATAACCCCCTTTTAAACCAATCATGAAATAAACTGATGGGCGTTTGGCTATGCTTCTGTCGCAATCCAGGAGTGACTTCTGACGCTAACATTTCTGGCATCGTTGTCGGGGACAAAGTTGAATATCTTCCCCGGGATTGAACGACAACAATTAACTGATTCTGAAGGTGCATCAGATATCAGAACTATTGAGATTGCTACTGTACACCTGGCGACTCCGCTGGGTTACTCCATTGATGCGAACCCACAAGCGACTCCATTGTTTCAGTCGTGGCTTCTAGAGGTAGGCATACAAAGTCTACTCCTCAGCTGTCATTAGCACCACCTGAAGTTGACCCAGAGAAGATTATCAGAAAGGGAAAGTCCTCTGAAGGAGGTACTTCTACTTCTAAACCAGGTATTTCTGATGATTTTCATGAGTTTATAGAAACTCCAACGCCTTCATCTCAACTTGTTTATTTACCTTCTGTTGGAGCTTCCCATAGTCTAAATTTTGGGAGTGTTCCTGCTCCGTTTTCTCCTCCTGGTCTTGAATTGGTAGGAGAAACCCTTGTCACTCCCCTCTCCCCTGAGGTGATACCCTAGTTCAGACCCAACACCTCTGAATATTTTCCTACCCCAGGTTTTACCACCCCTTCTCCTATTACTACTGTCATTAAAGAAAGGGAAACTTTTGTTCCTTTTAGCCCACAATATTGTTCTCTAAATTCCCTGTTGTTCCCCTCCCGTCCTGTAAGCTCAATTCATGTCTTTCTGACTCAAACCTCGTCTCCTCCTGGTTCTCCTACACCTATTGATCCTATGGTAGGTTCTAATCTCCCTCTAAACAGAATGGATGTCATAGTGGCTGCCAGATATGCCCCCTTAATCCTACCTCAACCTATGAATCCTCTCCCTGCTGGACATTACTTGAATTATATGCCTAAATTCACTAGGGAAGAGGACATAACTGAGGAAGAGCACTTTGTTGCCTTCTACAGTTACGCAAACAACCTGAACATTGAAAATGAAGATGTCTGGATGAGAGTCTTCGTCCAGAGCCTTGATGGTGAGGTAAGAAAATGGTTTAGGGGATTGGCCCCCAGATCTATGAGAGTTTGTCTCTGACTTCTCCAAAAGATTCAATAAGATGTATAATAAGATCCCTGCTGATATAAAACCCACATAAGCCTCCGCTAAAATCTCTTATTCTAGTGCATTCGACCCTGATTTATTCCTTCTATTGAGAGAGAGAGAAGATCTACCTCCCTAGATCAAATGCAAGATGCAGCCATAGAAGTGGAAACTAATGTATTAGCAGTTGACAGACTAAGAAATAAGACTGATGCAGACAGAAGAAAGGGAAGATCTAAATCCTCGACTTCTGGCCCCTCTGTGACTCACCCTCAAGTGGATGAATTGACCAAGATAGTGAAGTCTCTTTCCACAAAGATGGAGAAAATGAAGGTGGAGGGGAAGCAAACATACATAAATCCTCAAAATACCGAAAACAAAGGAAATTTCAGGAGGCCAAATAATGCTCCCCGAATTATGCAAAGGGACCAGAGGGGAAGAGATAGAGAAGATCAGAAGATTCAAGCCCCTCTTCAAAATAATTTTGTAGCTAATGATGAAGAAGGGGATTTAGACGAGCTTGATCCTGAAATCCATTGCTTCAGAGATACTTCTCCTTTTCCTCATCTCACTCAATCAGTGTACGAGGAATATCTCATACATAGTCAGCTAAACGAGCTGAGCAAGGGAGACAAGGCCAGTTGCAGCCAAAACAAGTATAACCTAAGATCCAAGAAGAAGACAGGAGCACCTGATGTTCCTAAACAACTCACTAGAATGGAGAAGCTTGCTAATGAAGTAGCAGACAACAACAAAGGTAAGAATGCCCAATACCCTTCTCCAATGGTCCAGATTCATGTTCCTGAAGTAAGGGAAATTCCAAAGCTTGCATCCTCTTTTAACTTTGAGCATGAAATTCAAAAAATCAGAATCCCTATGCCCCTCTCCAAACTGATCAAACATGAAGTGTTCAAAAAAATCTTCACCGAACTATCACAGTCTGAAACCTTGTTCCATCCCACAGACTCCATCAATTTGGAAGATGAAAAGCCTGCAATCATCCTAGGTCCTATGATAGAAGACAGAAATGATTCATCCCCTCCCTTCTATACATCCTTGAACATACATGACAAGGTACTGCACAACTGTTTGATGGATTCAGGGGCTTCCCACAACCTCATGCCCAAAACTGTCATGGAAGAGTTGGGACTAGAATTCACCAGAGCCTATCATGAACTTTATTCCTTTGAATCCAGGAAAGTTCAATGTCTAGGAGTCATCAAAGATCCGGTTTTGACCTTGTTTCAGCTACCCATGAAAAGTGTGGTCATGGACATTGTAGTGGTTGATGTTCCCCCCAAGTTTGGTATGTTGTTATCAAGATCATGGATAAAAAGACTTGGGGGAACCCTGCAAATGGACCTAACTTATGATACTATTCCAGTGTTTGGGGGGGAACATAGGAGACTGTACAGACAAGCCCAGCTGGCCTACATAATCAGTGACGAAGCCAATCCTACTAATCATCCTATCTTTGCTCTTGACACTAATTTAGGTTCTAGTTTACTACAACTCACTAACTCTCCCGAGCCCCTTCTAAAACTCAGAAAGCAGCCCACTACTTCTCATGAAATTCCTTCCCCCATCGCCTCTGTCTGGAAAATGTTCTTTGATGGAACCTCTTTCAGGGAAGGCACTTGTGTTGGAGTGTTTTTTGTGTCACCTACTCAAGAAACCGTATCTATGTCATACAAGTTAGAGTTTGAGACAACCAACAATGTGGCAGAATATGAAGCTCTTGTTTTAGGCTTAAGAGCTGCAAAAGAAATGGGGATTCAAGAGGTAGCAGTGTTCGGAAATGCAGAATTGATAGTCTAGTAGATTAGAAACGTTTATCAGGCCAAGCATCCTCGACTTAGGAGTTACAGAAATGAGGTATGGGACCTAATCGATGGTTTCTTATCAACATTTAACATTTCATTCATTCCAAGAGAGAAGAACACAGTGGAAAATTCTCTGGCTACATCAGCGAGCAGTTTAAAAGTGCCCCTGCCACCCAAATTCAGATATGATGTAGAAGTAAAATACAGGCCCTCCATACCTGACAATGTCAAACATTGGAAGGTGTTCGAGGATGATCTTGAGATCAAAAGATTTTTGGAGACTGTCGAAGAACGTTGCATATTGATCAAGACCCTATTTCTGAAGCAAAGCTTGATGATGGTAATTTTCTGAGTAAGATTTCACAGCGTGACATTGTGCAGCTGCCCAACAATCATATTCCAAAGGGACTAGTTCCTTTGGAAAGGCTTTTTGATAGTAACGATGTGGAATTAAAAGAGAAAATCTCAGATGATGATGTTGATATGACTCAGTGCAACATTGGCACCGAGAATGAACCCAGGTTTGTCAAATTGTCAAGAAGCCTGACAAAGGAGCAAAGGGCCGGATACGTTGAATTATTGAGGGAGTTTGTGGATGTTTTCGCCTGGACCTATGAAGACCTCAAAACTTATGACACTTTTGTCATTGAGCATAAAATCCCATTGAAAGAGGAGGCAAAGCCATTTATGAAGAAACTAAGAAAGATCAATCCTATGTTGCTTCCCATCATGGAGAGAGAGGTGAAGAAGCTGCTACATGCCCATATTATCATGCCATTGAGATATTCAGAATGGGTGGCCAACCTGGTCCCAGTGAGGAAGAAGAATGAAGAAATCAGACTCTGTGTAGATTTTAGAAACCTGAACAGGAGCTCAAGGAAGGACAATTACCCACTGCAAAAGATGAAACATATATTGCAGAGGGTGACAGGAGCATCCAGGATTTCCATGATTGATGGCTTCTCTGGCTACAATCAAATCTTTGTTCTACCCGAGGACAGAGAAAAGACAGTGTTTACCACCCCATGGGGCACATTCATGTATGCTAAAATTCCCTTTGGATTGATGAATGTGGGGGAAACTTTTCAGCGATCCATGGACATAGCTTTCATCGGAGAAAAGGATAAGTTTGTGGTTATCTATCTGGATGACATCATAGTCTTTTCCAAATCTGATAAAGAACAATGTTGCCATCTCAGGAAGGTTTTTCTGAAATGTAGGAGTTTTGGCCTTTCATTGAATCCCAAAAAATCTGTGTTCCCCATGAAGGAGGGAAAGTTACGGGGCCACATAGTATCAGTAGTAGGAGTCAAGATTGATCCTAGCAGAGTTGAAGCAATCCAAGCCTTGTCAATCCCGAGATCCAGGAAAGAAGTCCAGTCTTTCCTTGGTAAAATTAATTTTCTAAGGAGGTTTGTTTCTAACTTTCTTGAGATGGTAAAGCTCATAACAACCATGTTGAGAAAGGGAAGTGAAGTAAGGTGGACTTATGAGTCTCAAAATTCCTTTGAGCAGATAAATAAATCCTTGAATGAAGCTCCTGTGCTTATCAGTCCTGATTACCCAAAGAATTTCCTTATTTTCTCCTTTTCTTCATCTGACACAGTGGTTGTTGTTTTACTACAAAAAAATGATGTCGGGCTGGAGCAGCCTATTGCTTATTTTAGTAGAGCATTAAGGAATGTTGAGATCAGGTATGACATCATGGAGAAGCAGGCCTATGCCCTGGTGAAATCTCTCAAAGATTTTAGCATCTATGTCCTACAGTCAAAAATCATTTCTTATGTTCCCTCAGCTGTTGTGAAGGACATTCTTATTCAACCTGATATAGATGGGAGGAGGAGTAAATGGATAGCCAAGATCCTTGAGTTTGATCTGGAGATAAGGCCTACCAAATTGATCAAAGGTCAAGGTTTAGCCAAGCTATTGGCTGAAGCAAATTGCAAATCTTTGGGGGTAAGTTTCATTAATGAATGCTCAGAAAATCAGTAGGATCAACTGTCTGATGTAGACCCTTGACTAGAACCCCCGTTGGCGTGATGTCCTTGGTACAAGGATGTCATATATTTTTTGCAAGAGTTGCGGCCTCCTGATGGCCTACAAAGGAGTAAGGCAAGAGATATAAAGCTCAAAGCAGTCAAATACTGCCTTGTTGACCGAGTTTTATATTAGAAATACCCCCCGGGGATCCTTATAAAATGTATGAATCCACAAGAGGCTCAAAGGATCATTGTTGAATTTCATGACAGCCTATGTGGAGGGCACCATTTGTAGAAAACCACAGCCTACAAAATCCTCAGGGCTGGGTACTACTGGCCCACCTTATTCACCGACGTCTACAGAGAGGTCATAGCTTGCATCAAATGCCAAAGGTTCTGAGGAAAGCAATAGCTTAAATATCTTCCTTTAAAACCTGTGGTTGTTTTGGGACCTTTCCAGCAGTGGGACCTAGACTTTATTGGGGAGATCCACCCTACTTCCAGTGGACAACACAGATGGATCTTGACTGCCACAGATTTCTTTACCAAGTGGATAGAAGTTATCCCCACAAGGAGGGCTTCCCATAAGGTAATCATTGGGTTCCTGGAGGATCTCATCACAAGATTCAGTTGCCCAAGAAAAATTATTACTGATAACGCAACATCTTTCAAAGTTGAACCATTGGTCAAATTCTGTGGGAAATTTGGGATCAAACTGATTCACTCCACCCCATATTATCCCAAGGGCAATGGTTTAGCAGAGTCCTCCAACAAAAGCCTAATAAGGATCATCAAAAGACTGTTAGAGGACAACAAAAAGGTCTGGGATTCAAAGATGAAATTCTCTCTATGGGTTGATCGAGTGACCACAAAGAGATCCATAGGCATCTCCCCTTTCCAATTGGTTTATGGGACAAAAGTTGTCTTTCCTTCTCAGCTAACCGTGCATGTAGCAAAATTCCTCTAGGATTATCAAGGAGAGCCTGATGATATGATCAGAAGAATTCATCAGCTGGTAGAGGTCCAGCAAGCCAGAGAGCAGGTGATGAACGAAGTTCAAGACTGTTAGCAGAAGATCAAGCAGGATTTTGACAGGAAGGCTAAGAAGGAAGATTTCCAGATGGTAGATCTGGTACTAAAATGGGATGCTCCTAAGAAAGACAAGGGAAAGCATGGCAAATTCGAAGCCCTATGGGTCGGGCCCTTCAAAATATCTGAAGTATTTTCAAATAATACCTACAAGTTACAGGATTTGAAGGATCAAGAAGTTTTCAATGGCCCTATGAATGGGCATTTCCTGAAGAGATGTTTCTCTTGAGCCACACATGGCTCTTCTGTGTTTGTAAATATTGTTTTTCTTTTATCTTTATGTTTTGAAAATGACTCCATAGCCCAACAGCAAGTCATTGAAGCTACAAAAGAGTTCTCGACAGCCCATAGGGGGTGTGCCGTCCCCTATGGAGCCTAATGTTAGCACATAATCATGTAAGGGGTATTTTCCTAAAAGAAGCATCCCCTTGGGCGAAAAGAGAGATTTGGAAAACCCATTTGTCCCAAAGTTTTAAAGGGTTGGTGCGTTGTTTTAACGAGCAGGCATATTTGGACAGTCAAGATCTGCCTGACGAGATCTACGGCCGAAGTTTCATTCCTGAGCCCCCTCGTCATTCTACCTTTAACGGAGGGGGGGGGGTCCGGAATCGGGCATGCATCTCTCAACGGTCAAGATTGGGGCACCTATATCAACGATGCTCAAGCGATTCCAGACCCCCTTGTCATTCTGCCATTAATAAGGGTGGGGGGTCCGGAATGGAGTGGTATTGTCATGGGGGCCCCTCCTATCGTGTCGCCTCATGTGTTGTCTTCTCCCCTGCCATCTGTTCTCCACTTGTCTGCGCGGCATGGCCCACTTCCTTTCGCTCCTCCTCATCCTCCGACATCTGTCCTGCTCCCTTCCATGTCGTCCTGCCATAAGTGACACGTCCCCCCTTGATCAATCTTGTCCTTGTCACCTCCTTATTCATTGTTTCCCATCATCCATGCATGGTCACCACTCATCTACCACTTCCAATCATGTGCCCCAGTCTTCAGACCGGCCTCCACGCCTTATCCATTAGGTTGTTTAGTTGGTCCAGGTGGCAGCGCGAGAAGGCCTCCACATCCCAAGAGTGCAGAGTTGACCGAGCCATTCCCCATCCCAAGGAAGCAGTTATTGAAGTTGTTGGGGGTGGTTAGACATTGTTTCCACTGTAAATGGAAAGTTCGACAAAGGATTAAAGGCATGTCAATTCATTCGCAGGGCTATCAGGAGTCTGATTGCGTCTGTCAGAAGTGCACGATCGTTCAGAGACTGCATGCGCAGACTGCCAGCGAACATGCAGATGCAATGTTTTTAATGCAGTGTCTCGTTTTCGCTGTTGTTGTTTTGCTTCGAGTATATGTAGGCAATTTTGCCATTTTTTTTAGGTTATCAATGGTTGAGCTAAGCTCTCGACTGTAAAGTTTCTGAGGAAGCTCTGGTTATGTATTTCGATTTGGGATTGTCAAATTAATGGAAGTCAACTTCTCTTTTTTTTTTTTTTTTGTCTGTCAGCTATTTGAAACACTCGAAATTGGAGGATCCAGTCAAGGGTTGCATATTGTAGGATGATGTATGGTTGATCATTGCAATCTCTGCACTAGTCTTAAATAGTCTCTCACGTTGTCTTTTCACCTGGCACTGAATGATTCGAGATTGGAGGATCCAGTCGGATGGTTGTGGCTGCATAGTATGATAGGTTTGATCAGTGTGCAGTTATCATTGTGTCATTTAGGCACATTTCATTGTTTTGTTTTTATTCCCCGAGTTGCTGGAAGGCCTCATGCCTAGAGCAGTCTCCTCCCTTTTCTCCCAAGTCTTCCCTCTACTCTCGCTTTAACTCAAATTCCTAACTGAAGTTAGTTGTGGCCCTCACTTCCCTATGCATTTCTGGCCTAGTTTTCTGAGTCAAATGATATTGTCCTGAGTTTACCTCCATTCGATCACCCCCTTTTAAGCCATTCGTGACATAAAATGATGAGTGTTGGGCTCTGCTTTTGTCGCAATCCAGGAGTGACTTCTAATGCTAACACTTGATACCCATTGATGTAGGCAAATGATACCAAGTGTAGATAATATTCCCATTTAGATGGTTTTCCCATCACATACATCCTTAGCATATCCTCTCTCTCTTGGTTCACCCTTTATGGTTTCCCATCAGACTCATGATGATAAGTTGTGTTGAAGTTCAGATTTGTTCGGAACCCTTTGAATAACCCCTTCCAAAACTTTGAGGTAAACTTTGGGTCTCTATTAGACACAATTGTTTTGGGCATGACATGCAAGCGTGCTACTTCCCTCATATAAATATCAGCAACATTGGTTGACTTGTGAGTAACCTTCATAGGAATGAAATGGGCAGCTTTAGTAAGCTTATCCACCACCACCATGATTGCATCATGATGCTTGCTTGTTCTGGGAAATCCTATGATGAAATCGATTGTTACAACTTCCCATTTCCACTCAAGAATGGGTAATTTTTGTAGAAAATCAGTTGGGTGTCTATTCTCAACCTTGACCCTTTGACACTCCAAGCATTTAGCTTTGTATTCAAAAATCTCCATTTTCATGCCTAGCCAATAATATTGGCTCTTGACTACTGAAATTGTTTTCTGATATCCTAGGTGTCCCGCATAAGGTACATTTTTCATTTATTTTAAAATTCCACTCCTCAATTCAGGAGAATTGGGTACATAAACCTTGTTTCTGTACACAAGATTCCATCAATTCCCAATTCATAATCTTCAACTTTCTACTGCATTTTACCTTGCTGCAATTTTGTTACCAATTCCATGTATTGCAAATCTGATTTTGCAGCCTCCACAATTTTGTCTTTCAAATATGATTGGTACATGCTAATGGTTGTACATTGCAACTCATGCACTCTTTTGTTGAGTGCATTAGCCACTTTGTTCTCTTTCCCCTTGATATGCTTTATATCAAAGTCATATTCACAGAGGAATTCTAACCATCTGCTTTGCCTAGCATTCAAAGTAGGTTGATCAAACAAATACTTCAAACCATTATGGTATGTCCTCATCTCAAACCTCTTTCCCATGAGGTAGTTCCTCCACTTCTTCAAAGCATGCATTATGGCTTGCAACTCCAAATCATGAGTGGTATAGAGCCTTTCATGCTCTTTCAATTTTATGAACTTGAAACATATTACAAATCCATTCTGACTAAGGATTCCTCCAAGTCCTTATTTGCACGCATTTGTGAAAACCACAAAATCTTCAATCGAATCAACAATCTGCAAAATTGGAGCACTGGTTAACAACTGCTTCAATTGTTGGAATCTCATTTCACATTCTGCTATCCATTGAAACTTCTTCCCCTTCCTTTGCAAGGAAGTGATGGGATGAGCTATTCTCAAAAACCATGTAATGAACCTCTGTATTAGCCAGCTAGACCCATGAAGAATCTGACTTCTATCACATTCTTAGGTGTTTTCCACCCTTTAATGGCCTCAATATTTTCAGGTTCCACTTCTATCCCTTCTTCAGATATGATATTCCCCAAATAGTGAATCTTGTTTTGATAAAATGAGAACTTGCTCAATTTGGCATACAGTTGATGCTCTCTTAGCAGTTGCAACACCATCCTCAAATGATGCACATGATCTTCTTCTGACTTGGAATATACAAGGATGTCATCCAAAAATACAATGACAAACTTGTCCAAATATTCTCGGAAAACACCATTCATTAGGCACATGAAAACAACAAGTGTATTTGATAACCCAAATGGCACCATTGTGAACTCGTAATGGCCATACCTTGTCCTGAAGACGTTCTTGTTGATGTCTTCCTCTTTAATCCTTACCTGATGGTATCCTGAACTGAGATCTATCTTTGAGAATATCCTTTCATCCTTCAACTGATTGAAGAGATCATCAATCCTTGGTAGGGGATACTTGTTCTTTATAGTTACTTTATTCAACTTTCTGAAATCGATGCACAATCTTAATGTATTGTCTTTCTTCTTCACGAATAATATTGATGAACCCCAAGGTGACACACTTGGGTGTATATACCCCTTCTTTAGAAGTTCCTCAAGCTTCATTTTCAACTCCTTCAGCTCTGGTGTACTCATTCTGTAAGGAGTCTTTGATATTGGAGCTACTCCAGGCATCATATTTATAGAGAAATCAATATCTCTCTTTTGGGGTAGTCCTGGTACCTCCTTGAAAACATCTTCAAAATATTCCAGGACTACATGATCTTCCAGATTTGGCACCTTTTCCTTTGATGCTTCCTCCATATGGGCTACAAATATTTGACAACCCTTTCTATAACACTTTTTCAGTTGCATTGCTAAAATTTCTCTGATAGTCACTGCCCTAGGAATTCCCTGCACTTTCCTTTGGTTCCATATCTCATCCAAGAAAGTAAATTCCTTTTTATGACAATCTAGGATAGCATGATGTTGGTCGAACCAATCCATCCCAATTAGACAGCCATAGGAACCTAAAGGCAAGATGTTCAAATCTTCCTTTGTGCTCAGTCCATTCATGTCATAAGACATGACTTAACCATTTCCTTAGCTTTTCTTTTGGCTTTGGTAGCCAACTGCACCAACCAAGATTTTCCGTGTTTTTTTCTTGGCAAATGCAAACTTTACACCATCCTAGGATCTATATAACTATGACTAGCTCCAGAATCAATTAAAATAGTAATGGTTTGGTTATGGATCATACCTTCCACTTCAATCATATGTGACTGATACTTTGCTTGCTTGTTGTCTAGGGTTGCATAGATCCTAGGTACATTTATGCCCATGTCCTCCATTGTTTCAACTCGTTGAACATTGTGAACAAATCTAATTTTGTTAATTTTTTTAGGACAATCTCTAAACATATGATCTCTTTTACAAGCCCAACATTGAATAAGTGGTTGCATTGGCCTTTGACCCCCTGTCTCAATCATTCTGGGTTCTCTAAAAGTTGGATTTCCCTGAGGATTATTTCTGAAGAATGGTCGCTTAGATCCCTTCTTCCTCTGATCCATCTTGAATTTCTTCTTGTCTTCACAAGCTTTTTGGAAAGTTGGCCTTTCTTTTTGTTGATCATATAGGCACTTAGCTCACCTTATGGTCTCCTCCAATTTTTTGGGATCATCATATTGTATTTTTTCACTGATGCATGATGGAAAACCACTCAAATACATCTGAATCTTAATTGTCTCATCCTTGATGAAAGAAACATACTTCAGCAATTATAAAAACCTTCTTTCATATTCATCTATTGTCATACTCCCAAACTTGAGTTCAAAGAACTCTTTAATTTTCTTGTCATGGTACCTCTTAGTCAAGTATTTCTTTTTGAAATACTTCTTGAATTCTCTTTAATGTACTGCACCTGCACAAGTTGATCCCACCACATGGATGCCTTTCCTTTGAGTTGATAGATGGCAATTATTCCTTCTACATGAGAAGAATAATTATGCAATTGAAAATACTTTCTCATGCCCAACAACCATGTCTTTGAATCTTCATCCTTCTTGTGCTCACCATCAAATGTAGGAGGTTTGATTTTGTTTATTTCCCCTCGTAGCTCATCCATCCCAGACCTCTTATGCTTCCTAAAAAGGGATGGACTTGAGTTGTTGTGTGTTCTCTTATTGTAATTCCTCGAGGAGTGACAGTGATGTCTGCTAACATTTCTTGTCCTTCTTTTCTCATCAGGAGACCAATGAATTCTTGATTTGCTTGAGCCACTCTCCTTATCCAATTTATTTTCTATTCTTTCCAGGATATGCATGAACTTCATGTTGAAGTCTCCCTATTTCTCCCTGGCTCTCATAATCTTTTTGTTATCTGCTCGGTGAACTTGGACCTCTTTTTCCAATTTTTTAATAATTTTCATCATGTCCATGTCTTTATCTATTTCTTCTCCATTCCCATTGGAGATTGTTCCTTCAACTCCCAAATGGACATCCATTCCTCTAGCTGCATTCTACGAACTGTAAGCATATTGTGCCTCCTCCATTTCTCTGCACTATCCAACAATTCGGTTCAGTTTTGACAATTGTTAATTCTGCAAAGTGCAGTCAACCAATTTTTTGTCAGGCTATTAGACTTAATAATTTTCCAGAATAACATAAACCAATCTGGTAATAATATATGACGCCATTTTCAGCGAGTCTTGGTCGATCAAGAACCTCTCAGGCTTCTATCTCTAAGCCCATCTCTTTTCTGCAATAATTTTCAGGCACTAGCCCCTTTTCTTCAGCCCTTGGTTCGCATGTGACCATAGTTATCACCCAGTGCTAATGATTCGGGCGCTTATCCGGAGCCTTGAAACTTCAGGCTACGGGGTTTCGTAGGTTTCCCTTTTCCACGTGTCCCATACATCATAGGACAATGAACTGAAAAATGCTCGAAGAATGGTGGATCTATAGTCCACATTCATTGCTCACATCTAAGGTGGATCGGAGCTTTGGGGACTCCGGGCTTCAACAGTTTCCAAAGCACTTCCCAACAAAACTCTAGGAGTGTCAAATTGGCGAACTAGCGAAGTATGGTGGACCAACGGTCCACGACTTCCCAGCATCCAACGACTGATACTTGCTATGGAACTCTTGGCTTCAGAGCTCTGGGACTTCGGAGATTCATCACTTTGGGACTTCAGAGGATTTCGCCTTTGCACATCCCAAAACTCATGAATCGCAAATATCTGAATACTTCCACGTCACCCCCAATGACGTCATTACGTCACGCTACTTTGATGCTATGAAACTTCGAAAATTTCTTCCTTCCATTCCATCATGAACCATTTCTTTCAGAGTGTCAAGTCTCTGGACTTCATGATCTGGTGCCACGCATCCACTGTGACCATCAGGGGCCCCGCCATCCATTCTCGAGAGGAGGGCCACGTGGTGAAATATTAGAAGTAGACACGTGGCCCAATCAAATAGGTGACACGTGTCACATTCTAACTGGCATTTCAATCATCCAAAGGTGCTTGACTCACTGACATGTGGCACACATCCCATGTGTCCACATCATTTTGAGTGACGTTAACAAGCCACGTCATTTCAAAACTTCAGGCCTTGACATTGTTTACACTTGCACACCCCAATTCTCTCGAACGTCGAACTCCCAAACTTCCTTACCTTTCGAGGTCCACATAGTACAATTGTCAACATCAAGATGGTGGCATGTGGCATTTCTAGGAAGGGTCCACATCACTATTGGCGACGTCATCCTGCCATGTGACTTCTTCGCCTTTTCTTCAGGACTTCAGGCTTCAGCGGTTCGCACATCAGCACACTCCAATTCTCCCAAATGTCGAACTCCCGAATCAGGTTGATTCATCCTTGATCAAATCCAATGGTGAACACTCCGCCCCCCAGATCTACGGTGTAGATTCTCTTTAGGACTTTGAAACTTCGGGCTTCGGCCCCTCTTTCTCTTATAACCCATAACTTTCGTTGAAGTCGTGAATTCCGAATGACTTGGAGGTTAACCTTCATGCACTTTTCTCTAGATCTTACGGTTGTGAAGGGTCCTCCTTCTCCTAAACAGATCATACGGCCCAATCGCCATGGCTGTTGTGGTTTCATTATTTGTGGCCAATTCTTAAACCGATATACCTCTTGTTCTTCTGAACACAGTCCAAGTGTTCTCTCAACACCCTTCTGGCACTCTGTGCATCAAAATTCTCTAGACCTTTTACTCTGAATTTCTCGTTCATGGCCCATCCAGGTTCCGTTTAGAAACCATGGGATCTGAACTTGAATTTTTTCCATTTCAACAATAATTCTTTTCCAAAACAAATTCTTCAACTTCCACTAACATGGGCCATCTAGGCTCAATGTTGAAACCATGGCTCTGATACCATTTTGTAACGTCCCCAGCCACCAACAGGCCAGGAAACGTCTCTCCTTACTATGATACCATTTTGTAACACCCCCGACATCGGGGCATGATACTCCAAATAACGCTATGATACCATTTTTTAACGTCCCCATCCACCAACCCCTCCCGAGTAACACTACCCCAATTAGACTATATCTTTTTCCTTTCTGCTCTCATACCAATTCGTGACATCCTCAGCCTTAAACCAACAGTCCAGGCCATGCCACCGAATAAATTGCATGCTCTGATACCATATATATTTATATACATGTCTATCTAATGAAAATTAAACATCTATAGCATTATGTTCATGCCATTATTCATGCGGAAATAACATTAAAACATACAAGCATTATACACAAACATATCTAACAACATTATAACTTGATTTCAAGATACACATCATACAGAGAACATAGATTTGTTACTTATATTTTAATAGATGACCACCAACTATGTGCAAACCTCCCACAAACCTCCCAGCCTTAGACCACACTGCTCATCAAACTCAGCAGTGGGTCACCCTTGAGCTGGGACTAAACTCCACCAGGCAAGGGATTCCTAGGCTTGGCAAGGACAACAATAAAGTCACACAGATCAACATGAAGGATTTTCTCTCGGGAGCCATCTCACACTAACAGCCTACAACCTCTCATTCCTCACATGCATGTCCCACCCCAGGAAGTGTGCCCCTTCTCTGCTCAACAGTCCTTCAGCTTCCCCACTTCCCTTCCAGGGCTTCAACAACAGGTCAGACATCAATTATCATAGCATTATAGTTGTCGTTGGTCTCCCTCTGGAAAAATCACTTCCCCAACAACCTCTCTCACCTGGAGAGAGTTTCTTATAGGCCTGACAACATGCTTCTTCAGTCCACAGGCCTGAAAACCCGCCTCTTCAAAACCACGGGCCTGACAACCTGCTTCTTCAGTCCATATCCTAAGTCAATTCAAGTGAGGGTGATGGAAGCAGCAAGATCGATATAGAATAGATGATGGCAGCAAGACACACTCAGTTAAGGAATTGCGTTGGCAACAAGAACAAAATCGTTAAGGCATGGTACGGGCTTAGGCAAAGTACAGGTGTGTTTTTCTTCACAGGAAAAGTACGAGGTAGCTCAAAGTGCCTGCAGGTTCCAAGGTGCATGAATGATGTAGAGGTTGACGATGGAGGCAATGGCTCAATGCGTGAATCAGTGGGTGAATTGGGAAAGATGGTAGATTTCCATAGAATGGCAACAATAGCGAGAATGGCGAGGGAACCCCCAATGAGCCGAATTTCCCCACTATAACTGCATGCGCCCAGGTCGACACATTTCTTCCTAAAGCTGCATGAGCTCCACTTAACACTCATTCCCTTTCCCCGGGAACCTAGGACAACACCAATTATGTCAACCTTATCCTTTAAGAAATAATAATATAATATCATTCCTTTAGAGGTAATCCCTTTAGCTTAGCCCTTATCCTAGACACTTAGCCCTTCCCTTACCCTACCTAGTCGAGCTTAGTCCCCCATAACTCTTTCTTCGTGGTTAGTCTACACATAGTGATGTAATTTTATCAATGATATGAGTGTTTACATATACAAAAATAGGCTTACTGGCCTTAAGCATCTAGGATCTCCAGCCTAATAAACATATAAGTCTTCCATCTTATAAACACTTGGCTCACCATCCTATAAACATAATTAGAATTCAGCAGGGGCTTGGACTTGGGGTGTTACAGGTTATCTAATTTCTTGAATGAGAATACTAGAGAAAAGAAGGCAGTGATTTCTGGAGGGGAAGGGGAGATTCCCCTAGAGGAAGAACCCATAGGATAACCAACAACGTGGGGTCAAAACATAGGAAGGGTTGCATCTCTAAATTTTCTGATTGATCAAATTTAGCCTTTATCATCTAAAATCAAAATGTTATTGTTAGGGATAGAGTCCAGAATGATAATAATAAATACAAATTTGGAACACAAATAAAATTATAAAGAATATGAGGTAATCCCTTACCTTCTTAAGGTCTGATAGACCAATTCGATCTCAATTGAAATCATTTTCATATAATTACTTTTTTATATTGGAGTATAGATATGAACATGATTATTGTTGCATGAAAATATATATAAAGTATAGACTTAGGTTAATTCCTATACAACAAATGTTAATGTTTTGAACAAAATCACAATAACAAAACATGTACAATAACAAAATTTGTAGAATTGCATTTGATTTTCAATTTACACACACACACATTATTAATCAACTATAATATACCAGTTGTATAATTTGATGATGATGATGATGGTTATCCACTAAGAGCAAATTCAGTCTATTGGACTTTAATAAAGGTAAATAAATTACTTGGGTTTCTTTAAAATTCTATTTTTGTGCCCGAAAATATTTAAGAGAAGCATAAATCACCATAGTTTTGATGAGTGAAAAGATTGGGAAGGTTGGTATTGTAACATATATTTTGAAAGTGGGATCTAATGTGGGTGTAACATGACAATCAAAGAGAAAGTTATTTTCATCGTCAACCCTCTTAGTGTCACAGAGACGACAAGTTATTTCTACCCACGACGCTTTAGAAATTGTCTAATGCCATGTTTCACTATCGAGCTCGTTAAAGTCTATCCTTATTTTGGCAATGTTGATTTTTTTCTTTGCACTAGTCAAAACTGACAAATACTTTAGATCTTCTAGATTAGGGTTGATCACCTCCTTATAGTATCTTAATTTTCTCTTATCCTCTAATTTGTTATTTCCCCATAATTTCTCCTTAGATGTAATAATATGCTTAATATTATCATTACTCTAAATAGTGGCATCTTCCCTTATACCCTAATGATTTAGCCAAGACCTAGCATCCTTATGCCAACCTCTCTTGAGCCACAAGTGGTTTTGACAGGAGATTGAAACAATCTTAAGAAGCCTCTTGTCTTCCATGTTGTTTACCTTGGTCTTGTGCGTTATATACCTAGTCATTGGCATGCTCTTGATGGGGGAAAGACTTGCTTCTATGAGGAGGATACAATAGGGTGTATTTCTTTTGGTTATGAGATTATAAGTTATAAAACACTTTTGGATTTGTTATATCTTTCTCCATGATTCTTTAGAGATGTTCCAACCTCAAACTTCACAATCATATAAGATAACATAGATTTACACTATTCTCAAAGAGGAGTTTATTCTTATCCAGTAGCTAAAGGTCCATTAATTTACAATTGTTTCCAATCCCATAATACGTTTTCCACCCTCCATTTATCCTTTTTTTCAACGCTATAGTTCCACTTGAGCTTGTGATGAAGATCAATTTTGATATATTTGTATGAAGTCACTTCCTCCAAATTGTTATTTTCATATATACAAAATTAGTAAAAATAATAATTTATCTTTCATTATTTTAATAAATAAATAAATATATATATAAACACACGTATATATAATTACTTTAATATGAAAATATATTTAAAAAAATAAGTCGGCAACTTAAGCTAATACCTATATACCAAATGTTAATGTTTTGAACAAAATAAATAACAAAGTACGGTTCCGAATATGAAAAATATTTTTATATTGTAACATTGTTTTATGTACAATAGTGCAAAGAGTAGGATACCTATAAACTTGTTATAAATCAATAATTTGCATATGTACATTCGATTATAAAAAACTAAAGTATAATAAAAAATAAAATTGAAATGATCGTTGTAACACTTCGTATTTATTTATATTAATTAAAATTTGAAACGTATTTTACTATGTAATACTTAATTTTTTTAAAACAACGACAAAGAATGGCACAAATTTCTCGATGACTTTTAAAAAGTCATCAAAATTAATAATGTTGTAGTAATGATTAATAATATATTTTCAAAGTGTGATGCGCATAACATAATAATAATAATAATTTATTTTTATGGTTATAATTCAGACATTTTACTTTCTTTTGGACTTGTGATTTTTTTAGGAGGAAACACATGTTCTCAACCATTAAACCTACTCATACTATATAATTATAAATTTTGAACCTATCCAATATTTAGATAAGTGTAATTTTTTTAGAAAATACTAAATTGAAATAATTTATTACAAAAATAAAACTAAAAAATAACCAAAAAAATAGGAAAGTTAAGAGACTAATGAAAAAATATATTTGAAACATTTTTAAGAAAACATATCATTAAGGAAAACGGTGAATGTTCATTACTCTTCCTCAAGTGTTGTTATATATATATATATATATATATGATGATGATGATGATTAATGTCCACTAAGGCCGAATTAGTCTATCGGACCTTAAGAGGGTCAGTGATTACTAGTGATTTTTTAGAATTTTGTTTATGTGCTCGAAAAGCATTAAGAGAAGCTTTCCAAGATCACCATACTTTTGTTGAGTTAAGAGGTTAGGAAGGTTGGTAATGTGATAAATATTTTGAAAATGAGATCTAATATGGGTATAGGCTGGACAATCTAAGAGAAAGTGTTTTTCATCTTCAACCTTCTTAGTCTCACATAGGTGACACACTCTTTCATCCCATGGCGTTTTAGGAATTGGTCAATGCCCAGTTTCACAATGGAGCTCGTGAGAATTTGTTCTTATTAGCAATGTTTATTTTTTTCTTTACACTTGGCAAAACAGATAGATAATTTTGATCTTCTAGATTAGGGTTGATTACATCTTTATAATACCTTAATTTTCTTTTTTCCTCTAATTCTTTATCACACCACAT
>SNQJ01S0000753.1:252083-289018 GCA_010110895.2 Picea sitchensis | reverse complement strand
TATTTTCTAGAAAAAATTGCACATTATATTTATAATAATATAATCCATTTACAAATTTATATTTATATATTATTGTGGACCTTTCAATGAATATATAATTAATTGTTTTAATATATTATGTACAATAACTTTAATTTTAGAAATTAAAAAATAAATATAAATACACGTGTTGGATAGAGAGTAATTCACATGTCACTTTCAACATGGTATCTCTAGTCAAAATTTGAGATATGATTATTGGGACTCACATGCCTATGTTATGGAGAAGCAACACACTTCATAAATGCTACATCACCAACCACAACATCGAGATGGGAAGCTGTGTTGTTGCCAACTTGGCAATTGAAATGACTACATATAGAAAGGGCTTAGTAATGTCATGTCCAGCTTGAAACTAAGTGGGGAGAGCTAAATTCAAAATCCATTTAATGAAGGAAGCATTAAACTGGGGGCGTTGTGGGTGGAGAGAAGGGAGTGGAGGTGGAGGTGGAGGTGGATGTGGATGTGGGACCATCAAAATTCCATTGAGGCACCCCATGATTGTTTGTGGATATGAGTATCCACATAGGGCACGGGGTCCATAGAACCTTGGACCACTCACAATACAAGACAAAGAAACCTTGGCCATGGGTCCATGGATATAGAAACGGGGCTGCTGACTTGGGTAGTGGTGGCCTTGTAGAGCCCCTAAGGCCATAATGAAGGGCAGAATGGCAAGCTGCACCTAGAGAAAATATATAAGATAATGGTGGCCTTGTTGATCTAGTAAGGCCATAATCAATGGCAGAATGGCGAGCTGCACCCTAAGATTTGGAAATATGGAGGACCCGACCATCTGAAGATTTGGAAATATGGAGAACCCAACCATCTGAAGATTTTAATGGCTTTTGGGATTTGCATTAAAAAATGGACGAATACAGACTTAAAACGCCGACAACACTGGGGTTGTGTGTGTTGTTCTCTTGCACGTCTCTAGGTTCGTCACCCCTACCGACCAACATCTTTCGCCGTGATATTTTTATAACGTATCCCACTTGAATTGCAAGTAGAAATTGTGGAGAGGGCATGAGCTTCTTTTTATCCACAATTGGCTTGTGGAAAGAATTGAATTGCTCATGTGCTAATAGAATGATGGAGACCACGAATCAAAAGCAAATGATGAAACCCACTGAGGTGACTTTTTTTTTTCCTTTATCATGAATAGATGTGAGTTGTTCTGTGTCTGGGGATAAGGGTGAGAGCATAGGGGGGATGGGGAATTGATTCATTATTGAAGGGTATAATCCCCTGAGAGGGACGTGGTGGCCATGCGTGCTTTTTTCTTTTGTGTTTATGTTGAAAAGAAGTCACCCAGCTAATGAGGGCTGCGTGGAAAAATCCCCATTGTGGATAAGAAGTGATGAGGCGGCTAACAACAAGGGTTGGGTTGGGTTGGGTGAAAAGGTCACTTTGTGAATGAGGATTGGGTTGGGTTGGGTTGAGTTGAGTTGGGTGAAAAGGTCAGTTGTGAATGAGTATATTTATGGGTGAAAAAGTCACATGTGAATGAATATATTTATGTGGTGTTGATGTGGGTTTGTAGGATGTTTTTGTAACAATATCCATTGTTGTCCTTGCTCATCTGAAAGCAACACCTAACTCCTATCAACAGCGTGCAATAAAAAAAAGCACTGCTTCCTTTCCTTAGACAGACAAAACCTCTTCACCTGTCACATCGCTTCAGTTAAACGTCGCTTTCATCGTGCATTGTTATTGTACACATATTAGGAAAGTTTGTTGGTGTCCTCCGCTCATTAAAATTGTTATTTTCTTTTCAAGTAAAAACATTAATACTATTAAAAGAAATGCCATGCCATTGCTCGTGGTTTGACCATAAAGCGGTTTAGAGTGTAAAATGCATCTTATATGTTTGAGGGGGACGATAATGATTTTTTTTTCATTTTTTATTTAATAATAAAGGGGGATGATAATGATATTAATAAAAGTTTTGTGTTTTGATATGACAAAAAATAAGTACTGGACAAATTATTTTGCAAGATCTTCGACGTGATAGCAAGTTGGAATTGGCAATGATTCCACCTCCGCAAGTTGTCATTTCAAAGTTCAATGTTTCTATTTAGCATCATTTGTTTGATTAGATCGAGTGAATAAGAACATTGAAAGATAATTATAATTTAATAATTAATAAATTATTTTATATGAATTAAATAATAATTTTACAATTATAATACAAAATAATGTTTATTTTTTAAGATAAAACGTTAAAATAATAATAATGTAAATTCATCTTAAATTCAAATCCATGAAAGGGAATTAAAAAATTAATAATATGTAAATGTCTATCTCAAATTAAGATGAATCTAAGTTTGTGTGTTCTCTATATACACGTGGTATCATGTGATTTGCTATTAACATTATGGATTGATAACAAATAATTAATAATGGTGTCAAACACACATGTCTTTGATTCATTTTCAATAGTTGATATGATTTAGTTTTTATAGTGTTATTTTATGTATACACATTGATGAATGAGTATTATTTAGTCTACATATTGTGTTGATATATTGTCATTGTTATGGATATGGAATAGACATTACAATTTCTTCAATACTAAGCTGTAAAATGCACTTCGCTTTTTTCACTGCAATAATAAAAATATATATTATTTATTGAAATATAAGACATTTTGCAATTGCCAATTGGGTTTAGCTCGAGTGATTTGTGTTGAGGGGTGTTTCCCCCCTACCTAGGTTCAATTCTTGCAAGTGACATGTTGAACTCTTAAATGAGTAAGCTATCGAAAAAGCCTTTGCTTTCTACAAAATTTGGTTTACCCCGGGGTACCATCTTCAAAATGAGGGGAAGTGCCTAGTGGGTTTTCTCAGGCTCTATTCCAAAGTAAAAAAATAAGACATTTTGCAATTGTAACCTTGCCACTTTATTTTGAACTTCATGGGTGTCTCCTTCTTCATATATATATACATATAAGTTAATGGTGGCTTTTTCCTACTAACTAATTATTCATTTTAATTTTCATAATAAAAAAAGACATAAAAAGGACATCCTGACGAGAAGGTGAAAATCATATGAGGGTGCTCGCCTAGGGTTCCAAAACATGATACAAATCAGAATTTGCAAAATATCTCATGATGATCGCTGGGGGATGGATCATTGCTTCCTCCTACAATGAAGCACTAGCTAGCCACCCCTCAACCAATCACACTCCAAATCACCCTGAAAAAGGAGAAGTTGCAGATCAAGGAGAAGGAGCGGGAGGGGCAAGAAACAAGACAACAAAGAAACCTAAATCCAATCAGGAGACCCAACATATGAAGAAAAATAACCAAATCAAAGCAAGTCGATGCATTCCAAAAGCAGCAAAAATACCAAAATACAAGATCGCCTGAAACAAGATCAGATATTATATTCAACACATGCAGGATAATGCCATCATTGAAAAATTCATGGGCATATGGCCTATGGATAAATCCTTGGATTGGTGGATCCATACTCACTACAAACCCAAAGGCCAGGTGTTGGCGTGTAGTGGGAAAACCCAAGGTTCAACATTAATTCACCAATAAACCCCTAAAGATACTGGACCTTTTGGCATCACCCGCAAGCAGGTGAAGTCTCACCCGAGGTATCTATGGGGACTATAGGAACCAAGTTTCCATAGTCGTGAAGGGATGTGAGGCATTCATTCTTACCAATCTACTTAACATTCATTCATTATACCATTCATCAAGTGCGCAGAACCATCAGAGAAAATAACATCATCATATTAACAATTCATTCATTAAGTGCGCGACATAATCAAAACAAGAAACAAAACATCACACCAAAACACAAGGACACCATATTTAACGTGGTTCACCCCAAACTAGGCTACGTCCACAACGACATGCTTCTTATATTATTATTCAACATCATTTCTTACAAAAGGTGTGCACTGTGCTCATACATGATAATTCTGTTCTACCCAATATTCCCTTGTTGTTTCCACATACAGTGCACACTTAGCTCTCCACTCATCCTTATCCAAGACTTAGCACTCTTATTTTTCATACCAAAAACTCAGAACTCACTCATTCATAACATACTCTCGAACTAATTTACCCCAAAACCCTTTAAATATTTATACATTTTCATTAGGGCTTAGCCCATTACAAAATGGTCCAAAATGTCTAGCTAATTCTAACTAACTTCCTTCTTTCATGCCCACTACTCCTGAAAATGTGCTAACTGTCTTCCTTTCTTCCACATGCATTGGTCCTCAACCGACTTGTTGCGTAGTTTTCTCCTGGGTGATTCCCAAAACTAGTCCCAAAATGTTCTGCTCCAACACTAGGTATACCTTAAACTGGGATCTAAAGGCTTATTCAGAGCAATCTTTACCAACTAGAGGATAAGGAAAAGGTCTTTGAAAATATCCCATACTTCTTTAATTCGACAAGGTTGCGTCTACATCTCACGTCCGAGAAATTCAGCTCAAAAAAAGAAGATTTCACAGTCGTCTTAGTTTGGATTAGGTTGTATTTGTTTCCCTATGAGTTATGGGATGAGGATATTTTTGAAGGTATAAGGAACACTCTAGGATATTTTGTTAAAATCTTAGAAGTAACCAAACAAGGGAGATACACCTCTTATGGTAGGATCTGTGTGTACCTGAACGTCTCCAAATCCTTATCAGACTCAATATGCTTGAGCTACTAGGACACTAGATGTATTCAAACAATAGATTACAAGCATATCCCTTTTCGATGTCACAAATGTCATGAAAATGGGAATCTATTAAGGGACTTCCCCTTGAATCTGATGTTGCACCCATCAAGGAACCCTAATACGAAATATGTAGAGGTTTTTGAAATGGTTACCAAAAAAATAAGAAATGCCAAGAAGCTAGTAGTGCCCCTTGATCAAAAGGATATCCAAACTAGTAATAGTTTTGAAACCCTCTTGCAAGAATAGGAAGAAGTCAATGACAGTAAACTAGAGGAAGCGATAAAACAACCACCCATTGAACCAAATCAAAGTAGTGATGAAAATAAGGAAGAACAGGTAAAATGACAGAAATTAATGGAGGAAACAATGCAAGTTGGGGGAGATCCAGATATAGACATGGTGCATGAAGGTGAAGACAAAGGAGATTCAAAATATGGAGAAGAAATGGAGCTTAGTGAGAACTTTAGTCTCTGGCGGTAGGCTGGAGGAAATAGGACCCAAGTTCCATCCATGAGAAACAAATCTAGCTCATAAAGGATGTCCTTGTCTAGAGAAAATATCGATGAAACACCCCAAAAAAAGGCAATCCCTCTACCTCTTTATCCCTAGGAGTTAAAAATAATGCTTCTAAGGATCCATCTAAGCTATCTAGAAAAGAGAAAAAGTGAGGTCCAAGAGGTAACAAACAACTCGTTCAAGATCTCGGAGAAATGCTGGTAAACTCTGGGAGGATAACCCTATTGACAGATGCGTTCCTCTCTAACCCCAATAGTACCACTTGAAGATCCTAGAATGGAATATATGAGGTCTCAATGGCAAGAGAAAACACCATATTTTAAATAAAAACATAGCCAAAGAGAAACCTACAGTGGTATTGCTTCAAGAAACCAAGTGAAACAACAACCTAGTGTCAACAATTGCTTCCAAATTTTGGAAGAGTTCCCAGGTGATTGCAATTGATGCCCGAGGGGAGATAGGAGGTCTGGAAATCATTTGGAACCCTATTGAGATCTCATTAACAACCTATTTCTCCACTCGTAGGGATATCTTCACCCACTTCCAGCTTATTAGATTGGTAGAAACTGAATTTTTAACCAATGTTTATGGCCCCCGATATGCTCCTAACAACCTCCTATTTCTAAACTCCATCCAATCCCTTAAATCCATCATTGGAAATGAACATTGAGTAGTGAGGGGCGAATTTAATATCATAACCTTGTTCACTGAAAAACTAGGAGGAATTTGATGCCTTGACCAAGAATCATTGATATTCCAAGAAATTATTCACTTAATCCATTTGATTATCCTGCAAACCACCAATGGATTGCATACCTGGAATAATTAGCATGGGGGGGGCAACCAAGTCACCTCTCACTTAGATATATTCCTTGTCTCTAAATCCTTTTTTCTTTTTGGCCTCCACCTAGAATCCTCGACCTTACCTAGCACAAGATCGGACCATTGGCCTATCAATATGGAAATCAACATTTTAGGTAACCCCAAACACCATCCCTTTTTATTTGAATTCTTTTGTCTTGATCACCCTTCCTTCTAGGAAAATGTCCAGCTCTGGTTGCATGAAGTTGACAACATCCAAGGCATTCCCTAGAATCCCATGTACTAGTTTTAGCAATGCATAAAACATATTAAACTCAGAATAAAAAAGTGGAATAAAGAGGTCTTTGGGGACATCTTTAAAACTAAAAAAGAGATTGAAGAACAAATGAAGCTTGTACAAAAAGCAATGATACTTTAAGGTTGTATAGAACAACTCACTTTAGAATAAACTCTCCTTTAGACCCAGCTGGATGATAGAGCCAAATAAGAAGAGCTCCTTAGAAAACATAAATCCAAAGTTCAATGGCTCAAGGAGGGTGGAAAAAATTCCAAGTTCTTACAAAAATAAAAAATTCAGCATTGTCACCACAATTGAATCACTTCAAGAAAGGAAAATCAAGGGAATAATAAAAGGCCACACAACAATCGAAGAAGAATTGGTCCACTATTTTAAAAATATGCTCTGAGAACCACAACAAGATAGAAAAGAGGAAATCAACAAAATAACCAACAATGTCCCCAAACTGGTCTCATAGGAGTCAAATGAGGCCTTCCTCATACCCACTACACTGGAGGAAATTGAGTGAGTGGTCATGGAGATTCCCAAAGGAAAATCCCTTGGAGTCGACGACTTCACCACCAAAATTTTCCATTCTTGCTAGCCAATCATCAAGCAGGACATTTGGAATTTGGTAGAAGACTCTAGAACATTCTCCAATGTTTTCCCCACTTTGGATGCTACCTTTCTTTCTCTCATCCCCAAAGAAGAAAAGGAAAAATACCCCCAAAAATTTAGGCCAATCTCTCTCTACAATGTGGTTTGAAAAATTGACACCAAATTCATCGCCAACCACCTCAAACTCATGCTCCCTAAGATCATCTCACTGAAACAAATTGGATATGTGGAAGGACGCCAAATTCTCAGTGGAATCATCTTGGTGCATGAAATGATTCATTCTCTCAAGGCCACCAAATCTGCAAGCAGTCTCATCAAGCTATACATGTCTAATTCCTTTGATAAGGTGAGCTAGAAATGCATCCATCACACTGTCCTCTCCTTTGGCTTCTTGACCTTGTGGATCAAATGGATTATGTCTCTCACTTCCTCTACATTATTCTCTATTCTTATTAATGGTACACCCTTTGCCATGATCTATCCTTCCTACGACATTTGACAAGGAAACCCATTGTCCCTTTTTCTCTTCATTATAATGGATGATGGGTTGGGGAAGGCCTTCAAGGAAACTGTAACAAGCAACAAAATTCGAGGACTCCAATTTTGGGGGGATGATCCACTGGTATCACACCAACAATTTGTAGATGACACAATGTGCATGGGAATCTCAATATTCCTTGAAGCTCAGGCTATCAAGAAATTCCTCTCTGACTTCATTCAAGCCTATGTAACCTCCATTAACCAAGATAAGTGACAAATATTCTTCTTTAATGCTCACATCTCTATTCAAACTAACATTTCTAGAATTATCGGCTTCCAAATATGCTCCTTTCCTTCAAAATATCTGGGAGCTCCACTTATGGAAAATTCTCTTAGAAATTCCACTTAGGAGGGCCTCCTGGTAAGGTTAGAGAAGAAGACAACCAATTGGACCTTCTACTCCTTGAATCTTCCAAGTCGTATGGGCCTACTAAAATTATTTTTGCAAGCAATTCCTCTCTACCTGTTCTCAGCTTTGGCAACTCCCAAATTCATCCTAAAAGTAGTGTGCAATATTCAAATATATTTCCTCTTGGGAGGAGCCAAAAAGGAAAAGAAATGGGCCTTGGTAACCTGAGAAAAATTCTTTCAACACAAACGCTTGGGGGGATTGGGGCTACGCAATCCAGAAACTATAATCTTAGTTCTGCGAGAAGAAAACTTGGTGGAGATGGATCCACAAAAAAGATAATATATGGGGAAAAATATGGAGAATAAAGTACAACTCATTCATAGAAGATCAAAATCTTATACACTTAGAGGGAAACATCACTATCTCCCTAATCTGGAATGTAACCTGGGGTAACAAAACAATTATACAACAACATCATTTCTGGGAGGTGAGAAATGAGGGCCATGCCGTCTTTTGGGATGATGCATGGCAACGACTTCCTACTTGGAGATATCGGGAGGACTTGCAATAACTAAGAGAATCCATGTTAAACCATGTCAAGAAATGGATAGCACATTAGTGAGAAATAGAGTCTAAGGATGGTCAATGGAGATCATGGATATCAAAAGGCAATTGGCTTCCAGTCCCCAATGATATGGAGTAAGAAGGATTTTGGCAATAAATGTTAACAAGGAAAATCCAATTCCGCGATGGGCTAGACAAGCATCTATGGGGATACACACCAAGAGGAAGTTTCAACCTCAAAGACGCCTACAGTCTTATGGGAGGACAACAAAATCATACTTAGCAAGGAATTTGGATGAAGATCTAGAAGAAAAAACTATGGCCCAGGGTGTCCCTCTTCCTTTGGATCTTTGTGAAGGGTAAAATCCTCACCTGGGACAACCTCCTCAAGCGAGGATTCACTAGACCCACATTTTTCTCTCTCTACTTATAGGTTGGTGAAACTCCATGACTTCTCCTCAACTCCTATAAACTACCATACGAGCTATAGGATTATGGAACTATCCTCTTCAAAAAATAAGAAAGGGACAAGGATATCCTAAATAAAATGATTGAGCAATGGTGACCGACTGCCTATACCAATCCAATATTGAATAGATCCCAACAACTCTTCCTTGGATTCCTCTTGTGGGAAATATGGAAGGAAAGAAACTGATGTATTTTTAAAAATGACAACAAGGGTATGACCAAAATATGGGATCAAATAAAGAATTACATTCATAAAACAATTTTGGTCTCAACATGGACAGACCAAGACTAGAAATGCACCAAGAACGAATCCATCATTATTCAATCTATAGACCTTTGTAAAAACCCAACTTATCATTCACAACACAAAACAACCCCTCAAGTTTCCTCTCGTGACAAATGGAAACCCTCACCAGTGGACTTTTTCAAGTTTAATTTTGACGGGGCATCGAAAGGAAACCCAGGGAAGGAAGGCCTGTGAGGTGCCTTTAGAAATAGGAGGAACATTAAAAGGATTTATGCGGAGAACATGAGCATAGATACCAACAATGCAGCATAGCTACAAGTGTTGGAGCGAGGTATTTGCATCGAAACTAGAGAAGAATAAAGTAAATTAATTGTGGAGGGAGACTCTATGGTCATGATCCAGATGCTTGAAAAGATGCAACATGGCTCAGTCATAAGTAGAATATCAACATGATGGAGATTAGAGGGAGGTCTTGAAAGGATTAAATCTCTCCTCCCATTGATTAAAGTTATCATTACTTCCCATATTCGTCGTTCAACCAACAATTTGGCAGACATAATAGAAAATGGAGGAATCACCAAACTCCACCATTGGCTAGATAGTCATTGGGATTTACATTCAAAAGATCCTCTTAGCAAGGAATTTCTGGCACTAGCAGAAACAAATTTCCCTTCCCTAGATAATGGGGTGACATGGGGCCATTTAGTGCTATGAGCTGGGACAATGCATACCCTCAAAATTTGGGAGCCCAACCTCCAAAGGCCTTCGTGGAAGGAAGCCTTGGCATCTCCCACATGCGGAAAATCAATGTGATGAAGGCTATGTAACACCCCGTTTTCTGTAGTATGTAAATATATGTCTAAATGTTGCCATGAGTCACATGGCTAGTATGTTAATGCTTTGGACCAAGATGAACAATTAAAATGATAAAATGCATTTTGATGATAACGAAAAGAAATTGTTGATGGGTGGAGCACTTAAACAGAAAATGATGCCATGAGAGGGAAATGGTTAGGAAATCTCCTTGCCAATTTAATATTCAAGAAAACACAAATTTCCCAATTTTCTCAAAAATTTTGTGAATGAAGGAAGTTGGTAGTTGAACTACCAACATCCCACAATTATGAGAAAGAATGGGGGTGTTGTACCAGAACTGCCTTGCCTCATAATCATGGCCATAAAGTACCCATCTACAAAATTCTAGGTTGACCTCAAATTTGGTGGAAAATTGACCCACAAAATTAGAGATGTCGGAGGGTGGTAGAAGACCCATAAAATGGATAAGTCAACATTTATAAAAACACCTTTGGTTCATAAAAAATAGGGGGAGTCAATTTCTTTGTGTTCTGGGTAAGAAATGGCAAGTAAGAATCTTTAAATCAAGCAAATAAATGGGGCTACGAATTTTTGGGTTTTAGTTGTGCAAGATAACTATTGTCACTCCCTGAGTCAAGAGTAGCCCCCCTTGCTTGGTGGAATTGGAGATTTATCCCGTTGATTTATGTTGATGAAGGAGAGTGGCCTTCATCTTTGTACCTCTTATTGTTGAATGAAAGTTTTCCCCTCATGGCATCATCTTCTGGCTCAGGGGTGTCCAACTACAAGGATAGACAAAGACAATTGTTCCTATGTTGGGGTGGAAAGAGGCTCACCCATCAACAATTGTCATTCTATCATAAATTCTTAGATAAGTATTTTCAGTGTTTTGTATATGCCATGATACGTTCCTTGATGCTATGGAATTTATGTTTTGGTAATATGAAGAATTTGATATTCTATTCAAGTAGGGGAAATATTTCTCTATGTTCCTGGTTGATTATAAAATATGAAGAGAGTTGTGAAAAAATTATTTTTGTTGTTTTCTCTATGACTGTCTCTATTTTTAAATACCATTGCAAGTAATTATTTTTAAATCTGAGTAAGAACATAGTGTTTTTTGGGCATTTTCAACCAATTTTATGAATAAATTTCAAATGTTAGTAGTGAATGCTAAGCTATTAAAGTCTTCATAGAGCATCTAAAAATAAAGATGTATAATCTCTGTTAGATGAATGTTGCTCCCTATAATATTGAAGTTGAAGATCAGTTATGGGAGGTGATCTATCCTTGGTTAATGGTCAAGCCGTAATACCTTCTTGGAAGACTTAATTGAATGCTAAATAATTTGTGGAAATATGGGTAAAATCCCTTAACTTCCAGCCAACAAAATAATCTTGATAAGGGGGAGTCCTAGAATCAAAGATTGACCATAAATTTGGTCTCATAAGAACATGTTATTTAGTTGAGATGATAAAGTATTTAACCCGAGGAATGTGTAGAATAAAATGAAATCAATAATTATGTGTTTTAAATTTAATTTATGCATTATTAAGACATGGTAAGAATATAATTATTACCTGGATTTACTCGGTAAATCCATGTCCAAAGGCAAAGAACTTAAATGGTGGACTTTTCCTAAATAATAGTAAAGACTTGCATGATTTTAGGTGGGAAGTAAGTCCTAGTAAAACCTAATTTTTACAATGGGAAGTTTTAATCACAAGATATTTAATTTTCTAGAAAGAAGCTCAAATAAATAAATATTTGTGTTATCACCAAAAATTTTATCTTACAAATACAGACAACGGATGAAGATACAATCAACACAAATACAACATACAACCAATAATTATAGGATGATCATAATCAAGTTGGAAAGATAATCACAAAACTATGCAAAAATATACTGGATTTCTACACACATTCAACAAAGACAACACACACACATTCATGCGGGCTAACACAATGTACAACGTGCATAGTGCACGCTCCATGCAAATGGAAATCAAGAAACCCGTGCGGATGTGGAAACGATGCACTGAATATTTTGGTTGGGCCTCAATCACTTCTGGGATTAAGTGGATCTCGAGCATACCCCAAAATCACCCTAAAATTCTTCCTTTGGATCATTGAAAGGATGGGAGGTACCTTCAAAGACCTCCTCATTCACATTTGAAACTAGTTATGAAATATCTATCCATCCTCCTATAAATAGAGGATCATTGTATGCAAAAAAGGAAGAAGTTTATTGTAGTGTTATACTGTTCAAATCTTCTTGGAGAAACCATTTCTTCTCTCAAGAACAATTTGAGCAAGTATAGAAAAGAAAAACATTTACACCTCTTGGGAATATTTTTCCATACATTTATTCACCATTTTCAAGTTAGAATAGGAGAGTAGAATCTCTATATTGAGGGGTTAAAGAGCCTTTCCTTAGGAGGAATAAGGGATTCACAAATCCCACATTTCTCCTCTTGGTGTTCTCAAATTAAGAAGACTAGTTTCTAGTAGATACCAACTCTTTGTGTTAAATGACCTACATCTCTTGTTGATAGTTGTTTAATTCATGTTTCTTTGTTTATCATTTTCCTTTTCTTTGATATATGTTTCATTGTTTGCAAACCTACTAACCTGTTAAACAATTCTCTTTGTTGTTTATCTAGTCCAACTAAACAATCAAGGGTCCTCTTTTTGATTGTCACCATTTGATTACATGTAGTTTATGAATACATTGTTTTGGTAATTTGTAAAAAACTTATTCTATTAGTTCTTCTCATCACCACCATCACACATCCACAATAGGGGGGGGCACAACATTCCCGTTGTTCTAGACGTTTGAAAAATCTCCCCCCAATTTTGGGAGGTATCCCCCACTTGGCTGATACATCATCCCAACCTTCACATACACCCGTAAGTGCCATGGTCCTATGATTAGCCTTGTTTGGATCTACTTTTATAGGCACCAATACTTAGAACAATTTACCTACTAGTCATGCACCACAAGGAGGCGGAGTCCAACCTTCTTCGCAAGGAACAAGCTCCCAACCATCCTCACAAGGAACAAGCTCCCAACCATCCTCACAAGGAACATTTTACCAACCATCACATACCATGGCTAGTACTCCCCCCTCCATGCCATGCTTGGCATCTCTCAATATCCTATATTTGGCCAAAATAATGAACGATCCCATATTACATGACCCCACTTGGCCAAATATGCCCACTAAGCTACCTTTACTGATATTCCCAAATTCAAAGGCAAGCCCGAAGAAGAACCCGCCAATCACATTATGTCTTTTCACCTGTGGTGTTCTTCCAATAGCATTATGGAGTATTTCGTTCACTTACAATTGTTCCAAATAACTCTCATTGGTCCCTCGACTAAGTGGTATGTGGATGAGAAAGCTGAGTCTCACTCAATGTTTGAGTCATTGGAGAAATCCTTCTTATCCTTCTTCCAACTCCCAGCGCGCCACACAACTAGCTTATAGAAACTATTAGAATTCAAACAAACCTCAACCATCCATATAGTAGATCAAATCCATGAATGGCGAAGAAGAAGGAGTATTTTCAAAGCAGATACCACCCATCAACAATGACTAGACTGGTTCCTTAAATCACTAGTATCTCTCCTCATCAAGGATTTCACCACTTCCTTCCCTCAAACTGGAGATGGGGCCATCACCAAGGCCCAATAGTTTGAATTGATTTTCTCTCAATTGGGGTACCTTTATATTGTATTATCGAATGATCCTCACCCTATACCATTTGGTTACGACAAACCATGAACATCACACACTACCGATGGGTTGACTGGGTCCATGGCCCATACTCACCCACACGCTCAACCAATACCTACGTTTGGGGCCAATTCTTACCAGCCACCATATGGGGGAAACCCATACTATTCTCCCCCACCACATCAACCACCATTCATGGCAACCCCCCTCCAATCATGGGACCACCAGTACCTGCCCCCCCAATTCACCTAGTACCCGTACAACATGCATTACATTTTCCATCCACAACATATACTCCTAACCTTATGGGAGGCACCTCCACTTCATACAACCAATATAGACCTCCCCAAGGTAACACTTACTATCCCTTCCTTTTTCCTCCTCATCCTGCTTCCCCAACACATGGCCAACAATAGGTAGGGGTAAATTTTATCCAACCATTTCATATTCAACAAGTTCAAGGGTTTGAACAATTGAATACAACCAACCCCCTTCATCAACCCAAAAAAACCAGAGAAAGGGAAATAATAGAAACCAAGGATAGGGGGGAAATCCCCAATAGCCAAATCCCCCAGCAAGGGGAAACCAAAACCAGGCTAACCAAAATCCCTAAGGGGGAAATAACAATGGCTAGCCATGACAAGGGAGAAACAACAGTATTCGAACCAAATTCCATTGCACATTATGCGATGCGTATGGTCATTATACTCATCATTTCCCCCAAATTGACAAGTACAAATGGATGAAAGAGTTAATTAATACCCAACGACCCCCTACACCATAAGGACCCCCACAAATACCCCAAAACTATTTTCAACCTTAAACACCAGTAGTTCTCCAAAACTCTATTCTCCATCAGGGACTTATTAAGACCCACCATGAATCCATTACTCCATCAGGTGAGGTTCCATGCACCTCGACATAATTTGTTACCCCTCACATGGGTAACCCCCTCAAACCCAATCCACCTCACGATTGAGGCTCAATCATGTAGACTTGGGGGAACCCTTTCCACCTCTAGTAACACAATGTCTACTAGAACTTATCCTTGTAAGGAAAAATGAAGTGTATACCCACACCCATCACAAGCCATCACCCTTGATTGGGATCAACTTATCCAAGCATGAACTCCATATTCTACCATGTTTCAAATACAGGTCATCGTTAAAAACCACACAATTTATTAGTGTATAATAGATGACGGGGAATCCTCATGTATTGTGTCTTCATCATATTGGGAACAACTAGGCTCCCCTACTCTTATCCCATTGATGACTGAGTTAAGAGCCTTTGATGGTTGAATGTTTTCCCCCTTAGGGATCTTACCTAATCTCCCCATCGAGATAGGTGGTAAGATGGTTTTGATCAATGTTGTGTTCATGAATGGTCCAATGGATTACAATATTCTCTTATGCCGTGATTTCATATATGCCATGACTGCTGTGGTCTCTTCACTCTTTCGAGTCATGATATTCCCACATGAGGGACTCATCATCACAATCAATCAACTCTCCTATATTGATCCCCTTCCACGGTATTCTTATGATACAATCTCACATCATGTTTCTCACATTGAGTCCATGCACTATGTGTCCAATGCCACTAGTCGTACAACATCCAATCCCTATAAAAATGAGCTCATGCCTCTAGAACCATATCCTCACTACTTGGGCTTGGAGGTTGGGAGGATTCATTCATCCTTGGGGGAATCCATGCATGATTCTTCCCCAAAACCCAAAAGAAACCATGAAATCTCAAATACATTCTTCCCAAAAAACGAAGAATTATTTGAGACCACTATTTCATTCAGTGATTCTAGTGATAACCTCCAGCTAGGTTCTCCTATCCACTGCTGGAAGGGTCCTAACAATTAAATTGGTGCACCCTCTAATATTATCTCCCTTGATCAGGTCATTACTCCCTCTCAAATAATATTACCTCTTCTCACTGATAGGGATATTAGGGACTCCGGTTCAATGATGACCAATCATTCCCATATAGGAGATGTTTCCACATAGTTTAAAGTCCCAAACCTCCCTAGGGATATTACACAAAATGGTGGATCTGATACATTATTTCAGATCCTTTTGGGTGGATGTTTAAATTTAAACTTCATACTGTTGTACTTTTGGTCCATCATCTTGGGTATTTGGAAACAACCCTTCCCCCAATCCTCATATGATAATACAGGGGGCAATACCACTTCCCACATTGGTACCATAAGACCTAGCTCTTGACACAACACCAACTCACCATATATTCTTCATGGGAACCATTATAGCACCATATTGTGTCCTTTTACCCAAGACAACATGTGATTACAAACTACATGGCCTAATCAAAATGATCCACTAAGATAGTTTCCTTACTTCTTGTGGCAAGGCCCCCTTAACCTTGGTCATTTTTAGTTACCCCCATAATGGAAATGTGACCTCCTTTAGTGGGTACCTTTTCCAGGAACCCATTGTTCCATGGCCTCAATTAAGGAGTGCCTTGTTCAGGAACCCATGGTTCCCCGACCTCCTTTAGGGAGTGTCGTTCTCAGGAACCCATTGTTCCTCGACCTCCCTTAGGGAGTGCCTTTTTTGGGAACCCACAGTTCCCTAGCCTCCTTTAGGGAGTGCCTTTTTTAGGAACCCATTTTTTCTTATCCTCCCTTAGGGAGAACCTTATTTGGGAACCCATAGTTCCTTGGCCTCCTTCAAGGAGTGCCTTTCTCAAGAACCCATTGTTTCGTGGCCTCCCTTAGGGAGTCCCTTGTTCGGGAACTCAGAGTTCCCTGGCCTCCTTCATGGAGTTCCTTTTTCAGGAACCCATCATTCCTTGGCCTCCCTTAGGGAGAGCCTTGTTTGGGAACCCATGGTTCCTTAGCCTCCTTCAGAGAGTTCCTTTCTCAAGAACCCATTGTTCCATGTCCTTCCTTAGGGAGTTCCTTGTTCGAGAACCCATGGTTCCCCGACCTCCTTTAGGGAGTGCCTTTCTCAGGAACCCATTGTTCCATGGTCTCCCTTAGGGAGTGCCTTGTTTGGGAACCCATAGTTCCCTGAAATCCTTTAGGGAGTGCCTTTTTCAAGAACCCATCATTCCTTAGCCTCCCTTAGGGAGTGCCTTTTTCAGGAACCCATGGTTCCATCGCCTCCTTTAGGGAGTTCCTTTCTCATGAACCCATCATTCCTTGGCCTCCCTTAAGGAGGGCCTTGGTCGAGAACCCACGGTTCCCTGGCCTCCCTTAGGGAGTTCCTTTTTACAGGAACTCATCGTTCCATACCCTCCCTTTAGGGATTATGTTTTCTAGGATTACTTGGCCTCCTTCCAGAGGCACCCAAAAATTTCATCAAGGGACAATTTTTCCCATCAATGTCAAAATATTAGGTACACTTACTTACTATCATTTATATCAAATAATTGTTACATGTTATTTATCATTAGATATTTTTCACTTTGGGTATTTGATGTTTGTGTGTGTAGGTACTTGGTCCAAAAATATACAACACATTCAATCTTGGCCACCCTGTGGCACCTTCAGGTATATGTTCAAAACCAACATGCAATCATTACCTCTGCAAATAGTTGCATATCCTAGTGATACCCCTTGACATTTATCCTTAGGATCCCTACACCCGGCTCTGTGCTACCATCACCTCCACTACATTGAAGTACTATCAAATGGTAGCATTGTCACCTCCATGAGTTGTCCCACATGTATTTACCCCTTGGAATATTGACACTGATTTTGTTATTTCCATTAGGAACATGATTCCTAGTAGTGTTGCACCCCAACATAAGAACCTCATGCTTATTCCTCATCCCCATGCTAACCACCCCATTATGGACTCCCATATCATATTTTTGGTTAAAATAAATGCACCTCCACATTATCATTAACCCTCCATATAATCCAACATCGGTTTCCCATCTGCAATTTCATCCTCCATCCATTTACCTGGTATAGAGACCCACCCATGGCCCCCCCACCCTTCATCACTCACATTCCCTACTTGCACCCCCCCAAGCCAAGCCATACTTCATTGGGGCACCGATTTATGTATGTGTACTTTCAACCCAATTATTCCTTATTTATTTGGTAATTGTATAAAGCACATTTCAAATTTCAGCAGGTATAATAGATTTTGGCCATCGAAACCGCTGGCTTCTTTTTCCTTGGCACATAACAAACCATGTCGCCCTTGGTTGGGTAATTTCATTTTCATCACCATCTCTGCAAAGATATCCCTACTAGGGACAACTATCGACTATCACTGACACCCTTGTCCCCAATGTCTATATTTTGACCTATCATCTACTCCTTTGCAGTCTTACCCATTCAACACAATTTATCTAATATCTGGTTGTCCCCCTGACACTAGATTATGTTTTACGGTTGCTTACATCATCCCATTTTCCCCAACCAAGGGAAGTTCTTACATCCCATCTAGTTTGAGCTTCGTCCATGCCACCAATTCATCCATATTTTCCTCCATACAATTCCTAATATAATTTTGATCAAATAGATGTCAAGAATCCCTTTGTTCTTATAGTTGTGCCCCCTTCCCCATCAACGTCAACACAAGTTTGGAGGAAGGTGGAAATATATTGTCTCTCATTCCCCTATCAATGAGAAATATTAGACGATATAGAAAGAGTCATTATTTCTTTTTGATGTCGTTGATCCCCATAACATTCTACTCCAACAAAGTTTCATGTTACGGTGGGTCTTACTATGAGACCATTGCAGATTTCAGTCATTTCCGAAGACCTATGAAGTTTATAGGCCATCAATGCCTTTGAGTTATCGACAACTTACACCATTTTCCATTTCTCGATTCAGATCCATTTCAGTCCACAAAATCATCATCTGATATTATTTCCGCCGCCGAGGGTGATGCAGAGATTGACTTCATCAACAATTCTCAGTTATAAACATATTTCCTTGGTTTCATGACACGAGCATGGGGCATACCCACATCATTTGTACACAACTTTCCATTTCAGTTTTCAAAGATTCTTGGAATTAGTTCGAATCACCTTTTCCTCCGATGGGCCGCTCTAATTGTCCCTCTTACCAACAACTACAAATTTCCTATTCTTATGTCTATTTCAATATAAAGAAACATTGACGTATTTCAGCTATATGTATGCTCCTAACCTCACACATCCAGGGGCATATTTTATCAACAAAAAATTTCTCATACAAATAAAAATAATAGATGAAGATACAGTCAATACAAACAAAACATACAACCAATAATTATAGGAGGATCACAATCATGTTGGCTAGATGATCACAAGACTATGCAAAAAGATCATAAATTTCCATTCACATTCAACAAAGACAACGTGCACACATCTGCTTGGGCTAACACAACCTAAAACATGAAAAGTGCATGCTTCGCTTGAATGACAATCAAGCAACCCACATGAATGTGGAAATGATGCATTGATGATTTTGGTTGGTCCTCAACCACTTCTGGGATGAGGTGGATCTTGAACATACCCCAAAATAGCCCTAAACTTCTACCTTGGGATCACTGAAAGGATGGGAGGTACCTTCAAAGACCTCCCCATTCACATTTGAAATTAGTTGTGAAATATCTAACCATCATCCTACAAATAAAGGATCATTGTATGCAAAAAAGGAAGAAGTTTATTGTAGTGTTATGTTGTTCAAATCTTCTTGGAGAAGCCATTTCCTCTCTCAAGAACAATTTCAGCAAGTAGAGCAAAGGAAAACCTTTCCACCTATTGGGAATATTTTTCCATACATTTCTTCACCATTGTCAAGTTATAATAGGAGAGTAGAAACTCTATATTGAGGGGTTCAAGAGCCCTCCCTTAGGAGGAATATGGAATTCACAAATCCCACATTTCTCCTCTTGGTGTTCTCAAACTAAGAAGAATAGTGTCTATTGGATTCCAACTCTCTGTGTTCAATGACTTGCATCTCTTGTTGATAGTTGTTTAATTCATGTTTCTTTGTTTATCATTTTCTTTTGCTTTGATATATGTTTAATTGTTTGCGGTCCTTCTAACCTGCTAACCATTGTTCTGTGTTGTTCACTTAGTCCAACTAAGCAATCAAGGGTCCTCGTTTCTCTCACCCAAGTGACAAAAGGAACCCAAAAATATGTGTTATACATTTTATTATGGTTTCCTAAGAAAAAAACTTACATGGTGAAAGGAGGCTGGTAACTCCGGGTAATTATTCAAAATTACCATTTATTTTCTTAATAATTTTGAATATTAATAGGGGGAAGCCTAATATTATAAACCATTAATTTATATTCTATTCACATGAGTGCTCAACTCGAAATTTCTTTTTCTAGGAAAAGTATTAATTTTTCTAAATTAACTAGTCATAAGATTTTGGACTGCACAAAGGCTAATTTCTATAACTTGAGAGAAAATTACGTGAGTATATTTATTTTTATTATTTTCAATGCCCAAGAATTATTTTCCTTTATCCCAATAGTTTAATAATATTAAACCTCACCAGAGTATCGGGCACCGAGAGTTGGAGAAGGAAATGAGTCTATGGCAAGCAATACACTCGATGACCAATATAATATAATAATATTAAATCCATGGGAGTATTGTGCACCGAGAAATAAAGAAGGGTTGGGCTGGTGAATTTATATTACAACCTTAATTTAATAAACCTCAGTGCATTATAATAATAAAATATTATTATTAATCCACCACCAAAATATTAGAAATTAGGAATGCTAAAAGAGTGCATGTGATGAGCGATATACCCGAGGCAGTGAAGTTATATAATAAAATAATAATATCAAATCCACCGGGTTATCGAGAACTGGAAGATTGAGAGGAGAATTTGCACGTGAATATGTAATGCTTGGGGGCCAATATAATATAATAATGTTAAACCTCCACCAGAGTACCAGATACTGGGTGATGGAGAGGTTAAAGACGTGTGTGACAAGCTATACACTTGAAGGCCGACACAATATAATAACAGTAATCCACTAGAGTATCATGCAAAGATAAAATGAAAGGGGTTCACTGGGAAAAAGAAAGGGGACGATGGGTGTGGAAGGTTATATGCCCGAGGGCCAGGATAACTATATTATAAACTTAATTTAATAAACCCTGAAGAATTATATTAATAAAATAATATTATTAATTCCCCACCAGAATATCGGATCTCAGGTAAATGGTAAAATGGGCATGTTTGGTAGGTAATACACCCAGGGGTACGATCGAATAAAATATAATTAATAAACCCTATCGGGATGTTGGGATCCCAAAGGAAAAAGGGGAAAGTAAGTTCTCGACTAAACATTCTACGTTTTGGATTTTTCCGTCAGAATCTAGTGACACAAATTTGGATGAAATCGCAACATTCTATTGTTTAAATTGCATTTCTGAATGCATAAATGGATTCATTGTGCTGAAAAAACTTTCAAGTACTAGGATTGCACAAACTTAGCTACTCATATTTACATATCCAACAATTTCGTGTTGCATTTTGAGCAAAATTAAACAAAAAATATCCCTGGAAAAAGGACCAAAATGTAGAACGTTTAGACTACAACTTAAACTAATGGGGATTAATAATTAATAATGTCGATTAAATAAATAAAATCCTAAGGCATGGGATTTTGATGAAATAATTAATTAACTTGATAATATTATAAGGTGGAAGGTGCTACACCCCGGTCTAGTGGCACGTAACCCTACCACTTTGCATACTTTCCACGTATGATGACACGTAACCATGTCGTGTGATGCCATGTCAGCTACCACATTATAGTGTAGAAGCTTTGTATTCTTAGTAAAATCATTCAATGGCCATAACGTTTGACCCAAAGTCCGAGATTGAGGTAATTTTAATATTGTTGGAAAGATCTTGACAAGTAGAAGACAATGATGCCCTTGGAAAGAGGATTTGATATGAATGAGGAAAATAAAATTTTTGATACCCCACCCCTTTAAGAGAACTTAAGGGGTGGGTAGGTTACACAGTGGTATAAGAGAAGAGATTCAAACATTGGGCTTGGATGGGCCAAATAATGGTCACAAGGATGCTATATCAAGGCTAAGATTAGCATGTTGAAAAGTGTTTTCTTCCTTAAAAGGTTTGTTTTTTATCTGAACTAGCTTCTTAAGAAGGAGTGCATATTGGAATTTTTGTTTTAAAATTCCTTACAACATAAAATTTTATCATGTTCATTGCAACATAAGGATTATATTGTTTCTTTGTTGGATTGATGGCTATTCCTGCAGGAGTGGGAATATGCTGGTAGGAATTAATGGTAAGACATGAATATGAATGGAAGAAGTGGCATAATTCTGTTATAGAGCTACATGAGTCCAGAGAATGGATGAGTTGATTTGTTTCATTCAAGTGTAATGTTGTCGATCCGTTTGGACAAACAAAGCGTCTTGCATTTATGATGGTTGTTTATATAAGGGCTAATAACCTTATGGAAAATTCCTTGTGGTTAAAGGAAATGAGTATGGATTGATAGAATCCTTGGTAGTAATAATTATTGCTTAAATAAAAGACTAAACCCTGTATGTATAATTCCTCATGATTAAAGGATTGATGGAAAATTGTAAGGTCAGTTTACTTGACCTATAATGATTTAAACCTGTTGTTGGGATATCCATATAAGAAAAAGTAAAAAGGATTCCTTTAGACTGTTGCTAGTTCTCATGAACAGGTAAAGTGATATGGGAATATGAACAATTTTATGATCTCATGGCCATATTAAAAAAAAAATGTATATACATATTAACCCAAAAGCATGTCTTTGCAGGATAATGCAAAAAAACATACAATTGGAATACATATGCACTATAGGCATGGGTGAAATTCTTGGTACATAGGTCAGATATGTTGTAATGCATATGACAATGATTAAGCATGTATATAAAATGCATAAAGACATATTATAACTTGTGATTAGATCTAAAGTATGGTGCACTGATGGTCATTTTGGATAATGATGACCCGATATCAACAAGAGAGCTAACATCATGAATAAAATGATGATATTGCTATTGCATATAACCTTATAAGGATGGGGTAGAATGATTAATGAAAAGTAGATCTAAAGTCACGTAAAGGAAGTGCTTGGGCATTTCCAAATGAACATATATTAGATTGACCTCCATATGTGGATGATAGCCATATAGGTATGGCTTAGTATTCTCTAGTAGCAATGAGAGGGAACTTAAGTGAGGAATTTGCTCGGTAAAATTTTCTTAAATGAGAAATATTTGAGGCATGAAGAGAGATTGGAAATTTTATCTTGCTTCCTTAGGTAATGTTGTAATTACCTTGTTAGCATTTTTTCAATTGTGGAATGATTTTATAGCATTTAGGCCAGATTGATCTCTTGTTGGTTGTTTCCATATAAAAGGGGCGACATAAGTATGATTATGTCTATGAGATTGGTCATGTGAATGACTCTGATTTTTCATCGGAAAAGGATTATATTAAAATTAAAAAAAAGTGAATGAATGATATAAAAATGTGCAAATGATGCACATGCATAACATATAGGCTCAAATGCATGGTATGAATGCTTGAATAAGTGAACTGTTGATTTGGATTTAAGAGAAGAAGGAACTGATTAACAAACTGAATTCAATAAACACAGAGATATGAAGAATAACACGAATATCCAGTGAACAATATCTTCTATTAAATAATGAAATAGGATGAAACTGTTAAACTGCAGAACTGAAACACTTGCTCGAATGGTGGTAGCTATCTCTGAGAAGAGATGTGGCTGCTACGTGCATCCGTCTAAACATAATGGATTACAATGAGGCTCTAGAGGCATTTTTGATATTTCTCATGAATTCCAAAACCCTAGACATCCAAAAACCTAACACTAGAAGGTGAAACACCAAAAGTCATGTGGGCCCTATTGGTAAGTTGGTGTAATTTGGCACCTCAACTTCCCAGGGTCGTAACGTTTGCATACGACCTTCGTTTTAGGTGTGTGATAGCCCGTTGGAAAGGTCTTTTAGAGAAATACACATTCCACCATCAAAATTTGTCTCAGTCTACAGTTTGACTATGACGAGTCAAAAAAACAATGTTTAGGTCCCCAAAATGGCCCTGGAAGTACACCAAGATGTGCTGACATGAAAACATACAAAATAAGCTAGTTGGATTAGGAGAGAGGCCACCTGTATCCACCTGGAGGATGTGTGGGGATTCATACAGTCCAAGAAGTGTAGAACCCATAATTACAAAGAAGTATAAAATAACGTCCTGAACAAAAACAGACACGAGGAGCCAATTGGAATAGGTGGGTGGCCTCCAATATCCACGTGGATCAACTATGAGGAAATATGTGTACTTTCATGGACTAAATAATGCCATGAATACATAGTTAAATCTATTTTTGAGGAGTCTGTTGATTTGTATAAATAATAGCTTGAGGATGGTATGATCCATTCCTCAGAAAGAGCTAATATAAAATGCTAAAAGAGAAATGAACAAGAGTGCTTTGTTTTTATGAAACAAGGAAATATGATTATGCCTTTAAAGTTTTCATGTGAATGATTGGGAATCATAATGATTTAGATTATTTTAAGTAAATGAGCATGCGAAACTATAAAGAGTACCTATGGTAGGAACACATGGTATGCTAATTCATGTGTTTAAGTGCATGAAAGCACAATAAAAGGAAAATTGATAGAATAATATGCATGTGTGAATGTGTAAACTAGAATGCATGCTTATATTCTTTATGGAATTTTGGGTAAACCTCTGAAATGATGAAGTTGAGGATGCCTTAGGGTTGAGGTTATTTCATATAGTGAGGGATATGAAACAAGAGAGTTGCATGTTGAAGAAGTTCCATGTGGAGTAACTGTAAAAATATCTTTGTTAGGAGAACAAAGCCACATAATTAATTGACTGTTGGAAAACTAGACAATGGGCTACAAAACCTATTTATAAAAGAAACTTGGATTATATTTTAAAATGCAATGCATGAGTGGAGGACTTTCATGTGACAATAACTTGACAATCCTGACTTTGTTTGGTGAATGTGTAGAATGAATTGACTCATAATTGAATTGTGATCTATTTTTTATGATTGTAATATGCTGTTACATCCAGGAAAGGTCAAGATGAAATTGACTAAGACCAGTCAAGGAATAGAGCAGGAAGTGTAATACCCTAGGCCGAGCCCCATGAAATGTAGTGATGTTTGTAGGTTGGTGAGCCGAATGTTGATAAGATGGTAGGATTATGTGTTATAGGCTGAAGATCTTGGATGCTAAGGCCAATAAGCCTGATTTTTTTGTATATGTAATTATGCATATCATTAATAAAATTACCCATCGCTGCGGGTAGACCGACCATCAAGAAAGAGTGATGGGGGATGAAGCTTCACCAAGTAGGGAAAGGGATGGGACTCAGAGGCTAGGAAAGAGGGGCTAAGCTAGAGGTATTAACCCAAGGGAATATTATAATATATTCCTGAAAAATGAAATATTAAAGTGGGGGAAAATATACCCAGTTATCCTAAGTTCCCGAGAAAGGGAAAAAATGCTAAATTGAGTGCATGTAGCTCTAGGAAGATAGGTGTCGACCTGGTCACATGCAGTTAAATCTTGAGAATCATCTCATTTGGGGGGTTCGCTCCCCATTCTCCCATCCTTCACCTAACTTGTTAGGCCTCCATCGCAGACCTCTGCATCTTGGATGCACCTTTGAAACAAGTAACTAGGGAAGCTGACCTGTGTTTTCCTGTGAAGCCCATCATATCTGTACTTGCCAAAACTGTGTTGTGCCTTACCGAATTTTGGTTGCTGCCATTCCCTGAGCTATATTGAACCTTTATTGTTGTCCTCAACTTGCTGGAACTGAGTTGAAGTTGGTTGAAGAAGCGGGTTGTCAGGCCCGTGGTTGAAGCGATAAGTTGTCAGTCCTGTGAGAAACTCTCTCCAGGTGAGAGAGTTTGCTGGGAAGTGATTTTCTCCTAGAGAGAGTCCAACACCAGCTATGGAGATCTGAGGATTCCTAATCTGACCTGTTGCTGAGACCCTGAAAGGGGAAGTGGAGTAGTCGATGGACTGTGGAACAATGAAGGTGCATATTCCCGAGGTGGAACATGCATGTGGGGAATGAGAGTCCGTGAGTAATGGGTGTAAGAAGGATCTTGGAGAGAATCCTTCCAGTTTCACTGTGCAGTCTCTTGTAACCTCAACCTAGTCTAGGATTCCCTTGCCTTGGGTGGAGCTTAGTCCTAGCTCAGGGGTGACCCACTGTTGAGCGTGGTCTAAGGCTGGGAGGTTTGTGGAAGGTCTGCACGCGATTGGTGGAACTCAATTAAAATATAAGTATTCATTTCCCAAGTTCATTCACATGCTATGTATTTATATATGCTGTTACATCTATGGTTTTGTCTGGATTACTGCATGTATGCTTTTACTGTTGTTTCCGCATTAGTTAGTGTATTATCAGAATATGTTGTTTGTTTACGGTTATATTTATAGGCATATGATAATTGTTATTTCTATGAGATAGCATGGCCTGACCTGGGCGGCCAGGGGTGTTAAAAAAAATTGGTATTAGAGCAGTAAGATGTTCCTCTGTGGTGTTGCCCAATGTGTTGGGTGGCTGGGGATGTTACAAATTGGCATCAGAGCAGTAATATGTTCCTTTGTGGCATTGCCCGACATGTTGGGTGGCTGGGGACATTACAAATTGGTATCAAAACCATGGTTTCAACACCGAGCCTGGATGGGCTAGGAAAGTGGAAGTTGAAGAGAAGGTTTCAAAAGGAAATTATTGTCGAAATGGACAAAATTGAAGTTCAGATCCCATTTTTCGACACCGAGCCTGAATTAGGCCGTATTAGTGGTTATGGAATCAAAATATCAGAGCAAATTGTTGTTAAAAAGGACAAGATTTGAATTTCAAAGCATTTGAGAGTGCCAAGAGAGCACCTTGGTCATGTTTGTAAGCTTAGGAGGTATAGTGGTTCAAGAACGATTGCATAGAAAAGAGACTGTAGTAACTGTGGGTTTGGAACCACAAGGTTTGAAGTTGGGTCGTGGGATCTTCTCAGGAGAAGGAGGATCCTTCAAAACCATCATATGTAGAGAAAGGTGCATGAGGATTAACCCCTAAGTACTTGGACTTCGCGACTTCAGTGAATTTTATGTGTGATAGACCAGAAAGGGTTGAAGCCCAAAGTTCCGAAGTCCCAAAGAGGATCTACATCATAGATCCCTAGGGGGGGAGTGTTTACCGTTGGATTTGACCAAGGATGGATCAAAACCGTAGGGTTAAGCCAAGAGAGGAAGGTAAGAAAGTTCAGGAGTTCGGTGTTTGGGAGAAACAGGGTATGCTAAGGTGAAAACTCTTGAAGCCCGAAGTCCCAAAGTGACGTGGCTTGCTGACGTCACTAGAAATGACGTGGAAACATGGGATGCGTGCCACGTGTCAAAGAGTTAAGAATCGTTGTAAGATTGAAATGCAGTTATAATGTGACATTATCACCCGCCTGATTGGACCACGTTTCGACTTCGTGTGTTCTACCATGTAGCACTCCTGGAGGTGGCACAAGGTAGTTAAGTGTGACGAAGCAGTTAGTTGGGTCGGGCCCACATTAACTTTGGTCATGATCTATCAAGATCGAGGGTCAGGAGGCATTGTGGAGATCCAATATGCACGAAATATAATTCTACAAGGCGTTCCTGTAATCCAAACCACAGTTTCCCAGAAGGGGTACGTGTCAGCGTTGAGACAATTGCAGAACAATCAATGGGTTACTCCAAAACCACAGACCCATGTCCCTACAATTTGAAAAGAATAAAGTTTGATGTGACTATTTGGTATCTTAGTTCAAGTACGAAAACTGTGGGTACCAGTGGATATGTGGCACTAGTTGTGAAGTCCATAGACTTGACACTCTAGAAGAATGGTTCATAAGGGAACGCAAGGAAGAACTTTCAAAAGTTTTGTAACGCTGAGGTGACGAGACGTAATGACGTCACTAAAGGTGACATGGAAGTGTTCGGATATTAATGGTTCGAAGGTGTTGGGGGTGTGATGATCTAGGTGGATATCAGTGGCCACCCACCTTTTCCAACTGGCTCAAAACATTTTTCTGGCAATTTTGGCAATTTACTATTTTTAGCAGTTTTAACTTCTGGGGCCATTTTTAGGGCATAAATGAAGGTTTTTTGGGATCAAATTTTTCAATAATAGACAAAGGCATGATTGAACCCCCTAAATGAATCTCCTTGATGATACCTTTCTGATGGGCTATCATACACCTAAAATGGATATCGTATGCAAAAGTTACGACACCGGGAAGTTGATGTACTAACTTACCCAAATGGGGCCCACATGACTTCTGGCGCTTCATCTCCTAGGGTTAGGTTTTTGGATGTATAGGGTTTTTGGCATTCCTGTTTATTGTAAAAAGGATTTTAGAGCCTCATTGTAAAGATCTTCGAGTGAATGAGCGTAGCCGTCACATCTCTTCTTAGAGATAAGCCGTCACCATTCCAACAAGCTTGTTTCTGCTACATTTTTGAATAGAAAACCAGTTTTACTGTATCTCTGTTATTTTGTGTTAAGAACTTGTTAATAATTTGTAGTCATTTCATTCTGTTCATAAAATACGGATTAGTGGTATCAGAGCGGTCTTCTCCTTGTCGTCTTAATGCAAGTCCCCAACGAGGTCGGAGTACAAAGAGTTTGGTCTAAAGCTTGTTTCTCTTGAGGAAAAAATCTCTGGCACGCCCAAGCAACCTCTAATGGAAGGAGAAAAGAAAGACGATAGGATAAGAGATCCTTTCAAACTCTTGATTGAGGAATCTCTCACACAACAAAGTAACGATATGATGGATAGTTTCACGCAAATCCTTTGGTGGCTACCAACAGGTGACACATCTTCTTTGAGCGGAGGTGTCGCCCCCTTCAAGGTACAAATAAACTTCGATATTCATATATTTGAAGGTCATATAGAAGAAGATGTTGTAGACAAGTGGTTGAATCTACTAGAAGAGTATTGTTTTTTCCATAAATTTTTGAATAGAGAAAATATTACTTTTTCTCTCCTCAAAGCCATTCCCCATGTTAAAGATTGGTGGGAAACTTTCTGTGAGAAAAAGGAAATAGAGGAAACCTCATTATTTATAGTCACAACCACCTAGGAATCCTTTAGGGATGCTATTAAGAAACAATACTACCCTTTCGAAAGTTATGATGACTTGTATACCAAATGGACCACACTACGGCAAGAAAGAGATGAAACAATGCCAGATTTCACAAACATCTTCCATACCTTGCGCACCAAGATGGGTATCAAATATTCAGAGTGACATCTAGTGCTCAAGTATCATGATGCTCTGCATAGATACATCCATACCAAAATGGAATTTATGGAAATCTCATCCTTGGGCGCAGCCTATCGATATGCTGTCAAAATCGAGTAGAAGCTCAAACAAAAGACGCAACAATTTGGGCCTAGGAACCTCTCACAACAAAATATAGGAAACCGTGTCCCCAACCCATAGAACAAAGGATAGAGAAAATATGGACAGTATCAGGACAACCAGTCCAAGCCGCAAACAAAGGACACTAAAAAGACAAAGAAAGATACTGGGAAGTGGTGCAACTTCCATAAGAGCCCTTGGCATAACACTGCTAACTATTGCTCAAAGAAGTCGCTGGTGGTTGAAGTGAAATCCTCTAAATCAGATGCAGGTTCTGACTCTGAGCTATAACTAGAAAGGGGAATACAGATCATTGATGTGGAACCCAGTGCCACCGTTGCTACCACCAAGATCCAGCTTGGTGAACCAGACAATCCAGAAGAAGGAGAACGCCTCTTCCATTCACAAATGTGGGTAAAAGGCACCCCACTGCACTTCATCATTGATAGCGGTAGCCAGAATGACCTCATCTCAATAGAGGATGTCAAGTGGCTGGCCCTGCCGAAAACACCGCACCCACAACCCTACACCATTGGATGGCTCCGCCAAGGAAGCGATCTCCACATCAGCCAACAGTGCCGACTGTCATATGACATAAAGCCCTTCAAAGACGAGGTATTGTGTGATGTTTCTCCTCTCAAAGTTTGTGATGTTCTTTTGGGCCAACATTATTTATGGAAATGTCATGTTGTATATGAGTCTAGGCCTCGTAGTGTTATTATTACTTTGAACAGGAAATTGTACAGGATACCTGAGGCAGTCCCACCTAGTGATATTTCCTTGATCTCTGCTAAGCAATGTAAGAAGGTCATCTCTCAGATGGGGAAGTTTTTCTTCTTCATGCTTCTCTCTCAGAATAAAATAAAAATCATAGCCACATCTAGGGTCTCTGCAACTGACCTCTCCACACAATATAAGCAAGTAGATAAGGTTGTGGAAGAATAATCAAATATATTCTCCTCACCTACCGGGGTACCTCTGCACTGCCAGGTCAAACTCCCCATCGATCTGACCCCTGGTGCACCCCATCGATCTGACCCCTGGTGCACCGCTTCCCAATGGGCCAGTTTATTTCTGCTCTTTGTTAGAGAATGAGGAGATCAAGGGATAGATCCAAGAACTTCTCCACAAGGGGCACATACGTCCCATATCATCACCTTGTGGGAGCCCAATCGTGCTAGTACAGAAGAAAGATGGAACCCTATGACTCTGCATTGATTACCAGGCTCTGAATAAAATCACATTCAGAAATCGATACTCGATTCCCCGGATCGACGACCTCCTTGATCAACTCATGGGGGCCAAATACTTAAGTAATATTGATCTGAAGTCTGCCTACCACCAGGTCCCGATAGAAAAGATAGATGTATGGAAAACCACCTTCAAGTCAAAGGAAGGTATTTTTGAATGGTTGGTCATGCCCTTTGGTTTGACAAATGCTCTAGTCACTTTCACGAGGATGATGGACGATATCCCATGACCATTCACCAATACTTTTGTAGTGGTGTATCTGTATGAAATTCTCATTTATAGAAAGACTTGGGCCGAACACTTGCATCATATTCAATAGGTTTTGCACACCCTGCGGCAGCACAAGCTATATGCCAACTTGGAAAAAATCTCCTTTAGCATGGACAGGGTCCATTACCTGGGCTACATTGTTGATCAACATGGTGTACATGTGGATCCAAACAAGATCCAAGTCATCTGTGACTGGTCAGAACCAACCAAACTCACTGAGCTTCAGAGATTCTTGGGCCTTGCCAATTTATACCATAGGTTCGTCTTGGGATTCTCCCATATTGTATGGGCCCTCTGCTAAATAACCAGGGGTGGTGGTAAGGAGAAATTTGCATGGGGCCGGTCTCAACAACAAGCGTTCGATGATTTGAAGCAAATATTTTTCTCAGCCCAAATAATTTCACTACCAGACCTGCACCAACCCTTTGAGATCGAGACCGATACTTCAGACTATGCAGTGGGTTCCATTCTCACTCATCACGACCACCCCGTGGCCTATCATAGTGATACACTATCAGATGCTATCCATAAGTACCCTACTTATGACAAAGAAATGTACTCCATTGTGCAATCCTGCCGCCAGTGGAGACATTACATTCTTGGGAAGGAGACAATCATCCACACTGATCATAAGCCATTGTAGTTCATGCAGACACAAGAAAAATTGCAGAATGATCGCCATCAAAAGTGGTCCACATACTTGCAGCAATTCCACCTCAACATAAATAATAAAAAAGGAAGTACCAATCACATCACTGATTTCCTCAACAGTCTTCCAATCGCGACACTCACCACAGTGCTAGACTCTTGCGGCCATGAGACCTATGGATGGCCCCAACTCTATGAGATAAATCCAGACTTCGCCACCACCTACCAAATGTTGGGTGCAAATGTAGTTGTCTATAATTTCCATCTTTGGGATGGGTTTTTGTGTCGTCTGGGCCATATCTGTGTTCCATCAAGTGAGCGAGTGAAGATGATCTGGGAATCCCACTACAATTGGTTGGCATGACACTTCAGTGTCGAAAAGACAGTGACAATGCTACAGAAACATTTCTACTCACCGAAACTTCGAGAGGATGTCAACAAGTATATCAAGTCTTGCACTGCCTGCCCTATTTCCAAACCAAACACTAAGAAACAGGGAATGTACACCCCTCTTCCTACTCTTGACAGGCCATGGGAATGCATATCAATGGACTACATGTCGGGCCTCTCGTCCACCGAGCGGGGAAATGATTATGTTTTTGTGGTTGTTGATCGCTTTTCTAAGATGGCGATTCTGGTTGCCTGCAAGAAGAACATCACAACAGAGGCCACTACCAAGATCTTCTTTGAACAAGTCTAGGTACATTTTGAAATCCCAAAAACCATTCTATCAGATCGGGACAGTCTATTTCTCATCACATTATGGTTGAGCCTTTGGTCTTTGCTAGACACCAAGCTCACTAAATCCATGACCTTCCACCCCGAGACAGGTGGCCAAACTGAGGTCGTAAATCGAATGATTGTGCATATCCTTCACATGTATGATTCAAAGAACCCTCACACATGGGATGAGAGCCTTCCATATGTCCAACATAGCTACAATAGAGCTATGCATAGCTAAACCAACCACAACCCTTTTCAGGTGGGGTTGGGATTCCAACCATTGGGTCCCATAGATGTTTCACTTCCCATTGTGGTCACCTCGATCGATTCATATCCTACTCCAACTAAAGATGAAAAAACCACTTAGTTCATTGAGTGTATCCAACACATCCGCCAATAGGTTCAGGATATCCTACATAAGTCCAATGACAAGTACAAGCAATGCCATGATCAACATCAAGTGCCACATAAGTTTCAGGTGGGAGACAAAGTTTGGTTGCACTTGCAGAAAGAACGCCTTACATGAACCCATCGGAAGCCTATCCCACTCTGTTATGGGTCATACACCATCACCAAGGCCATGGGGGATAATTATTTTGAGCTCAAGATTCCTCCTTTCCTTGTCCTGCAACGAATGTTCAACGTGGATCTCCTTCGCCCTTATTTCCCACCATTATTGGACACCTTAGACGTAGTAGAAAAAATGACACTAACAGAGCTCAAACCCGACTACATACAACAAGAATACAATGATCATTTTGTGTACACACAAATCAAGGGCACTCGACAACAAAGGATCCATCTCTATCAAGTCGTCAAAGCATGGCAGTTCCTACACTAAGGCATGTGGCTCACCCGGGGCCAAATTCAACAGAAATTTCATCATCTGATGGGGGAACCCAAATAAATGGAGACCATTTCTTCCTAAGGAGGGAGGATTTATCCAGGTGGATATCAGTGGCCACCCACCTTTTCCAACTAGCTCAAAACTATTTTCTGGAAATTTTGACAATTTACTATTTTTAGCAGTTTTAACTTCTGGGGCCATTTTGAGGGCCAAAATGAAGGTTTTTCAGGATAGATATTCTCAATGATATATTTAGGAATTATTGATCCCCCTAAATGAATCTCCTCAATGGTACCTTTCCGACGGACTATCATACACCTAAAACAGAGATCGTATGCAAAAGTTACAACCCCAAGAAGTTGATGTACTAACTTACCCAGATAGGGCCCACACGACTTTTGGCGTTTCATCTCCTAGGGTTAGGTTTTTGGATGTCTAGGGTTTTTGGAATTCCTTTTTATTGTAAAAATTATTTCAGATCCTCATTGTAAGGATCTTCGAGTGAATGAGCACAACCGTCACATCTCTTCTCAGAGATAAGCCGCCACCATTCCGACAAGCTTGTTTCCGCTACATTTTACAGGGTCAGCTTATTTACTTATTGAATAGAAAACTAGTTTTACTTCATCTCTGTTATTTTGTGTTAAGCACCTGTTAATAATATGTAGTCATTTCGTTCTTCTCATAAAATCCGGATCATGTGCAGATGTGAAATCCTCCGAAGTCTCGAAGCTTCGAAGCTCTGAAGTCCCAGAGCTCAAATGCCTGAAGTTCCATAGTGGGTGTCAGTTGTTGGATGCTGGGTAGTCATGGATTGTTGATCCACCCTACTTCGTGATTTCATCAATCTGGAACTCTGAGATATTTGTTTTAATGTGCTTTGAAAACCTCCGAAGCCGGAGCTCGAAGTTTCAAGGCTTTGGATAAGCACCCAAATCATAAGCGCAGGGTCACAACTGTGGTCACATGTGAACCAAGGGATGAAGAAAAGGGGATAGCGCCTGAAATTTTGTTTCAGAATAGAACTAGGCTTAGATATGGAAGCCCACGAGGTTCTTGACTGACCAACAAAGAGAAAATACCACTTTTCGGAAGGCTTGGGCGGACAAGAAGAAGTTCAAGAAAGAGCAGAGGCAGAAGGGAAACAAGCCACCCTTTTTCAGAAATAGTCCTTAAGGACAACCATCATTTAGAGAGAAGAGAATGACTTAGGTAGGGGGACAAATGGCAAGGCAGACACCCAGTCAATGTTGGGGCTATCAGAGAGACCACAAGTATAGATATTGTCCCCACAAAAATGGAAAAGTGAGAGATGTCCACAATGTTCAACAAGCAGAAAGAGTGGAGGACATAGGTGGTAGAATACCAAGGATCTATGAAGCCATGGAAAACAAGCAAGCTGAGTTTCAATCACACATGATTGAATTTGAAGGTATGATTAATAAACATGCCTTTACTATTTTAATTGATCCAGGGGCTAGTCATAGTTATATAGATCCCAAGATGGTGGAAAGATTGAATTTGCCAAGAAACAAGGATGAAAAATCTTGGTTAGTTCAGCTGGCTATAGGAGCCAAAAGAAAAGTTACTGAAATGGTTAAGTCATGTCTCATGGACATGAATGGACTGAGAACAAGGGAATATTTGAACATATTACCTTTAGGTTCCTATGACTGTCTAATTGGTATGGACTGGTTGCACCAACACCATGCCATTTTAGACTGCCATAACAAGGCATTCACTTTATTGGATGTGGAAGGAAATCGAAGAACAATATAAGGAATTCCTAGAGAAACTATTATAAGAGAAATATCAGCAATGCAGCTGAATAAGTGCTATAGGAAAGGCTATCAAATATTTGCAGCCCATATGGAGGAAAAATCTAAGGATAAAGTACCAAATCTTGAGGATCATGCAGTCCTGAAAGATTTCGAAGATTTGTTCAAGGAGGTACCAGGACTACCTCCAAAGAGAGATATTGATTTCTCCATAAACCTGATGCTTGGAGCAGCTCCAGTGTCAAAAAATCCTTACATAATGAGTACAACAGAGCTAAAGGAACTGCAAATGCAGCTTGAAGAGCTTCTGAAGAAGGGGTATATATGCCCAAGTGTATCACCTTGGGGTGCCCCAGTATTGTTCGTGAAGAAGAAAGATGGGACATTAATATTGTGCATTTATTTCAGATAGTTGAATAAAGTGACCGTGTGCATTGATTTCAGACAGTTGAATAAAGTGACTATAAAGAACAAGTATCCTCTACCAAGGATTGATGATCTCTTTGATCAATTGAAGGATGTAAATATATTTTCAAAGATAGATCTCAGGTTAGGGTACCATCAGATAAGAATTAAAGAGAAAGATATCAACAAGATCGTCTTTAGGACAAGGTATGGTCATTATGAGTTCACAGTGGTGCCATTTGGGTTATCAAACACACCCATTGTTTTTATGTGCTTAATGAAATGTGTTTTCAGGGAATATTTGGACAAGTTTGTCGTTGTATTTCTAGATGATATCCTTGTATATTCCAAGTTAGAGGAAGAGCATGAGTATAATTTGACGATGGTGTTGCAGGTGCTAAGAAAGCATCAACTCTATGCCAAATTGAGAAAGTTCTCATTTTATCAAAACAAAATTCACTACTTGGGGCATATCATTTCAAATATTGGGATAGCCATGGATCTTGAGAATATAGAATCCATTAGAGAATGGTCAGCACTGAAGAATGTGATAGAAGTCATATACTTCATGGGTCTAGCTGGTTATTACAGAAGGTTCATTGTAGGGTTCTCAATAATAGCTCACCCCATAACTTCCTTGCAAAGGAAGGGGAAGGAATTTCAATGGATAGAAGAATGTGAGAGAAGCTTCCAACAATTGAAGCAACTGTCAACCAATGCTCCAATTCTGAAGATTGCAGATCTGAATGAGGATTTCATGGTTTTCACAGATGCATGTAAGGAAGGACTGAAAGGATTCCTAAGCCAGAATGGGTTTGTAATATGTTATGAGTCCAGAAAATTGAAAGAGCATGAAAGTCTCTATGCCACTCATGATTTGGAGTTGGAAGCCATTGTACATGCTCTAAATAAATGGAGACATAACCTCATGGGAAAGAGGTTTGAACTCAGGACAAACCATCATAGTTTGAAGTATCTGTTTGATCAACCAACTCTGAATGCTAGGTAGAGTAGGTGGCTGAAATTCCTCTGTGAGTATGACTTTGATATCAAGCACATCAAAGGAAAGGAGAAAAAAGTGCCTGATGCACTCAGAAGGAGAGTGCATGAACTGCATGCTACAACCATCAGCATGTATCAAACATATCTTCAAGGCATAATCTATGAGGCTGCAAATTTAGATTTTCACTACATGGAATTAGTAAGAAAATTGTAGCAAGGAAAAATGCAGCAAAAGGTTGAGGATTATGAATTGGGAATTAATGGAAACCTTCGGTACAGAAACATAGTCTATGTACCGAATTCTCCAGAATTGAGGAGAGTGATTTTAAAAGAGATGCATAATGTGCCTTATGTGGGAAACCCAGGATATCAGAAAACAATTTCAGCAGTCAAGAGCCAATATTGTTGGCCAGGAATGAAGCAGAAGTTTGATGAATACATAGCTAAATGATTAGAATGTCAAAGGGTAAAGGCTGAGAATAGACACCCATATGGTTTGCTACAACCATTACCCATTCTTGAGTGGAAGTGGGAAGTGGTGACATTGGATTTCATCACAGGATTACCCAGAACAAATAAGCAACATGATTCCATCATGGTGGTGGTGGTTAAGCTTACTAAATCTGCCCATTTTATTCTATTGCAGACTACTCATGAGGAAACTAATTTTTTCGATNGGTAAAGGCTGAGAATAGACACCCATATGGTTTGCTACAACCATTACCCATTCTTGAGTGGAAGTGGGAAGTGGTGACATTGGATTTCATCACAGGATTACCCAGAACAAATAAGCAACATGATTCCATCATGGTGGTGGTGGATAAGCTTACTAAATCTGCCCATTTTATTCTATTGCAGACTACTCATGAGGAAACTAAT
>SNQJ01S0000753.1:231047-252053 GCA_010110895.2 Picea sitchensis | reverse complement strand
GATGGAATTATCACGATTGCATGGCATGCCCAAGACAATTGTGTCTGATAGAGACCTGAAATTTACCTCAAAATTATGGAAAGGGTTATTCAAAGGGTTCGAAACAAATCTGAACTTCAACATTGCTTATCATCATGAGTCTGATGGAAAGACAGAGAGGGTGAACCAAGTGATAGAAGATATTTTAAGAATGTATGTGATGGACAAACCATATAAATGGGAGGATTATATACACTTGGTATAATTTTATTACAACAATGGGTATCAATCATTACTGAAGATGAGCCCATTTGAAGCACTTTGTGGCAGTGGTTGGGTTATGGGTTCTGCCATAAAGTGCTTCAAATGGGCTCACCAACTCTGGCCCAAGCACTGCCCTATGAGCCCATTTGAAGCACTAGGTAGGGAAAGGGATGGGACTGAGAGGCTATCAAAGAGGGTCTAAGATAGAGGGCTTAACCCAAGGGAATATTATAATACATTCCTAAAAATTGAAATATTAAAGTGGGGGGAAATAAACCCAGTTATCCTAAGTTCCTAGGAAAGGGAACAAATGCTAAATGGAGTGCATGTAGCTCCAGGAAGACATGTGTCAAATTGGGCACATGCAATTAAAGATGGAGAGTCAACTCATTGGGGGGGTTCTCTCCCCATTCTTCCATCCTTCGCCTAACTTGTCGGGTCTCCATCGTGGACCTCTGCATCTTGGACGCACCTCTGAAACCAATAACTGGGGAATCCAACCTGTGTTTTCCTGTGAAGCTTGACATATTTGTACTTGCCAAAACTGAGTTGTGCCTTACCGAATTGTGGTTGCTTCCATTCCCTGAGTTATATTGAACCTTTGTTGTGGTCCTCACCTTCTTGGAACTGAGTTGAAGTTGGTTGAAGAAGCGGGTTTTCAGGCTCGTGGTTGAAGAGGCAGGTTGTTAGGCCTATGAGAAACTCTCTCTAGGTGAGAGAGTTTGCTGGGAAGTGATTTTATCCTAGGGAGAGTCCAACACCAGCTACAAAGCTATGAGAATTACTGATCCGGCCTATTGCTGAGACCCTAAAAGGGGAAGTGAAGCAGTCGATGGACAATGGAATAATGAAGGTGCATATTCCTGTGGTGGAACAGGAAAGTGGGGAATGAGATTCCGTGAGTAGTGGGTGTAAGAAGGCTCTTGGAGACAATCCTTCCAGTTGCACTATGCAGTCTCATGTAACCTCAGCCTAGTCTAGGATTCCCTTGCCCTGGGTAGAGCTTAGTCCCAGCTCGGGGGTGACCCATTGCTGAGCGTGATGAGCAACGTGGTCTAAGTTTGGGAGGTTCATGGAAGGTCTGCACGCAGTTGGTGGATCTCAATTAAAAGATAAGTATTCATTTCCCCTGTTCATTCACATGCTATGTATTTATATATGTTTTTAGTTTTTTATGGATTATTGCATGTATGATTTAACTGTTATTTCCACACCAGTCTGTGTATTAGCAAATTATGTTGTTTGTCTATGGTTATATTTATAGGTAGATGATAATTTTTATTTCTATGAGATAGCATGGCCCAACCTGGGTGGCTGGGGGTGTTAAAACAAATTGGTATCAGAGCAGTAAGATGTTCCTTTGTGGTGTTTCCCGACGTGTTGGGTGTCTGGGGACGTTACAAATTGGCATCATAGCAGTAAGATGTTTCTCTATGGTGTTTCCCGGCATGTTGGGTGGATGGGGAGGTTACAGGAAGATCACAAAGGGGATATATTCCAAAAGTAAATAAGGAGAAAAGGATACACACTTTTCTCACTCTAAAACTCTGATTTGTTTAACAAAGTTGTGTGCTTTAAAAGAAAAGTTGTGAAAGACAAGGAAAAACAAGTTAATAAACATGTTTAAATGAATGATCTTGGTTAAGACATGTTATGAAAAGGCATCGAGGCCTTGGAAATAATTCATCTGAGCTAAAGGTTCCATATTGTGCAAAGGAGTTGGAAAAGGGGAGTTGTTTATTTTGTTTCTCCGAGATGAGGAAACTGAGATGCTAGTCATGTGTGGATGATCCAACATGAGAATGTTGATGGATGTAGGATACCAAAACAACTGAAATATTTTATGATTGAACTAGTGATCACATTGAGGATAATGTGGTAAAGTGCACATAGATATGTTGGGACATATTTGAAAATGTTTTTGCTGAATTAAATGCTATGATACATGCATTTTGATTTTACATGACAACTAATATAACTTTAAATGTGATGATGCATGTTGCGTGTAGAAAACGATTGGAGTTGTTGGGGAAGGATAGTTGCCAATGGTGGACAACCTCATGTAGGGGATGAATTCAGGAAGGCTTTTGTTGAAATAATTGATGAAGGGACCTTAGGAGATCCCATGAAGCACCATTGATGAGGTAATATCAAAGAGGGTGTTGGCACCTAGAACATGTATAAAAAATTTCATGCCTATGTGGCATGAGACATTAAAAGGGATTGGGTAATAATCCCTTCTTAAATATTTTATATCTTGATGATATGCATGTGAATTTAATTGTATGTTGTGTTTTATTGATACCCAAGTAGGGTAAGAATTAGGAAAAGAACATGAATGACAAAGGGAAGAAACTTTGGCAGTCAAGTATAATTGAATTCCTTACAATAAATTCATGAACAAATGTATCATGAATTCATAGATCAATCATGAATGATTGAGAACAAAAGTGATCATAAGCAACACATTGGTTAAATGCATTGAGGAGATGCATGTTGTATGAAAGATGACATGTATTGGAATGCCCATTATGGAAGGAAGACCTTCCAATATTCCAACCGAATTGTAACAATGGTAAAGAAAGGAATTGGGTGGCCAGGAATAGTGGTACCCTGATTTCCAGCAAAGAAAGAATGTTTGAATGCATTCATATAAAGTTTTAATTTCATATAATGTATGTTGATTTGATGTCATGGTCAACTAAGAGAAGAAACACATTCCTGTTGTAATAATGAATATGAATAAATGAGCCATGTGGTGAGAGGTTGGATGAGTTTCAATGCACCATGGAAAAGTGCCTAACATAGAATATGGTAATTTGAAATCAATGCAAGGGTGCATTGTGTGTAAATGTGGCCATGGAGATTGGCACATTGGTTTAGTGGTATATGATAATTGATTGAATTTTGAAAATATGGGTATGATGAAATAATGCACATGTAGGGAGTGACAATTCCTTTTACTTTATATCATTAAATATATTTATAGTGATGATAAAATTGTTATTATGCACAATTTTAAAATTGGTTGTGAGCCACTGAAAGTGTGTAATAAAAATGTAATGTGCTTGAGAAATAATAATATTTTTGGCCATGTGAAGATTGAAACTACATGGAGGATGGTATTAGATATGGAAACAATATAAGTCCATAAGGAAGACCAATTCCTGTTGATTGTGAAAGAGACAAAGTGCTATGAGAAGGAAGTCTCATACTTGTGAGTATGGTTCCTATATGGAACAAATTTAAAAATAGAGATAAGTGAAATGGAAATATGTGGGTGGTAGATTTGAAAGAAATTATTGATTTAAATTGATGATAGTATCTCACGAATTACTGTATGCATTTTATACAAGTGATATTACAGATCTTTCGAGAGGGAAAATGATGGTTTCCAAGATGGAAAGCATGGAAAAGGCCACTACTGTGACATGAAGACCCTGTGGTATTCCATGACCACCATAGATATGGCTGTGTTTTGATAAAACATGCCTGAGGGATGTCTCGACTATAAGACTTGGTTAAGTCTCTGAACTCTTCTTGTGCGAGAAGGCCTTGGTAGGAAAGATGGATCACCTGAGGGATTGTGAAACAGAGAAGGGGATGCCTAACCATGGAAGGTGAGTGATCGCAAGGAAGAGGAGACTTTGATAACTCATGTTATTTGTTGAATATTAATCATGAGCACAATGGGTATGTAAAGGAAAATGATGAGATGAGTAAATGTGACAACCATATGGAAGAAGATCCATGAATTGTAAAGACAAGTATTTTGCTAATATCTATATTATCCTCTTGAATTATGAACAACAATGAAATGATTATAAATTAAATTATGAATGAATATGCATGTTGTTTGTGTCAATGTTTCATTGAAACCTACACAGTATATCTAGATAAAACAATACAAGCAAAGGTTATCAATAAAGGATGAGAGATTCAATATGGAAGAATGAGAAAATATATTCACATTACTCCAATGAGCTGACCAATGAATGAATGATTGATACAAATAATGAGTGGAATACACTCATATATAGGACATAATATTCCATAATATAAGAATGCCTACATTCATACTAGGATAATAGAGATGATCTAAATAGAAAGTCGAAAATAGAACTAGTCAGTTAACTCTCATTGAACTAGAGTGCCGAAAATATAAATTTCTCCAACACCCCCCCTTAACATCACTATGGAGTAAAAATGAGTCCCGATAACTATGCCTTATTAGGTACTCATGCACAATACAACTAATGAAAACTTAATAAAAATGAGAAAAGAGGGAAAACCAGATGGGAACAAAACCCCCCCTCAAAATACAATGCATCAAAAGAAGAAAAGGTAGTTTCTAGGAAACCGTGTTATTCACTCCAAGACGATACCACAAAATCTGAAACTTCTTCTCATTGAAGGCCTTTGTGAAGATGTATAAATATTTATCGATCTGATGAAGTCCTTTGGAAACCTGTCTAGCCTTGTACCTCTTGATCCTGTGGACCCATATGCAGTTGAAAATATTCCTTTTTGGTGGAAGTGAAACTAGATGCCAAGTATGATTCTCTAGGAGTGAGTCATACTCCTCCTGCATGGATGCTTGCCATAATGTATTGCCCACAAACTTACTGTAGGTCTGTGGATTAGAATATTGAACCATATAGCAATGCATGGGCATCACAGGTTCATAAGATAAAAGTACATGAGAAGGATCCTCATGCTGAGATCGAGTCCTCCTCGAATTCAATTTATTCCCTACAAGGAAACCTACTTCCAGAAGTGTGAATTGTTCCCTCTTGGGCATCTGCTGAAGCTTCGATGCTAGATTCTTATTTGGATGCATTACATGCTCATTTATATGTACATAATCTAAGTGTATGGAATCATCTTCGATGTCTAGAACTAATGGAAGCAAAATAGTATGCATGTTTCACTGGAGGTGCATGAAAAGTACTCTCCTTATGTGTAAGTAGAAAATAGGAGTCATCATCAGAAAACTTAGTAAATTTATACAACCTTGACTTGTGATCGACCTCACCAATTGCAATAATGGAATTTTCACGCATGTCAAGTACATAAACTGAATATGATGTAAATTTAACCTTTTTACCTTTCTGAGTGATCTGATAAACTGAGAGCAGATTCATAGAAATATTTGGAACATGTAAAACATTCTCAAAACTACCATTATGGAGTTCCACTCTTCCCTCTCCTGCTACTGCCACTGGAGTATCATCCCCCATGAGAATAGGAGGTATTGAGCATGAGATCAAAGAAGTAAAAACTTCCTCTTTCGCTACCATATGATGTGATGCACCAGAATCTATAATCCATGAATGAGACGAGGAATTAATTTCAACAAGAGAATGATGATTACCTTTCTTAGGAGCAATATCTTCTTCCTTCTTCTTCTTGACTCCTCCAGGAATGAAGTTTCCAAGGTTATTCTTCTCAAGTATCTGTGCCATAAGATCAATTTGTTTCTTCATGCATGTGGATTCTTCATGATTTGGTTTATTGCAGTAAGTGTACTGCTTTCCCTTATTATTCTTATTGGAATCTAAAGATTCTTTGGAACCTGAAGAATCGTTGAAGGGTTTAGAATATTCCTCCTTCTCATTTTGTTTCTCCTTTCTGTTCTCTTTGGATGATCCTTTTCCATCATGCATGGTGAGTGCATGTGCTTTGGGATCCATGATTAGGAGAATTTGAATGAGTTTTCCTTCTCATGTGTGAGATAATCAATGAATTGATCCATGGTAGGCATATTCCAATTTGTTCCCATGAGATATCTTCTATAATGGAAAGTGGAAACATTGACAACATATTCTGGTCTTAGCTTGGTCAAGATTGTTAGAATACGTTGATCCACTTATTTAGAATTATCAATACCACAAAATTCCAAGCTCAATATCAAATATTTAAACTTAGTAAATAAATCTTGTATATTATCAAAACTTTTAGGATCCAAAGTATTCAACGCTACCTCAAGCATATGACCTCTCATCTCATCTTGCTTTCCAAAAATAATTTCCAAGGTGGTCGAGATCTCATTTCGAGTATTTCATGTAGCAAAATGAAACCATAAATCAGTTGAAATAAATTAAAGAAGAAGTCCTATGGCTTCATCCTTTCAGTTTGCCCATCCGGTCTTCTCAATTGCTGATGTAGGTTATGTTTCTGTCCCCATCATCAATTTGTAAAGTCATTTCCTTCTAGGTTGGAATTCAACCTTGGTATTCCGATCAAAATAATTGTATGGTGTGAGGATTACCACTAAGTTTGACTGTAGAATAGGTTTCATATCCATCTCTCCCACTGCTTCTGAGAACCCCTAAAAATTTACTCTCAATCTACTAGTGAAAAAATGAGAAATAACTACAGAAAGGGAACTTTAAGTGGAAAATTCGTATCAGTTTCAGGAGGCGATCTTCCATATTTATTTCTAAGAAAATGGTGAGGAATCAATCCAAACGTTTTAAAACCCACTTGCAGAATGGGTCGATTTACTACTCTCAAAGGCCATTTCCCCAGAAAGTTAATATTTTGAGAGAAATCCTTGCAAGAAAAAAAAGTGTTTTTAGAGGTGGTTGCACCTTTCCTTAAGAGACAGAGCGACTAGTCCTTAGTGGTCACCCTTTTTTATGATTTATTTTCCCCTTTCCAGTGTCTACGGTGCAACTAACTTCAAATTTGAAAAGTTCGCAAGTCTGGGTGTGGCGGTCGCTCCTTTCAACAGGAAGAGGGTACATATGTGTCCATTACACAGATTTTTCTCACTGAAACTCTGATTTCATTATTCTCTAGTTTGTCTAGATTGCTCCAAGAAGTGTATCTCTAATACCATGTCAATGTTTCATTGAAACCTGCACAAGAGATCTAGATAAAGAAAATACAAACAAATCTTATCAATAAAGGATGAGAGATTCAATATGGAAGAATGATAAAATATATTCACACTACTCCAATGAGCTGACCAATGAATGAATACTTGATACACTGAATGAATGGAATACACTCATATATAGGACATAACATTCTATAATAGTAGAATGCATGCATGCATGCATAATAGCATAATAGTGATGGTCTAAATAGAAAGTCTAAAGCAAAACTAGTCATTTAACTCCCACTGAACTAGTGTGCCAAAAATATAAATTTCACCAATAGTTTGAAATTGTTGTAGTCATATTTCTAGAATGATAAGGGCCTGGGAGAGGACTAGACCTAGGGAAACAAGATATTTTTGAAACTAAAATATGGAATCATGGAAAGTTTTTATGAGATGAAAAGAACACTGAGGACGATGTTCCTTTAAGGGGGACATGAATGTAACACCATGTTTTCCATGTAAATATATGTTTAAATGTCACCATGAGTCATGGATAGTTTTAATTCTTTAGACCAAGATGAATAATTAAAATGATAAAATTCATTTTGATGACAATGAAAAGAAATTGATGATTTGTGGTGTACTTACATAGAAAATGATGCCATGAGAGGGAAATGGTGAGGAAAATATCCTTGCCAATTTAATATTGAAGAAAACCTAGATTTCCGTTTTTTCTCAGAATTTATGTTAATGAAGGAAGTTGGCAGTTGAACTATCAACTTCCCACAATTATGAGAAAGAATGGGGGTGTTGTACCAGGACTTCCTTGCCTCAGAAGAATAGGAAGAAAAGTACCCATCTAGAGAATTATGTGTTGACCTTGAATTTGGGGGAAAATTGACCCAAACAATTAGAGAGGTTATAGAGTGGTAGAAAACCCAAAAAATGGAGAAGAGAATATTAAAAAAAAACACCTCTAGTTCATAGAAAACAAGGGGGAGTCAATTTCTTTGTATTCCAGGTAAGAAATGGTGAGTAAGAATCTCTAAATCAAGCTGATAAATGAGGCTACAAATTTTTGTATGTTAGTTGTGCAAGATAACTGTTATGACTCCCTGAGTTGAGAGAATGCCCCATTTATTCGTGAAATTGTAGATCTATCTTTCTTGTTTGTATTGATGAAGGAGAGTGTCCTTCATCTTTATACCTTTGATTGTTGAATGATAGTTTTCCCCTCATGGAATCATCTTTTGGCTTAGGGGTGGAAAAATGTAACCATAGAAAAAGACAATCGTGCCTATGGTTGGGTGGAAAGAGGCTCATCGATCCAGGTGGATATCGGTGGCCACCCACCTTTTCCAACTCGCTCAAAACAATTTTCTAGCAATTTTGACAATTTACTATTTTTAGCAGTTTTAACTTCCAGGGCCATTTTGAGGGCCTAAACGAAGGTTTTTCGGGATCGAGATTTTCAATGATAGTCAAAGGAAAAATTGAGCCCCCAAAATGAATCTCTTGACGATACCTTTCCAAAGGGTTATCATGCTCCTAAAACTAAGATCGTATGAAAAAGTTACAACCCTGAGAAGTTGATGTAATGACTTACCCAAACAGGGCCCACGCGACTTTTGGTGCTTCATCTCCTAGGGTTAGGTTTTTGGATGTCTAGGATTCTTGAAATTCATTTTTATTGTAAAAAGGCCTTCATACCCTCATTGTAACCACCTTCATGTGAATATGAGTAGCCATCACATCTCTTAGAGATAAGCTGTCACCATTCTAGCGAGTCTTTCACTCTGTATTTTTACAGTCTTTGTACATTTTCTCTCATTAATAGAAATTTTATTACTGTATCTCTGTTTTTATGGTTGCATCTATGATACGTTTATGTTATATTGTTGCATATACGAGATATATCTGTTCATTTCTTTATTATATCATCGCTCTCATTTCATGTCGAAAAATAATCTGGATCAGTGTTATCAGAGCAGGTTGCTCTTGATCATTTTTTTAGTGCATGTCCCCGACGAGGTCCAAGTATAAAAAGTTGGGTCTCAATATTGTCTCTCTTGAATACAATCACTCTCACGCACCCAAGAAACCCTCCATGGTGGAAGAAAAGAAAAACGATGGAGCAGACAATCCTATCAATCTATTGCTTGAGCAAGCTCTCACGCGACAAAGGGACAAAATGATGGAGATTTTTTCCCACGCCTACCGATAGAAACATGCACATCTTCATCAAAACACCACTTTCGAAGAACCTCTCCTTTCAAGCTACATGTTAATTTTGATATTCCCGTATTTGAAGGTCAAATAGATGTGAATGCCCTAGACAAATGGTTAAATCTGTTAGAAGGTTATTTCTCTGTTCATAATTTTTTCGACAGGGAAAATATCACCTTCTAACTCCTTAAAGATCTCCCCCATGTTAAACATTGGTGGGAAATGTACTCAGAGAAAATGTCCATAGAGGAGTTAGGAATATATGGGGTTGAGCCCACTTGGGATGTTTTTGAGGATGCGATAAAGGAACATTATTATCCTGTTGGAAACTATGAAGACCAGTACATAAGATGGACCACAGTGCGCCAAGAGAGGGGCTAAGAAGTTCCATAGTTCACCAATACCTTCCATACCTTCTGCACCAAGATGGGTATCAAAGACTCTGAACGACATTTGGTTCTGAAATACCATGGGGCTCTACATAGATACATCCAAACTGAAATGGATTTTATGGACATCTCATCACTCGATGTTGCTTATCGATATGTTGTTAAAATCGAGTAGAAATTTAAGCACTAGAACAAATAGGAGTTTGGGTTTGCAAATCTAAGAAAACCAAAGTACGATAAAGATGACCCTAATAAACAGTCTCTCGAAAACTAGTCCAAGCCATAGGAAAAGAAGGGTCATGGGAAGACAAAGAAGGACACCGGAAAATGGTGTCATTTCCACAAAATCCCTCGGCACAATACCGAGGAATGCCGCTCAAAATAGTCATTGGTGGTCGAGATCAAAGACAAGGAGTCGAACCCTGATTCAGAACCTGAATCTAAAAATACGAGTAAAATACAACTCATCGACGCAGACCCCACTACTATTGTTGCGACCACAACAATTCAACCAGAAGAACCAAAAGATCCTAAATAGGGGGAGTGTCTTTTTCATTCACAGATGTGGGTGAAGGGGACCCCGCTGCATTTTATTGTTGATAGCAAAAGCCAGAAGAACCTCATCTCAACAGAGGTCATCAAACAGTTGGTATTGTTGACAACACCAAACCCGCATCCATACAACATTGGGTGGCTTCACCAAGGACGAGATCTTCATGTCATCCAATAGTGTCGATTGGCATACGACATCCAACCCTTCAAGGATGAAGTATTATGTGATGTTTACCCACTAGATGTATGTGATGTTCTCTTGGGGCAGCCATATATGTTGAAGCGCCATGTTTTTTATGAGTCTCAACCTTGTAGTGTCATTATTGCTTGGGGGGGTCATCTCTACAGAATACCAGAGGTAGTTCCAACTAGAGTCCCACCTAAACAATGCCGCAAGGTATTATCTTACACTACAAAATTCAACTTCTTCACAATTTGTTCAAAATATGAACAAGAGGATACTGCAACCACTACAGGCTTGACCAAATCACCTTCTATCCAAAAAAAGTGGGTCGAAAAGACTGCAGCAAAGTGAAAATATTTCTTCTGCACACAAACATCTCATGTAGCCTGACTAGTTGAACAGATTCAACCCCTCCAACAACATGTTCGTGACATCCTTCCACAAACCAAGCTACACGACGTCTCCAGCAAGGCAAGCAACTGACCAAGATTCAGATTCAACAAAAGCTTCCCCATCTCCCCCGGGAACTCAACACAATGGATACCATTTATTCCTAAGGAGGCAGGATTTATCCAGGTGGATATCGGTGGCCACCCACCTTTTCCAACTCACTCAAAACTATTTTCTGGAAATTTTGCAATTTACTATTTTTAGCAGTTTTAACTTCCGGGGCCATTTTGAGGGCCTAAATGAAGGTTTTTTCGGGATAGATCTTCTTAATGATAGATGAATGCATGATTGAGCCCCCCAAATCAATATCCTCGATGATACCTTTCCAACGAGATATCGTGTGCCTAAAACAAAGATCGCATGCAAAAGTTACGACCCCGGGAAGTTGATGTATTGACTTACCCAAACGGGGCCCACATGAATTTTGGTGCTTCATCTCCTAGGGTTAGGTTTTTGGATGTCTAGGGTTCTTGACATTCCTGTTTATTGTAAATATTCCTTCAGAGTCTCATTTTCACCATATTCTTGCGAATGCGAGTAGCCATCACATCTCTTCTCAGAGATAAGCTGCCACCATTCTAGTGAGTCTTTCACTCTATATTTTTATAGTCTTTGTACATTTTCTCTCATTAATAGAAATTTTATTACTGTATCTCTGCATTTATTGTTTCATCTCTGATACATTTCTGTTATATTGTTGGATATCTGAGATATCTCTGTGCATTTATTTATTATATCTTCGCTCTCATTTCGTGCCGAAAAATAATCTGAATCAATGGTATTAGAGTAGGTTTCTCTTGATCATTTTTCAGTGCATGTCCCCGACGAGGTCCGAGTACAAAAAGTTGGGTATCAAGCTTGTCTCTCTTGAAGACAATCACTCTCGCACGCCCAAGAAACCTTCCATGGCGGAAGAAAATAAAAACGATGGAGCAGATGATCCTATCAATCTCTTGCTTGAACAAGCTCTCACGCGACAGAGGGACGAAAAGATGGAGAATTTTTCCCACATCCTTCAACTTCTGCCGATAGAAACAGGCGCATATTCATCAAACAACCACTTTGGAAGCACCTCTCCTTTCAAGGTATAGGTTAATTTTGATATTCCCGTATTTGAAGGTCAGATAGATGCGGATGACCTAGACAAATGGTTAAATCTGTTAGAAGGTTATTTCTCTGTTCATAATTTTTCTGACAGGGAAAATATCACCTTCGCACTCCTTAAAGGTCTCCCCCATGTCAAACATTGATGGGAAAGTTACTGGGATAAAATTTCCACAGAGGAGTCTGGAATATATGGGGTCGATCCCACTTGAGATTTTTTGTGTGGATGCGGTAAAGGAACTGTATTACCCTGTTGGAAACTATGAGGACCAGTACATGAGATGGACCACACTGCGACAAGAGGAGGGCCAAGAAGTTCCGTAGTTCACCAATACCTTCCATACCTTGCGCACCAAGTTGGGTATCAATGACCCTGAACGACATTTGGTTCTGAAATACCGTAGGAATCTACATAGATACATCCAAACTGAAATGGATTTTTTGGACATCTCATCACTCGGTACTGCTTATTGATATGCTGTTAAAATCGAGAATAAATTTAAGCATATGAACAAATAGGAGTTTGGGTCTGCAAATTTGCAACAACCAAAGTATGATAAAGACGACCCTAATAAATCATGTCCCGAAAACCAGTCCAAGCCGCAGGAAAAGAAGGGTCACATGAAGACAAAGAAGGACACCGAAAAATAGTGTGATTTCCACAAAATCCCCTGGCACAACACCAAGGAAAGCCACTAAAAATAGTCATTGGTGGCCAAGATCAAAGACAAGAAGCCGAACCCTGATTCAAAATCTAATTATGAAAATATGGATAAAAGACAGATCATTGACGCAGACGTTACTACTATTTTCGTGACCGCACCAATTCAACCAGAAGAACCAATAGATCCTAAAGAGGGGGAGCACCTTTTTCATTCACATATGTGGGTGAAGGGGACCCCGCTGCATTTTATTGATGATATAAGAAGCAAGAAAAACCTCATCTCAACAGAGGTCGTCAAACGGTTTGGATTGTCAACAACACCACACCCACAACCATACAACATCGGGTGGCTTCACCAAGGACGAGATCTCCGTGTCAAACAACAATGTCGATTGTCATACGACATCCAACCCTTCAAGGATGAGGTATTAAGTGATGTTTCCCCACTAGATGTATGTGATGTTTTCTTGGGCCAACCATATATGTGGAAGTGCCATGTTGTTTATGAGTCTTGACCCCGTAGTGTCAATGTTACTTTGGGGGTTCATATCTATAGAATAACAGAGGTAGTTCCAAATACTGTCCCACTTAAATAGTTCTGCAAGGTTGCATCTCACACAACAAATTCAGCTTCTTTAAAATTTGTTCAAAATGTAAACATGAGGATACTGTAACCACTATAGCCTCGGCCCAAGCACCTTCTATCCAACAGAAGTAGGTCGAAAAGACTAAAACAAGGAGAAAATGATTCATCTGCAAACAAACATTTCATGTAGCCTGACCAGTTGAATAGATTCAACCCCGCCAACAAACCAAGCAATGCAATGTCTCCAGCAAGGCAAGAAACTCACCAAGATTCAGATTCAACAAAAGCTTCCTCCTCTCCCTCGGGAACTCAACACAATGAATATCATTTATTCCCATGGAGGGAGGATTGATCCACATGGATATCAGTGGCCACCCACCTTTTCCAACTCGCTCAAAACCGTTTTCTGGCAATTTACTATTTTTAGCAGCTTTCACTTTCGGGGCCATTTTGAGGGCCTAAATGAAGGTTTTTCAGGATCAAGATTCTCAATGATATATGAAGGCATAATTGATACCCAATGGGCTATTGTGCACCTAAAACGAAGATCGTATGCAAAAGTTACGACCCCAGGAAGTTGATGTACTAACTTACCCAAACGAGGCCCACATGACTTTTGGCACTTCATCTCCTAGGCTTAGGTTTTTGGATGTCTATGGTTCTTGACATTCCTGTTTATTGTAAAAAGGCCTTCAGATCCTCATTGTAACAATATTCTTGCGAATGCGAGTAGCTGTCACATCTCTTCTTAGAGATAAGCTTCCACCATTCTAGCGAGTCTTTCAATCTATATTTTTACAGTCTTTGTACATTTTCTCTCATTAATAGAAATTGTATTACTGTATATATGTGTTTATGGTTTCATCTCTGATATGTTTATGTTATATTTTTGGATATCCAAGATATCTCTGTGCATTTATTTATTATATCTTTGCTCTCATTTCGTGCCGAAAAATACTCTGAATCAGTGGTATCAGAGCAGGCTGCTCTTGATCGTTTTTTCAGTCCATGTCTCCGACGAGGTCCGAGTATAGAAACTTGGTTTTTTAGCTTGTCTCTCTTGAATACAATCTCTCTCGCATGCCCAAGAAACCCTCCATGGTGGAATAAAAAAAAAATTGCAGAGCAGATGATCCTATTAATTTATTGCTTGAGCAAGCTCTCATGCGACAGAGGAACGAAATGATGGAGAATTTTTTCCACATCCTTCAATGCCTGCCGATAGAAACATGCACATATTCATCAAAGAACAACTTTGGAAGCACCTCTCCTTTCAAGGTATAGGTTAATTTTGATATTCCCGTATTTGAAGGTCAGATAGATGGGGATGCCCTAGACAAATGGTTAAATTTGTTAGAAGGTTATTTCTATGTTCATAATTTTTCTGACAGGGAAAATATAACCTTCACACTCCTTAAATATCTCCTCCATGTCAAACAATGGTGGGAAAATTACTAGGAGAAAAGTTCCACAGAGGAGTCTGGAATATATGGGGCCGAGCCCACTTGGGATTTTTTTGTGGATGCGGTACATGAACAATATTACCCTGTTGGAAACTATGAGGACCAGTACATGAGATGGACCACACTGTGGGAAGAGAGGGGCCAAACAGTTTCAGATTTCACCAATACCTTCCATACCTTACACACCAAGATGGGTATCAAAGACTCCAAACTACATTTGGTTCTAAAATACCGTGGGGCTCTATACAGATACATCCAAACTGAAATGGATTTTCTAGACATCTCATAACTCGGTGTTGATTATCGATATGTTGTTAAAATCGAGCAGAAATTTAATCAGTAGAACAAATGGGAGTTTGGATCTGCAAATATGCAACAACCAAAGTATGATAAATATGGCCCTAATAAACAGTCTCCCAAAAACTAGTCTAGGCCATAGGAAAATAAGGGTAACAAGAAGACAAAGAAGGTCACCGGAAAATGGTGTGATTCCACAAAATCCCCTGGCACAACACCGAGGAATGCCACTCAAAACAACCATTGGTGTCCAAGATCAAAGACAAGGAGATGAACCCTAATTCAGAATCTGATTCTTAAAATATGGGTAAAAGACAGATCATTGACGCTGATCCCACTACTATTTTCATGACCGCAACAATTCAACCAGAAGAACCAACAGATCCTGAAGAGGGGGAGTGCCTTTTTCATTCACATATGTGGGTGAAGGGGACCCTGCTTCATTTTATTGTTGATACCAGAAGCCAGAATAACCTCATCTCAACAGAGGTCGTCAAACAATAGGGACTTTCGAAAACACCACACCTGCAACCATACAACATCAGGTGGCTTCGCTAAGGACGAGATCTTCGTGCCAACCAATAGTGTTGATTGTAATATGACATCCAACCCTTCAAGGATGAGTTATTAGGTGATGTTTCCCCACTATATGTCTGTGATGTTCTCTTGGTTCAGCCAATATATGTGGAAGCGCCATGTTGTTTATGAGTCTCGACCCCATAGTGTCATTGTTACTTTGGGGGGTCATCTCTATAGAATACCAGAGGTAGTTCCAACTATTGTCCCACCTGAAAATTTTTGCAAAGTAGTTTCTCACACTACAAAATTCATCTTCTTCACAATGTTTTCAAAAAGTGAACAGGAGGATACTACAACCACTATAGCCTCGGTCCAAGCACCTTCTATCCAACATAAGAAGGTCAAAAATACTGTGGCAAAGCGCAAATATTCTATCTACACATAAACATCTCATGTAGCCTGATCGATTGAATATATTCAACCCTACTAGCAATAGGTTCGTGACAACCTTCCACAAAGAAAGCAATGCGATGTCTCCAATAAGGCAAGCAACTCACCAAGATTCAGATTCAACAAAAGCTTCCCCCTCTCCCACAAGAACTCAACACAATGGAGACCATTGCTTCCTAAGGAGGGAGGATTGATCCAGGTGGATATCGGCGACCACCCACCTTTTCCAGCTCACTCAAAACAATTTTCTCACAATTTTGGCAATTTACTATTTTTAGCAGTTTTAACTTCCAGGGCCATTTTGAGGGCCTAAACGAAGGTTTTTAGGGATCGAGCTTCTCATTGATATTTGAAGGAATAATTGATCCCCCAAAATGAATCATCTCGATGATACCTTTCCAACAGGCTAATCGTGTGACTAAAACGAAGATCGTATGCAAAAGTTACGACCCCGGGAAGTTGATGTACTAACTTACCCAAATGGGGCCCACATGACTTTTGGTGCTTCATCTTCTAAGGTTAGGTTTTTGGATGTCTAGTGCTATTGACATTCCTATTTATTTTAAAAAGGTTTTCAGAGCCCGATTTTAACCATCTTCTTGCGAATGCGAGTAGCCGTCACATCTCTTCTCAAAGATAAGATGCCACCATTATAACAAGTCTTTCACTCTGTATTTTTACAGTCTTTGTACATTTTATCTCATTAATAGAAATTTTATTACTGTATCTCTGTGTTTATGGTGACATCTCTGATAAGTTTATGTTATATTGTTGGATATCCGAGATATCTTTGTGCATTTCTTTATTATATCTTCGCTCTCATTTCGTGCCGAAAAATAATCCAGATCAGTGGTATCAGAGCAAGATGCTCTTGACCGTTTTTGTAGTGCATGTCCCCGATGATATCCGAGTATAAAAATTTGGGTCTCAATCTTGTATCTCTTGAAGACAATTTCTCTCACACACCCAAGAAACCCTCCATGGTGGAAGAAAAGAAAAATGATGGAGCAGAAGATCCTATCAATCTGTTGCTTGAGCAAGCTCTCACGCGACAGAGGAATGAAATGACAGATATTTTTTCCCACATCCTTCAACTCCTGCCAATAGAAACAAGAGCATATTCATCAAACAACCACTTTGGAAGCACCTTTGCTCTCAAGGTACATGTTAATTTTGATATTCTCGGATTTGAGGGTCAGATAGATGCGGATGCCCTAGACAAATGGTTAAATCTATTAGAAGGTTATTTCTCTGTTCTTAATTTTTACGACAGGGAAAAGATCACCTTCGCAGTCCTTAAAGCTCTCCCCAATGTTAAACATTGGTGGGAAATTTACTGGGACAAACGTTCCCTAGAGGAGTTTGGAATATATGGGGTTGATCCCACTTGGGATTTTTGTGTGGATGCGATAAAGGAACAATATTACCCTGTTGGAAACTATGAGGACCAGTATATGAGATGGACCAAAATACGGCAAGAGCGGGGCCAAGCAGTTCTGGAGTTCACCAATACCATGCATACCTTATGCATGAAGATGGGTATCAAAGAATCTGAATGACATTTGGTTCTAAAATACTGTGGGGATGTACACAGATACATCCAAACTGAAATGGATTTTCTGGACATCTCATAACTCGGTGCTGCTTATCGATATGATTTTAAAATTGAGCAGAAATTTAAGCACCAGAACAAATGGGAGTTTGGGTCTACAAATATGCAACAACCAAATTATGATAAATACGAACCTAATAAACAGTCTCTTGAAAACCAGTCCAAGCCACAAAAAAAGAAGGGTCACGGCAAGACAAAGAAGGACACCGAAAAATGGTGCGATTTCTAGAAAATCCCCTAACACAACACCGATGAATTCTTCTCAAAACAGTCATTGGTTGCCGAGATCAAATACAAGGACCCAAACCTTGATTCATAATTTGATTATGAAAATAAAGGTAAAAGAAAGATCATCGAAGAAGAACCCACTACTATTGTCGTGACTGCAACAATTCAACCAGAAGAGCCAACAGATCCTTAAGAGGGGGAGCGCCTTTTTCATTCACATATGTGGGTGAATGGGACCCCGCTACATTTTATTGGTGATAACGGAATTTAGAAGAAACTCATCTTCAACAGAGGTCGTAAAACAGTTGGGATTTTCGACAACACCACACCCACAACCATACAACATAGGGTGGCTTTGCCAAGGATGAGATATTTGTGTCAACCGGTAGTGTCGAATGTCATACAACATCCAACCCTTCAATGATGAGGTATTATGTGATGTTTCCCCATTATATGTCTATGATTTTCTCTTGGGACAACCATATATGTGGAAGTGCCATGCTGTTTATGAGTCTCGACCCCGTAGTGTCATTGTTACCTTGGGGGGTCATATGTACAGAATACCAGAAGTAGTTCCAACTGTTGTCCCACCTAAATAGTGCCACAAGGTAGTATCTCACACTACAAAATTCAGCTTCTTCACAATTTGTTCAAAAGGTGAACATGAGGATACTGCAACCACTACAACCTCGACCCAAGCACCTTCTATCCAACAAAAGCGGGTCAAAAAGACTGCAACAAAGCACAAATATTCCATATGCACACAAAAATCTGATGTATCTTGACCGATTGAACATATTCAACCCTGAGAAACAAGTTTGTGACAGCCTTCCACAAACCAAGCAACACAACGTCTCCAGCAAGGCAAGCAACTCACCAAGATTCAGATTCAGCAAAAGCTTCCCCCTCTCCCCCGGGAAATCAATGCAATAGAGACCATTTTTTACTAAGGAGGGAGGATTGATCCAGGTGGATATTGGTGGCCACCCACCTTTTCCAACTTGCTCAAAATAGTTTTCTGACAATTTTGGCAATTTACTATTTTTAGCAGTTTTAACTTCTGGGGCCATTTTGAGGTCCTAAATGAAGGTTTTTCGAGATCGAGCTTCTCAATAATATCTTAAGGAATGATTGAGCCCCTGAAAGGAATCTCCTCGATGATTCCTTTCCAACGGGCTATTGTGCACCTAAAATGGATATCGTATGCAAAAGTTACGACCCCGAGAAGTTAATGTATCGACTTACCCAAACAGGGCCCACATGACTTTTGGCGCTTCATCTCCTAGGGTTAGGTTTTTGGATTTCTAGGGTTATTGAACTTCGTGTTTATTGTAAAAATTCCTTTAGAGACTCATTGTAACCATCTTCTTGCGAATGCAAGTAGCCGTCACATCTCTTCTCAGAGATAAGCTGCCACCATTCTAGCGAGTCTTTCACTCTGTATTTTTACAGCCTTTGTACATTTTCACTCATTAATAGAAATTGTATTACTTTATCTCTGTGTTTATGGTTTCATCTATGATATGTTTATGTTATGTTGCTGGATATCCGAGATATCTCTGTGCATTTCTTTATTATATCTTCGTTCTCATTTTGTGCCGAAAAATAATTTGGTTCACTCATCCATTTGTTGTTTCCAATCTATCATAAATTCTTAGATAAGTAATTTCAATGTTTTGTATATGCCATGATAAGTTCCTTGATTCTATGGAATTTATGCTTTGTTTATATGAATAATTTGATATTCTTTTTAAGTAGGGAAAATATTATTGTATGTGCTCGACTGATTATAAAATATGAAGAGAGCTATGAAAAATATATTTTTGTTGTTTTCCCTCTCACTATCTTTGTTTTTAAATATTGTATGAATACATTTAATATGTTAGTAGTGAATAGTAAGCTATTAAAGTCTTCATGGAGAATCTAAAAATAAAGATGTATAATCTCTATCAAATGAATGTTGCTCCCTATAATACTGAAGTTGAAGATCAGTTATGGGAGGTGACCCGTCCTTGGTTAATGGTCAAGCCTTAAGACCTTCTTGTAAGACTTAGTTGAATGCTAAATAATTTGTGGAAATATGTGTAAAATCCCTTAACATCCATCCAATAAGATTAGCTTGATAAGGGGGAGTGCTGGAATGAAAGAGTGACCATAAATTTGGTCTCATAAGCATAACATATTTAGTTGAGAGGATAAAGTATTTAACATGAGGAATGTGTAGAATAAAATGAAAATCAATAATTGTGTGTTTCAAATTTAATTTTTGCCCCATTAAGACATGGTAAGAATATAATTTTTACATGTTAAATCCATGTCCAAAGGCAAAGACCTGAAATGCTGGCTTTTTCCTAAATAGTAGTAAAGACTTGCATGATTTTAGGTGGGAAGTAAGTCTTGGTAAAACCTATTTTTTAATGTGGGAAGTTTTAATCCCAATAGATTTAATTTTCTAGAAAGAAGCTCAAATAAATAAATATACGTGTTATGTATTTTATTATGGTTTTCTGAGCAAAAATTTAAATGGTGAAAGGAAGCTGGTAACTCTTGGTAATTATTCAAAATTATCATTTATTTTTTTAATAATTTTGAATATTAATATGAGGAAGCCTTACATTATAAACCATTAATTTCTATTATGTGCACATGCTTGACTCAGAATTTATTTTTCTAGGAAAAGTATTAAATTTGATAAATTAACTAGTCATAAGATTTTGGACTACAAAGAGGTTAATTTCTGTAACCCAGAAGAAAATTATGTGAGTATATTTATTTTTATTATTTTCAATGCCCAAGAATTATTTTTCTTTCTCTCAATAGAGTTTAATAATATTAAACCTCACTGGAGTTGTTCAAGGATAAATTCGTGAGTGCGGACACAGACCAATCTCCACAGATCCACCCAGATCTGGAACAAACCGTGACAGAATACTACTCTTTCCCTAGTTCTAAATTATTGAATGGACAAGAGAAAAAGGAAGATGTACTTACTTTATGAAAGCTCTCCTTATCTCTGTTGATCCTTGCTCTGCTACAATGCTCTTGCATCGTCCAATCACAACAACAAAAACCAATCACAGCAAAGACATTAATATATTCAAAACTCTAGACTATACATGTGATCAAGGAATCATGTAATAAGATGATATCATCATTATGGGAAAGGGACATATTCATATATTATATTAATTGAAAGAAAATAATACAACC
>SNQJ01S0000753.1:132769-227195 GCA_010110895.2 Picea sitchensis | reverse complement strand
CAGCGGCGAGGAGAAGTGATAGTTCCAGCCCCTCAGCATGCTGCAGATTACTTTACCGTGGAACAAAACCTAGAGGGCTTGATGCATGATATTCCAGACATGTCTTTGGATCTTTCTCTCAATAGAGTTTAATAATATTAAACCTCACTGGAGTATCGAGCACCGAGAGTTGGAGAAGGAAATGAGCGTGTGGCAATTAATACACATGATGGAAAGTACTACACCCTGGAGAATTATATTAATAAAATACTATTATTAATTTCCCACCGGAATATCGGATTTTGGGGAAATGGTAAAATGGGCATGTTTGGCAAGTAATACACTCGAGGGTCCAATTAAATAAAATATAATTGATAAACCCTATCAGGATGTTGGGACCCCAAAGGAAAAAGGGGAAAGTATGTTATCAGTATTTACTGGAAAGGTGAAATAGATTATCCAAGAATATTATTACATGGAGTGTTAAACTAATGAGGATTAATCATTGATAATGTAGATTAAATAAATAAAATCCTAAGGTGTGGGATTTTGATGTAATAATCAATTAATTTGATAAGATTATAGGGGTGGAAGGTGCTACACCCCAGCCTAGTGGCACATAACCCTGCCACGCCGCATACTTTCCACACATGATGACACATAACCACCTCGTGTGATGTCATGTTACCTACCACGTGGCAATGTACACGATTTTCATTCTCAGAAAAATTGTTAAAGGGACATAACTTTTGACCCAGAGTCCATGATCGAGGAAATTTTGATATTGTTGGAAAGCACTTGATGAAAAGAATAAAATGTTGCCCTTGGAAAGAGGATTCAAGATGGATGAGGAAAAGAAATTTTTTGATACTCCACCCATTTAAGAGAACTTAAGGGGTGGGTAGGTTACATGATAGAACATGGAGGATTCACTCCAACCACACTCAGGAAGTTGGAATGGTTATGATATCTTGTAGAGTGAACAATACCATGTCCGAGGGAGGTTTAATGCCACCTCACCTAGCCCTCTATCCAAACTCACGTACTCGTACTAACATTCAAATGTAAGAGGCAAAGCAGTTTTGGGTTTATAACTCTCGGGCATTTGGAACTAGGAAAATCCGGAGGATGTACAAGACAATGAGGATTAGAGTAGGGAGCATGAAGGAGGCACACAATATTACTAATCACCTTGAATCGGGGGAAAAAATCTATAAGGGAAGACTCCATGTTATTCTATAGAACCCTGCAACCCTCCTGATGACCTCCTCAACTTCCTTGTTGCTTCTTCGATTTCTTGGGTACCCCTCAAAGCCTTGGGAGAGCACCAATTCTCATCATGATTATACACTCCTCTAGCATGCTCTAATGGCCAGGGGTGGTTCGTGTCGGAGAGGAAGAAAACAAAGAAAAATAATCCCCATGCCATGGCCTCAATAGGAGGCAATAGTAGTTGCATAGGAATTTAGGATTCATAGACCTCCATAAATTAGAACAGAGTTGGAGCTCACTGAGCCCAATGCTCGACTGGACCGATTCTTAGCCTCGAATATGGAAATTGATGCCAAGCTTATTCCATGGATCCCTTATGCTCTAGAGAGATGAAGTACTACCACACAATTGACCTTTATTAGCATATGAAGACTATCTTGGGGAAGGTGATGAATGAGAGGAAAACAAATTACAAAAAAAATCTTCTTCAAATGGAATACCTCCAACTAAAACAAGGAAAATTGACAAAAAAATCACTCTCCTGGCAGAAAGAGTAGTGGGTCTGGACCTCAACAAGCAGTGTGAAGATAATCAACAGGTTCCTATAGAAACTGTGAGTTCTCCACTTTCTAAATATTTGAATGCATAGTTTACTAGTATTTTGTTTTTATAATATAAGCTATGATAGGACAGTCAAGCACCAAGTTATATACCAGATCCTTGAGAAACGAAAATTGAATTTTTGTAACTTTGTAAATAATGATTGGTTATTTTTTGGTAATACTAAGACTATTAGCTTTAAGAAACAAACATATTGCTTCTATTCTAGTTTCCCAAGTGAAAGACCAACAACACGATAGTTGTACTTTCCTATTTTGTTAATATGATACAAGTTATAGATAGCTTACAAAAATAAAGCAAGGCACTCACCATGTCACAAGGATTATTCATCCTCACATGAAAAGGATTTCATAGTATCACAATAATTGGAAATTCAATTATCATTATGAGGACACTTCACCATTAGAAACTTCCCTTAAACCTAAAAATTTGTACACTCTACAAACAAGTGCTAGAAGTGGAAATAGATTGAGGTTTGGGGGTTTAATTGTGTAATGGAAGGCTCTAGATAATATTGTCTATTCGATGAAGAACAATCTTTCTCCATAACCTACTATGTACATCACTTTCCTAGGAGTTACTTGGCATCATGCGAGCATTCTCATTGCACACTCCTATTACAAAAATAGGTGTCGCCTTGTGAGAAGAACATTGTGGAGACTAGTGGGAACTTGACCTCAAAATCATGTCTCTAGGTTAGATTACCAAATACAAAATTTCCCCCATGGTTCAAAATCTCTATAAAAGCATGAACACTCAAACGGTCCACCTTTATCATCAACCTCTTTAGTAATCCATCCCTAGCCTTAGTAGGATTTATGTTAATTTCTATCTACTTATGTTTAGCAGTCCATCCCTAACCTTACTAGGCCTTAAGTTATTTTCTAGATATACTTATTAGGTATTAGGCTTATTAGAGCATCCTTGTGAACTATTCAATTCACATTCTCTTCATCATTTTTCATATCTATCCTTTAGTTTTGTTTGATTTTTTTTATAAATTTTATTTAATTAGTATATTGATCAAAATATGTACATGGCATTGTATAGAAAATAATAGTTAAGACAAAACAAATACATGGAGCTAATATAATAATACATTAAATTAAATCTTAAGTACATTAAAATTAAAATGAGTTCAATTGGTATGTGTAGTTGACATTATAACCATCATACAACAACATGAACACATATCATATTCAGAAGTGGGTTATCTTTGTCCTTGGGACAACCTCATCATTCAACCATCGAGTCATGATTAGTGACGATGGGGTTCCACACATCATTGTCATGTTTGTGCTTAGGAGGAAATGGATCCTTAGAAATGGTAATGCTAGACACAAGAAGTTTCCATTCTAAGATACATGTAAGGGATCCCAACTATGGTGTCTGTCTCAACACTCTTGGGTAGCACGATTTTTATGTACCAAACCCTTAAAGTAACATAATAAACCAAAGCACACACAAAGTAGTTACATAATACCTCCTTAACGAATAAGAGAATCTCCTCCAAATACACCAATATGTTCATATATCCAAATCACATATTCCCCTTTCAATAATGACTATATGATATTTGTATATACCTGTTTACACATTGCACATGTGGCCCTTTTATTAGGCCGACCACTATTGAATATACATTTAACCCCTATATAAACCCCCCTTATGGTCATATCATAGTACCCTCCTTCAAAAATCTTTGTCCTCAAGGCTTTGTAGGTAATGGTTTTACATGTGATGAAACCAAGTAATAGGATTTTCTTATACTCTTGCTCTCTTGCTACCATTGGTGATGATCCATCCATCTAAATTTAATTATCATTGGTCTTACGGTTTGATAGTTGGTTGTTGCATAATTTTCTTTCATTTGATTTCATGTGTTGTTGTTGTGGCTTCTCCATTTTGTTGTAGTTGTTGGTATTTGATAACATATTTTTGAATAATGGTTTTGTGATGCCTCATTTCATGAATATTGTTGATTATTCCATCTTCTTCATTGGTAATGCTGATGTCGATCTTATTGACTTTCTTGAAAACTTTCATGGTAATGAGGATGTTCATATGGTTTTCCTTCATCATACACACCCAATTCATCCCTGTTCATTTCCAGGACAATGGAATCATTTATTCTCTATGCCTGGTCTTCAACACTATATACTTTTGAGATAATTCCATCATATTTGACTATGACATTTTCAAGCTGGTGATCAACTTCAAGTATTTTTTAGTGACATTCTTGAAATATTAGGTAGATAGAGAGGTAGTGGGGGGCCCAGAGGGCCCATAGTGATAATAGTAGAGGCCATTCAATATAAGGTGGACAAGGTCCACTATAGTATTAAATTAGGCCCACTATGGTAGTTAGATACAATGAAGACTTCTTAAAAGGTTCTGCTTCTAGAAGGTTCCTCCTCTAGAAAATTCTTAGGTGGTTAATAGCACTATGTAAAAGGGTTCAAGAATTGTAATGAGATATGAAGAGAAGTATTGTATTGGGAGAGGTATCTCAATAGGAGAATTCCCCTTCGAAGAGGCAAGTGAACAAGAGATGATCCCTTCCATACTAGGATCTATTGTATGGTGTTTCCCTACCTCAAGGGATTTATTATAATAAAAGTGTGGTTCTTCTATATCATTCTATGAATATTTTTGGTGTTTCTGTATGAAAGTATTTGGTTCTTAACAAGTGGTATCAGAGCACTTTCCTTGGTAGGAAGTGTGGGATTTTTATTTTTTTTGCAGATTGTTTTGGAGAAGAAAAAGATGAACACGAAATTCCAAACAATTTATGTATATTTTTGTATAAAATTTGCAACAACGGGTTGCATTCTGATTTTCTCTAAGAAAAAACCCAATTAATAAAAACATTTGTTCGAAAAGGAGTCTAGGAAGTAAAGTTATTGACATTTTAAAATATGCTATTTTCAGGGTTTTTCCGCGGAAGACCACACAATGTTTTTTATTTCTGTAGAAGATGGGGACGAATTTTCCAAAAAATATTACACATCTGAGTTCCTCTTTCAAAAATAACCTCTTTCAAAAAAAAATCACCCAAGTTGGAGCTCTGGAGTTCATAACTTTTCATAGGGTGCTCAAATTGATATAAGATCAGTGCCATTGGATAAATCATTTTAAAATATTTATTTTGGTATATTATATGTTGTGTCTCCAATGGATATTGTCTCTCAAATCCTCATGGGCATTCTACAAAAGTTTGAAGCCCTTGAGCACCATTTGCAAGAGGGTCTACAAAATATTAGGGACAATTATCACAATATTCAAAGGACCTTGGCTAGCATGCATGAGAGATATCTTATAGAAGATATCATGGATGGATATAATCAAGAAGTGTATGCTTGGTATGATTTTGAGGCCGATTGTGATGATTGGTATATGGATAATTGTCATTTTTGGGATGAAAACCACTTTCATATTTTATTTGATGACTCAACTCCACCTTCTATAGAGAACATCATTGTAAACAATCAGGAGCCATTTATGATTACCGGTGTCCATATTGCATATTCTATAGTGGTATTATTCCTTCCAGATTCAACTACGACCCTTTCCCACTATGTGGATGGATCTTCTTATTTGGATCCACATGACAGGTGTTAATATTTGGAGCATCATTTTCAGTTGGTTATTGGGTTCCAATATCTTCTATGTGGAGTTCACATGAGCACTTGGACATGGGACCCTGGTTTACAATGGTGGTTAGACTACTTCAACATGGTGGCTTTGATTTCTCCATGGGACCCTAATTATCTAGTCCACTTCAACACAATGGTCCACACTTATCCATAGGACCCTGGTATATGGTTGTACATCAAGCGTTGAGGACAAGGATTTCATAAGGGGGATGGAATGTTAGGTAGCTATAGAGGTAGTGGGGGGCCCAGAGGGCCCATAGTAATAATGGTAGAGACCAGTCAATGTAAGGTGGACTAGGTCTACTATAGTACTAAATAAGTCCCACTATGGTAGTTAGATATAATAAATGTAAGAAGACTTCTTAGAAGGTTCTGATTCTAGAAGGTTCCTCCTCTAAAATGTTCTTAGGTGGTTATTAGCACCATATAAAGGGGTTCAAGAAATCTAATGATATATGTAGAGAATTATTGTATTTGGAGCAGTAACTCAATAGGAGGATGCCCCCTCAAAGAGGAAAGTGAAAAGGAGAGGATCCCTTACATAATAATATCTATTGTAAAGTGTTGTAGTACATTAAGGGTTTTATTATGATAAAAGTGTGGTTCTTCTATATTGTTCTCTGAATCTTTGTGGTGTTTTTGTATGCAAGTATTTGGTTCTTAACATGAAACTTGTCTTCATTCTCGTTTTCAACTGCAATGTGATTCCATCCATCAAATCATAACATCCTTCTTCAAATATAGATTGCATTTATAATTTTACTTTTCTTTGTATTTAGTGCTTCTTCAACATTCTTGCAAATTTTCTCTTCAAGACTTTTGGTAGTCTCTTCATCCAAGATCCTTGTTTTTTCTTGAATTTGACAATGCTTCTTTTCTTTTTTCAATCTCTCGACCTCATCAAGTATATTTTTTTATCACAGTTTCATAATATACATATTTCTTCATCCTTATTAAATTTTCTCATATTTCTTTTCCTTAAATTATTAACCTCCTTAATGAGTGATTAATTAAGGTATTGAATTTTAGACAAATCATCACATTTCATCCTGATCTCTTCTTTTGCGACTTTTAATTCATATTGAATTTTATGCATCTCCTCCAATTTTGTATCCTTAATCCATTTAATTGAGAAGATTTTTTAGATTCTTCCAACTTGGCATATAACCTAGTATCTTCATGAAAGCTCCCCTACCACCTAAAATCTCCATCTTCAAAACAATAACCTGACACAAAAGGACTCATATCAATTTCCTTTATCATCCATGACCATTGCACGAGATTGATTTATTTTTTATCTTCATCTCCACTAGATGTAGGTATTGTTATTGATTCTTAATTGATATTTAATCAAAACCCTCAAGTTATAGGCCTACTATATTAGGAATATTGATCCCAACTAACTATGGTATTTTTCTTAATATATTCTCATGTGTTTCATCTTTCTAATAGATTTGAAACACCTAAATTGGATATTCCAATAAAAACTTATGCTAATTTTAAGTTCGAATACCTTTTAAAACCATACTTTGGAGAATCTCTTGTTGGCCAACCTTGCACTTGATGTAAATCCATATTTTCAGCCACTATAAGTATGAAATTTAGGCATGCAGTATCTTGATATGTATTTTCTGCAAATCTAGAGGTTTGACCAAATTATGATGTGGCAAAAGAAAGTTATGTTAACTTTCCTAAAACTTGTTGTTTTTGGCCCTTTCAAGAGAGTGAACTTGTATGGCCTACCATGTGTCCAATTTTTCTAATTAGATCCTAAAATTGTTACCTGGAACATTATTGTAATGTACCCAACCTGCAAGTTGAGTCCTGCTACTACCATTTCAAGATCTAATACCATAATGCAACGTACTCAATCTCCAAGATGAGTCATGCTACTATCATTTCAAGCTTTGATACCACAATGCAACATACTTATCCTCCAAGCTGAGTCCCACTACTACCATTTCAATCTTTGATACCATAAACCCAGGACCTCACCTAGGAACTGCCACCGAAACAATGTCTCGAAAATTATCATCAATTTATGCCCAATAGGGCTTTGGTGCCAAATTGTTATACATGCTCTACATACAATACAAATATGTAGGCTAAAATACATACAATCACCTATGCATTATCACTAAACATGCAAAATTACTCATGTAGAATATTATTAATGTAATGTGCGTCTTATTGAACTAAAACACAATGGAGAATAAACACATTACATTCACATTATACATAGAAATGGAGATCCTATATAAATGAAAATTATCTTTTTATAGAAGCACCAAATAGTTGTAGACCTCAGATGTTCCACCCAACCATAGGCATTGTTGTTCCTATACTCTCAATAATAGAACACCCCTGAGCCAAGATTATAACTCCACCATAGAAAAGGTACTCTCATTAATCCCACTAAGGTGTCACAACACACAAATTGCATGCTAATCCAAGGCACCAACTCCAAAAATATTTCCTATATATAGTATCTCATTCCCCCTCAACCCTAGATGACCCAAGGAAGTGTACCCTTTCACTACTCTACAATCCATAAGTTGTACCACTTCCCTTATAGGGCTCCAATAATGTCTAGTTAGGAAGTCTTAGAGAAATTTAACCTCAGAAAATATAGCTATACTTAGGAGTCTCTAGGAACCACTAGGCCTCACACTAGGGTAACCTGTTCCCTACAATTCTTCCACCGAGGGATCCAAACTTCCCCAAGGAAACCCAAGGATAATTTTATCAACAATAATGCATGATTCACCTATAATTCCCCAAGGAAAATCAATCACCAAGTCAACATAGACATTTGTTTGTTAACTCTTTATTGCCACACTTGAAATATCCTTTGAGGCAACCGAAATTCCAGAGTCAGGCCGAGGCCTTGCAAGCGGCATTGCAGTTAGAGGAAAATCAATATAAGCATATAGATCCATTTGTGGAAGAGATGAGAGCATACCTAAATAAATTAACATTTTAGTTAAATCAAAATAAGGGAAAGGAAAAGAGGGAAGATGTTTGATGCACATTTTGTAGAACAGAAGGTCATCATAAGAATGAGTGTCCAACCTTTGTGTAGTATATCAGAATAGGGATTCCAAATCCATTATCATTAGGAGGAACATGGTGTGAGATATGAAAAAGACATGGGAATGATCCCTATCATTGTACCATGATTCAGAAGTATGAGACAGTGCCAAAGAGTACATTTTGTAAATTTTGCAAGTCAATTGGACATGAAGACAAGGATTGCAGAACCTTGGATATAATGAAGGAGAGGACATCAAATTCATATATGGTGTAGGATGAGTTAATGAAAACACAACCTGTGCAACAACCATAGTATGATAATGTGAAACAAGCACATTATAATAACACACAGTAGTTTCAAGCACAACCACAATACAATAACGTGCAATAGTTTGGAGCACCACCACAGTATAACAACACACAACAGTGTGCAACTCCACCACAATACAATAATGCGCAATCACAATACAATTAGGGACCTCAGTATAATACACCGCGTGAATATAACCACGGTAATAGAGGAGGCTATACAGGAGGAGGTCGTGGAGGAAGAGGATTTGGAGGAGGTTGAGGACCTATATTTTTTCAAAACTTCCAGAAACTTGGACACTATGCAAGAGATTGTCCACAACCACCTCTAACATGTAAGTATTATCATGCAACAGACCATGAGAGGGAAGACTATCTGACACTTTTGGTGAAGATAAAGGACAAGAGGAACCAAAATAATAATAATGTACAATGGATTGATATAGAAAACAAAGAAGAGGATGGAAAGAAGATCCACATAGTTACTAGATGTGGAGAAAAGATAGGAGAAGATGCAACAGAGAATGATCATGATTATTACCAGTGGGTCAGGAAGAATACAAAACCTGAATGGAAATTTGATGCATGCAAAGGGAAAGTGGCATTCAAAGAGGCTAGACATGATATTCTGAAAGAAACTATTCTGTCTACTTCAGGAACAAAGCCAGTAGATGAGGTACGAGTGTATGACATGCCTCCATTATTTGATCAGACCAACAAAGAACAACCTTCAGTTCAAGTAAGTAACTTAATAAACTTTTTTGGGTCATGTGTAAAATTACTAAATGACAAAATTCTTTATAAGTACTACAGAGTCTGCTAGAAAAGTGCAACTCTAGGGAAGAAGGGGTAAAGACATTGAATCAGGTCTGTAAGAAGAGAAGAAAATGCAGGGAATTTAGGTTGAATGCAAATATTGGAGATTTCAATATGGGGGATATTATACTAGAGCTAGGGTTTGAAGTCAACGTTCTACCAAAGAAGGCATGTGAAGCTATGGGAGAACCAAAATTGGGGTATTCACCTATCCAATTGAAGTTATAAAATCAAAATAGAGTGGTGCCAATTGGAATATTGAAAGGGATTCCAGTAGATATAGATGGTGTGTAAACCATGGCATACTTTGAGGTCATTGACATAGTATATAATACTTCACCATATCCAACATTGTTGGGTATGGATTGGGATTTTAATAACCATACTATTATCAATTTGAAGACAAAAAAGATGATCTTTGAATCTGGAGAATACAGAGTTATTTCACCATTAGATCCATTAGAAGGAGGAAGGTATGTGGAACATGTGACGTATAATTTTATTACAGAAGATGTAAATCAGTTGTTCAAAACTACTGTGCACGAATAGGATTACACCAACCTGATTGAAAATGGAATGTTGAGTTGGAGGAGTATTAATTCTTGTGCCTTATATTATGACATAGGAATGGAGAACTAGTAGCAACGACTACATGAATTATCCACCAGAAGATGTGCCAGAATGACATGTGTGCTAAGATGTATTGTTTCAAAGGTAAGAGAGCCTCCTACTTTTTATGGTCTAAATGACTTAGAAGAATTTTTAATGAAGTTTGAATCAAAAGTAGTAGAAAATCAAAGATTACCAATATTAGATATTGCTTTGAAAGCTACACCTTCCCATTGGTGGGGTACACATAAGGAGAAGATCAAAAAATGGTTTCATTGAAAAAGGTTACTGCGCATTAGATTTGGCACAGAGTAGGAGAACATATTTTTGGATAAATATGATGGATTTGGACAACACAGAGAACATGTATATAGGTGCATGGTTCAATGTGTTGATTTTTCTAAATGATATGATATTGTATATATGAATGATGTTATTACAATAATGAGTGTTTCATATATATGGAACATATGGTGACCATCCATGAAAGGATGTGTCCCTTGGATAATAAATAACTACTTATTATACACACACACACACACACACACACTAAACTACTTTTCACTTTTTACTTTTCACATTATGCATATCGACCATAGTTACAATTTCAACACTCCCTCTTAACTAGGGGGGTATTCATAACATCTGCAACATTAGGAGTAACCTGCCATATGATCTGGGAGAATGTCTTCTCAATGTTGTCCAAATGTCAACATTCCCTCTCAACGAGGGAGACATTCTTCATCATGCCAAATATTGTCTCTGAAGTATACAAACATCACTCTAAACTCATGAAACCTATTTGTTAGTCTTGGGAGATGTATCTCTCCCACCTGAACCGAGAGGAAACTCCCTCTGTGGCTCTCCCTCTGAGCCAATTGACTCTCTTTGAGATCAGGATCACTTTGGGTCTCCATATTTGAGCACTTCGTGTCCATATTATTCCTTTTCATGATCAAGGAAGGACTACACATGGGCCTATTTATCACAAGTACACCCTTGTGATAAATGTATCCTAATTCCATTGGTTTGCAACCCAATCTAGGAGAAGGTATTCCATATGCTTACTAGGGCCATTCACATGTGTTTATACACATCATGTAGTTGGTATCCACAATACTTGAGATAAATCATCCTACAAGGGGTGGCCAGTCCCTTGGGGTTGATCAAACTAAGTCACATTGAACCATATTTGACATATATAGTATTCCTCATGAAACTAATGTCTTGGTTCCTTCATCTTACCATATGAGGAACATCAGGATGAATTCCACATTCCCTCCTACTAGTCCATACAGGACCCTCCAGGGAGAATGTCTCATGATGGTACCTCAAACATCAACACTTTATCTTAGCTAGGGAGGTATATTTTCATGTCTTCATCTAGTAGTCCACTGAATTATTTACAATAAACTAGTAGCACACAAATACTACCATTTCATTAGTATCTTGAATCATCCGTCACAGTCTCTGCGATCAAGAAACACATAGCTACTCCAAGTGATATGGTAATCTCCATGACAATCATCTAGTATCTCACAACTACTACAATCCCATCAAATAGAACATAACTGTGTTGATCCATACTAGTACACAACTACTGTCCAATGGTACACAACCACTTATAGTAACACACAAATACTGTCAAATGACACACAGTCACTGCCAGTGGTAAACAACCAATATATAATACAACTTTTATCGAGAGACACACAGTTTGTGTCAGTGATACACAACCATTGTAGTATCATACAACCACTATCCAGAGACAAATAGTCTCTATTAGTGGTACACAACCATTGCAGTAGCATACAACTATTGTTTAGAGCCACATAGTCTCCACCATAGTCTCATGACTACACATGTGTCTCGTAGTTGTCACACACTCAACAAAGTTTCATGTGACTATATGAGCCACACTCTATTTGAGTAAAATGGGCATGATGCGAGTCATCTGGATCATGTCTAAGCTGTACTAGCATGATTTTACTGCATCATATCTATGTTTTACTAGCATAATGCAACTCATGCATATGCATCATCTCTAAGATGTACTAGCATGATGTGAATGAATCATATCTAAGTTCTACTAGCATGATGTGGAGTATCATCTACATCATCTCTAAGATGGACTATCATGATGCGAATGAATCATATCTAATATGTACTAGCATGATGTAGATCAATTCCTCTACATCATCTCTAAGTTGTACTAGCTTGGTGTCAATGCACCATCTCTAAGATGTACTGGCATGATGTGAATCATATGCATCATCTCTAAGCTATACTAGAATAATTCTACTGCATCATATCTAAGTTGTACTAGAATGATGCAACTCAAGACATCTGTATGATATCTAAGTTGTACTAGCATGATGTTGAATCATCATATCTAAGTTGTACTATCATGATATAGATCAACACTCCCTCTCAACCAAGGGAGCGATCTCCACAAGTCCCAATTTGTCCTTGAAGTACATAAACTTCCCTTCGGACAAGTGATTCGTCAGAATATTTTCTATCTGCATCCATACCCAATTGTACCATGTAGGTACCTGAACACATGTTTTTCAGAAACCTAGTGCAATTTCCTTGGTTCACTCATGAACTGACTCAAGGCACTCATAAAACATACATTTGTCCTAGTGTTCACGAGGTACATTAGGGACCCAACTTGTTGTCTATACATTGTAGGGCTCAACAAATTTGAGTCTAAATTTTCCTCATTCAAAGTATTCAAATTTGATATCATGGGTGTGGCCATGGATTTGCAATCCATTAAGCCATATCTATACAAGATCACAACTGTGTGCTTCCTCTTTCAGAGGAATTTCTTTCTTGGCATATGCCACACCTCCAATCCCTTGGAGAATACTCAATCTTCTGACAGGAACAATGGATCATCCCAATAATAACCAATATGAGACTATCTCCTCTAGAAGTGGATCTGCATGTACTGAGAGTAGATCCTCCACTCTCTATGCAACTGCTCCCTTTGGAGCTCTACAACTTCTCCTTTTAGGATCCTTCAACTGCTCCCTCTGGGACTCATACTGTGTCTTCCACCTCCATTGGATCTATGACCATATATGTGCTATAGTGGGTCTGATTGGCTGTATCCACAATCACTGGAACTATTTCTGCTATATGGTATGATCCCATCCTAGAGGAAAACTTCTCCTAGAGAATTTTTTTCTTTGAGCATCATGCCTAGAAATGTCTCTCCTTGTTATCATGTTGGAAGGTCTTTCCCTCCATATTTTCCTTTTTACATGAGCCAACTGGCTCCCTCTTACACTGAAGCAAACCCTACTTGTCCAATTTGCTTCATTGGCTGCTCCCTCTTTCTAGGAGAACCCTCTTTCCATGAGCCTTCTTTTCACGAATTTATTTTTTGAATATATACATTATGAAGGCTGTACATAGTTAAAAAAAAATCAAGACTCCCTTTTAACTAGGGAGGTATTCATAATAGTCAATTTTACTTGTCTTCTTGGCACTTCTTATGTGATATATATGGGAGAGGGGAGAGACTTGGAATGCCCTATGGTACATGTAACCTGCCATCACCTTAAGGCCTTCACTTATGACAAGAATTCTCATCATTCTTTGATCATGGGTTTGAAACAGAGAATCCATATATCCAATGTTCCTATTAGAACCAAAAATCCCAAACAAGAGTGCAGAGAAAAAGGGAATCCAAGAGACCAATGAGGGAAATAATATCTACATGGATGAAAAGATGGGATTCCATATTCCTAATCACATCAATGCATATGTGACTGAAAACTGCTCCTACTACATATGCAAATCCCTCCCACATCATCTCTACACAAAACAACACATAGCCAATTGGGATAATATATTTTCCCTGAATTCCAAGTCAATCCTGGGTCCTCACAATTGCATCCCCAATTGGAATTTTTCTTTCCAATTCTAGCCATTTTTGGATCGCCATGATTACTACCAATTTCACGTGATATGCGTCTGACTATCAACTATTAATTTCATCGTGGTTTATTGGATTTCATTTCAAGAAAATTGAGAAGTATTATGAAAACAACTGAGAAGTCTTATGACAATAGTGATATAATAGTTTAGCCATTTTGGAGCCACTCCGACCGAATCTCATAGCCCACAAATCATAATGGATCCCTCCACAACTTTGCGTGATCTAAACAAAAATTGTCTACCCGATTCAAAATATGGGTGTTACAACGCCATTGAACTGTTGAGTTATCATCCTATTGCCCCATCATAAATGTGATTCCTGCAGATTGCAATGCAATCCAACTCAAATATTACTTTTATTGTGGACTTAAATGCAGTCTGCAATGTACGTAAAATCCAACTTATGACTCAAAATGCATGTTTCTGTCACTGTGCTTGACTACACTAAATATGCAATAAGCAACATTGACTATGGTTATTCAGATCATTAGCCCTCAAAATTCTCTTACATTAATCATAACTATTTTCCTTGAAATTGCAATCCTTTCTCTTTTAAGGACTTACAATTGATTCTCTTCTCTTTGTCCCTTACAAATTGTATCATCACGTAGGTGAGTCCTCTAACTTCTGAGGCTTCACATAAATTTACATACATTTATGTTGTTTTATTATTCTTGTTCTTTCCAATAATTTTAGCCACACAATAGGTTGAATATCGCCACAAAAGTCTGGGACATAATAGTTTCCACAAAATAGGTTGAAGAGACCTGCCAAATGGTGTACATATTTGACTATGAAGTGATTACAACATGTAGATATCTTTGCTCAACACGGCTTTGTGAGAACTTAATAATTCATCAAACACAACTCCATGCGAAATAAAAAACATTGAATACTGAGTCGAAAGGAAGTATTTCCTTGGCAAGCATATGGCGGGTCAAGGCCATTCTAGCATTCATGCCATAGTCGTCCCACTTCCGAGGTAAGGCCATATCAATCCCCTGATACAACTTGTGAAGAATTTTTCCTCCATGGGTATTTCCATCACATTTTCCCTCATATAGTCATGACATAAAATCATCACTTAGGCCTATGGGGGTACTGGTGTGGATGCGTTCACCCACGATCAAAATCTTGGTCTCGATATTCAATTGGTGGCCATACTCGATTGCATTCCCAATGATTTTTAGAGATGGAATAATATCTACCAATTTTATTAGTTGTTGGATAACATGGAAGCCCATGTGGAGGAGATCATAAACAATCTCCATCATCAATCCAATGTAACGCCCACCTCTTGCATCATGGTGGAAACTTTTCTTGGTTGGGAAATGTCTCTCGCCACGAAGTTCTGCTTATTGTTCGTTTCTTTCTGGAAACACAATGTTTTCGTCTTTTCCATCTCTTACCATTCATAATTAGGTGATAATATTTTTTATGACAGAAATCAAAATCAAAATTATCTCTTCAAAGTTCAAACCCTTATCTACGTATAATTTCTCTATTTTTCTGAATGTTATAATTATTTTTTCTTCCATTTGTTTTGCAGTCCAAGTTCAGGAGGGCTCAATAATCTACATTCCATGTGTAATCCCTATTCTATACACAGATATTCTGATGAGTTTAAGACCCGGTGAAAATCATGTAACATACGAAATTGTTGATCGTTCTTTAGAAAGTCATACAAGCATATTTCCTTGTAGCCAATTCATTTGAAGGCTTATAACAATTTCCAATGGAGGCTTTGCGGGATAGAAATATTCACACAAGACTCAATCTATCTCTCTTATTTTCCTAGGCCCTCCCGTGAGGGAGTCAAGCCTAGTCCCGCTCTGATGCCATGTTGATTTTTCTAAATGAGATGATATTGTATATTTGAATGATGTTATTACAATGATGAGTGTTTCATATATATATAAAATATGGTGACCATCCATGAAAGGATGCTTCCATTGGATAATAAATAACTACTTATATATATATATATATATATATATATATATATATATATATAATTAAACTACTTTTTCACTTTTACTTTAGCATTATGAATCACGGAATACATGGTTACAGATTTCAACTGCAATTGAGTAAACTACTTTTCACTTTTTACTTTTAACATTATGAATACCGACCATAGTTACAATTTCAACACAATGGAGATTAGTACCACCAAAATAATGACCACACCATTTTATTCACACATTAGAAGGAATTGCAAAGAATTTGTACACAGAACATGAAGAACATAGAGAAACTAGAAATTGGGAAGAAATGCAACATAATTTTGTGGTTACATTTTCATTTGAGCATGAAAGTCAAGAAATAAATACAACATTGAAGGTGGTCAGAGACAAGGTTTTTGAAGAACCTAAAGTGGATATTGTGATAGAATATCAAAAAAAACAAATAGTTCAAGAATTGTTACCTTGTTATCATGTCACAGAAGAAGAAGACCCAACATAAGAAAACCCGTGCAATATCCAGATCCCAGAAGTTGAATGAGAGAGGGAAGTAGAAGGTCCAAATCTAGATTCAGAATATCATGCTACACCATTGAAGATAAAAAAGGTAAACATTGGAACTCTTGAAAACCCAAAGATTTCAATCATTGTAGATTATTGGAATAACTAGACAATAGAAAGAATCACAGAGTTACTACGTGAATACAGTGACTTGTTTCCTATGACATTTTCATAAATGAAGGGTTTAGGAGGATAAATAGGAGAGATGCAGATCACTTTAAATCCAGATGATATACCTATAAGATAGAGAACTTATAGTTTAAATCCAGTATATAAGCAAAAGGTGAAGGTAGAAATTGACAAGATGTTAGAGGCTGGTGTCATAGAAACCTTTGGAAGAATCATAATGGATTAGTCCTATGGTGGTGCAAGAAAAGAAGCAAGGAGGGATCAAGATTTGTTTAGATTTGAGAAAATTGAATGATGCTTTCCTACACGATCCTTTTCCTACCCCATTTACAGACAAAGTTTTGGAGAATGTAGGAGGTCAACAAGATTATTCCTTTACATATGGGTTTTCAAGATATCATCAGATTAGGATAGCACTAGAAGATAGACATAAGAAAACATTTTCTATATAATGGGGATCATTCCATTATACAATTATGCCATTTGGTTTGAATAATTCACCTACAATGTTTTCAAGGGTAGTGGTAGCTTCCTTTAATGACTTTATTAATAAGTTTTTGGAAGTTTACTTGGGCAATTGGACAACATTTATTTTATTGAAGGATCATGTTGAAGTGTTAAGATTGATATTAGACAGATGTAGACAATGTCAGATTTCATTAAATATTAAGAAATGCATTTTGAGCGCACCTTTTGGTATTTTGATAGGGCATGTGGTGTGTAAACAGGATCTGCTGGTGGATCCTGCTAAAATTGTTATCATAGTGAATTTACCACCACCTAAGTCAGTGCATCAGTTGAAGAGTACGCTTGGCCATACATGGTATTACAGGAAGTTCATAAGGGGATATGCACAGATTACTGTGTCTATGGAGAAGTTGTTGAAGAAGGACACTAAGTATCAGTGGAATGAAGAGTGCCAAAAGAGTTTCGATATTTTGAAGGAGAAGATGGTTATTGCACCAATTTTAGTGTTTCTAGACTGGGAAAAATAATTTCATGTGCAAGTGGATGCATCTGCAATAGAATTAGGATCAGTATTGACACAACCGAGAGAAGGTGATATAGATCACCCTATATCATTTGCAAGTAGGAAGTTATCATATTTGGAACATAACTACAATACTAAAGAAAGGGAAGGATTAGGTATGGTTTATGCATTACAGAAATATAAACATTACTTGTTAGGGAAACATTTCAAGATATTTATAGATATTCTTCTCTTAGATATTTAGTCAATAAGACAATGTTGGGGGGAAGAATCTGTAGATGGCTACATTTGTTCCAAGAATTTGACTTTGAATTTATGGTGAAGCCTGGAAGATTGAATGCAGGACCAGATCAATTAGCTAGGATAACTAATGGAGAAGAACCAAGTAACTTGGAGGACAACTTCCCAGATGCACAATTGTTTACAATACAGATAAATGATGAGTGTTTTGCTGACATTATTGAGTTTTTGACTACAAGATTTTCACCAAAGGAGTTTAATACTATGTAGAAGAAATATTTGGTGGTCAGAGCTGCAAACTACCATTGATTGCAAGAAATTTATACAAGATTGGAGTAGGTAACATTTTGAGGAGATGTGTTATGGAGCATGAAAGGCCTATCATTCTAGCAGAAGAACATGAAGGGATTGTTGGAGGACACTATGTAGGGAAAGCCACTGTGTAGAAGGTATTGTGCACATGATTATGGTGGCCAACAGTTCAAAAGGATTCAAAGGAGTACTGCCATAATTGTGATTTCTGTCAAAGAGTTGGAAATCAATCCAGGAGGGATGAGATTCCATTAACACCGGAAGTAACTTTGCGAGTGTTTGATAAGTGGGCAGTAGACTTTTTAGGTCCAATTAATCCACCAAAAATAATATTAGGAGATAGATATATTATTACAATGATATAATATTTGAACATATGGATTGAGGCAACACCAATGAAGGATTGCAATGCAGACACTGTAGCACATTTTTTATTTTAACATGTAGTTACAAGGTTTGGATGTCCAAGAATATTGATTAATGATCAGGGGTCTCACTTTATCAACAACACAATCCAGGCAATGCTAGAATAATTTGAGATACATCATTAGAAGATCACTCCTTATCATCCTCCAGTGAATGGAACAATGGAAGCATTTAACAAGATATTGGAAAATTCCTTGACAAAGATTTGTAATGTAAATAGGGATGACTAGGACTTGAAGGTAACAATTATGTTATGGGATTATAGAACTACATGAAATAACATAACAGGGAAAACACCTTTTAGATTGGTGTATGGACAGGAAGTAGTAGTTCCCTTGGTGTACCATGTTCCCCCCAGTCTGTAAATATAACTATATTGGACAAGGAAATATGGCAAACCTAAAAGTGTGAATGTTTGATTTGATGGACCTTTGTACAAAATATCGATGCATGTAAATTCTATTATTTTAATAGAAAATGGTTACGTGTTGCATGACTGCTGAAAGAGGGGATGTGCTAATAGAAAACCATGAATTCTATGAAAGGTGGTGGAGGGGACCTGGAATGGTTGCATTAACCTCCACCGAACCAGTACTATGCTGGAATTAATTGCTCAGATCAGAACAACGCTCTGACCCAAGAATGAATTATAGTCGGGATGGTAGGTGGGAAGACATCCTCAAGAGTTAATGAGGGGATGGGGAAGAATGCCCATCCATAAGGCTTCCAGACCTGACCACGGACTAGGAATTCGAGCCACATGCAACCTTGCTGAGGAAGGAAAGAAAGGAAGTGTGGTGGGCAGAGGAAGGCTTGCAGGAAAAAATGCAAAGACGAGAGCGAAAACTCTCGGGTCCAAGGAAGGACTGAAAGAGGAACAATGAGTTCTGATCACAGAATATAGAGATTGAACCAAGAGAAGGAGAGTAACCTTCATCCTTATCTATTTCTGTATTGGGATAAGGAGAGTAACCTTCGTCCCTAACTTTCATTGAGCTGGAAGTAAGGGACTGAATCTCAAAGTATCATGGCTTAAGCTCGGGTGTGGCCAGTGATAAATCCATTGGGCGTGACTGAGCATATGGTTGGGTGGAAACAAGCACCCCTTTCAGTAGTCACATCACACTCTATGGTTCTGATAAGTGTTTTCTTGCCTTATGCTTTGAATTGTGAATAATGGATGTATGCGAGTATTTATATGTCTATAAAGGGTTCTTTCTCTATATTAAATGATTAATTTATGAATATGTGTTCATTCCCTTGAGAACCTATATTTATTCTTGATTTTCCATACGCTCCTGTTTAGTCACTCAAAGGCACATTTCCAAGGAGCTACATCACCGTCCCATAGTCGGAACAAGCCTCTGGGCATAACTACCATTTTGGTAACCTCACAAGTTACCCTACCTTTACTTAGAGCTTAAAGCCCTACAAGTTGGGAAGGTGTTTCCTTCATACCGGTAGTCTAGGATACTTTGAACCTACGCCTTAGTCCTTAACCAAATACCCAACTAAGAGCGGGGATCATAGCCCAAGAATTATCGAAAGATCCATGTGACCTGGGTCTAGGAACCTTGGAGCTTGAAGCTCCGAGATGTCAAATTGTTACTACTGTCGATCTAAGAATGAAGATCGAGGGTGAAAAATCATTGCAGAGTTTGAAGGTGAAAGTAGTGGATGCACTAGTTCGCAGCCCACAATTCACCATTGTCATTGATCTCATTAGCTGGAAGATCAACGACTATAATTCAACCAATTTGGGTGAGTAATCCTAGATTGTGGAGGTTGAGCTCTCTGATAAAGAGCATACATGTTGGGTCCCCACAATTAATGTGAACCATCAATCGACGTACACCTCAGTATCGGTCGGATCATGACCGCCAGACCCTGAATAGTTGTGAGATGGGTGGTCGTGAGTCCTTTTGGGAAATCTGCAGAGTAACAGAGTCCCTCGACACCATCGGTCTGATAGAATCAAAAATCTCAGAAGAGATAATATTTTCAAGAGAGAAGGCAGGACCCAAGATTGCCAGACTCGCAGGAGGAGTGAAGGCTAAGGCCTTTGAACATATACCAAACTCTCCCAAGTCGGAAGATGTCAAAATCTCAGAAGGAGGAGTGACAACAACCGTCAGATCAGTTGTGGGGAGAAGTGATTTGGGATTTTTCATCGCCAAGGGGGACAAGTGACGCTGAATCAACAACTCCTAAGAAAAATCTTATGGTCAAGGATAGAGCGGAGTCACTGAAGACCCGAAGTAAATCTCAACCATTAGATCCAGAGACACACATGGTGATAGATATCAAGCTTTAGGTAAATGGCATTGGAGTTTTAGTTGAAAGTTGAGAGTTGATAAATCTGAAGTTCGAAGATGAGAATGGATTACAACCGTTGATCCGAGAGGGACACACGTCAATAGATTATCGATTCCGAGTAAAATCCATTGGGGAAAAAACTAGAGTTGAGATTTGATATTTTCGAACCCCAAAAATCCAAAGTGACGAGAGTCGTCGATGTGAAGGTGGAAACATGGTGCCAGATCTAGAACTCCGGAAGAAAAGAGAGGAGGAAAAGCTCTGAAAACCCAGAGAAGATCTCGATCATTGATTGAGGAGGGAGATGAAAGATCGTCGATCTGGTTGAGGAGGACAAATTTCCGAAGTGGGAGAAGAATCGTCGATTAAGGAGGACACATGGTAGATGATCTGCCATTTCGGAGAAATATCTCCTGAAGAAACAAGAGCTTGAGAGTTGAAACTCCCGAAGGCCGGAGAGCTAGAACCAATCATAACTGTTGATTTGGAAGGGAATTGCATGCTGACATATCGGGGAGATCTGGGAAGGCCTGTGAAATATAGGAAAGGAGGATAGATAGCATCTATTGATCACAGATCATCATCGAAATAAAGATATCAATGATCGGGAATAAATGTGGTTCCAGAACATTCTCGAGTCTTAATTTTCCTTGAGCGGGCGACAATTGAATCCACGATATCACCAAAGGAATACGTGGTTCTTTGTAGTGAATTGCAGGGAGAAAAGAGGGTTGGTTTAAAACCACCCTTGGATGCACTCGCAATCAAATACCTTCCAAGAGGTCATATCCCACGGTCATATAAAGGAGCGGGTTAACGAAAAAGGAGTTGGTGCATAAAATTCAATATTTCGTCAAAGTGCAGATAGAGGTCGCGGGTACCCTTAGAAATGCACTAGGTAGTCAAAAGGTTCTATGTTTAATTATAAAACTAGAACATCAAGGTCTCAGAGAGTTTCTTGGATTTAGAATCGGAGATCCTTTACCGAAAGGCCGGGCTGGTTCCCCGACTGTCCAAATTAGAACCCGTAGAGAGAGAGGATTTATTCTTATAAGGATAACAAATTTATTTATTTATTTTTAGCACTGTCGTGGGTATGTTACAAATTGGTATCAAAGAATGGTTAAAACACTTGGCCTTCTTGGGCTCATGGATGATTCGCTTAAAAAACTCTATTTTAGTACTTTTAAAAGAGCGACACTCTACCTTACCTCTTTCTTAAAAAGTCTGGTTAAAAATGTTATTAAAGAAAAAAAATGAAACTTTCTACAGTGTGTGTGCATTTAAGAAATTGAACCGTGTATTTTTCATGAACTAATAGACTGTTATCTAACAATAATTGTTTTTTTCAACACTCGAGCAGTCAGTAAATCACAGGAAAACTTCAAGACTAAAGGATGGTGACATGTTATGAAGTGGGGGATGGCTCCCACAATAGAGACGAAGAATCTAATGAAAGGAGGGCCGTGGAAACCCCTCCAAATATAGCTGAAACTGTAAGGAGCCTCAAGGCCGAATTACAGAGTTGCAAGGCTGACAACGAGAGATTGATAAAGGAGCAAGAAAAAAATAGAATTACTGTAGAGATTTTCCGACATACAGAGGTAACTACAACATGAACCCACAACCAATCATGTGGACCGGCAACATAAGAAGAGAATTCAAAGTCCACCTGAGATCCAAAAACATGACTCCATAAGTGACCACACTGGGAGAAGTGCCTTGAAGAAGGCCCAACCTGGAGGCAAGGGACACTCATCAGTAGAGTCCTTTGGAAAGGAAGTTGGAAAATCCGAAGGATTTTCTAGTAGCAGAGAAAGCTCACATTCTCAAAGGTAAGGAAAGAAGCGGAAGAGTTCAAAAAATCATGATCTTGAAGAATTCAAGAAATCCAAACCATCCTCTTTCGATGGAGAGATTAGGAAGGGAGAAGAGGCTAAAGTTTGGCTACTTGGTTTAAAAAAGTACTTCAGACTTCATGACTACTTTGAAAACTTGAAAGCTTGAATAACCATCTTTAACTTGAATGGAAAGGCTTCCATTTGGTGTAAAGACCTTAGGAATGTGAAATGAGTACATAAGAAGGACTTGTCATGGAAACAGTTTGAGAAATACTTCAGGAAGCAGTATCTGTCAGAGAAATACATGGATTGGAAGACTAAGGAATTCTATTAACTCAGGCTGGGGTAGCTCACCATAGATTAATTTGTCAATAAATTCCTTAAACTACTGAGGTATGTACCCTACATAAAATATGAAAAAGTAAAAATGCAGCGGTTCATTAGTGGGTTACCTCATACCTACCAGGACAGGATTGAGTTCGACGGACCAAATAACTTAGAAGAAACTATCTGGAAGGTGAGGTATTGTTATGAATAGTTTGGGAATAAGACAAGACCTCGCGAGGGATGTAAGAAGAGGAGTAGTTCGTGATTCCAGAAGAACGAGTTTAAATCCTCAAGATTTAAGAACTATGGAAAATATTCTAGAAGGAGCCTTCCTGCTAGAAGTGTATATCACAAAATTTTCCCCTCTCAAAGTGGAAATAAACCTTGTAAGACAATCCCAGAAAACACCAATAACCTAAAGAAGGAACCCTTAAAATGTTGGGGTTGTGGAGAAGATCGTCAATTGAGGGACTGCCCACATAGACAACAAAATAGTAAGAGAGTCTACAATATCCAAGAATCTATCATTGTCAATGATGTGTCTAGGAGCATGCCACGAATCTATGCAGCCTTGGAAAATAATCAAGTCGACCACCAAGCTTCATTTGTGGAGCTGGAAGGTATGATCGCCAACCATCTAGTTTCTATTTTAATTGACCCAATTTCTAATTTGAGTTATGTGGCCCCTCAGACTATTGATAAGTGTAAACTGCAACCAATTAGACATGTTAAACCACGGTTGGTGCGATTAGCCACTGGGACCAAAAGAAAGGTGGCAGAGGTCATACCATCCTGTCAATTCATCATGGGTGGATTGCCCACTCGAGCGACCCTTAACATAATTCCCCTGGGATCTTATGACTTGTTGATTGGTATGGATTGGTTGGCTTATTATAAAACTAATTTGGACTGTTATCATAAAACTTTAGAATGTGTAAATGAAGAAGGGATAAAAACGACCCTCCAAGGGATTCACAAGCCTGTCTTAGTGAGACAAATATCAACCCTTCAAATGAAAAAGTATTGCAGAAAGGGGTGTTCCTTATATGCCATACAGGTATTGGAATATGTTGAGAATGACAAACCAAACCTAGAGGACCACCCCATATTAAGAAAATACAAGGATGTGTTCTCAAAAGAGGTACTGAGTCTACCTCCAAGAAGGGATATCGACCTCTCGATAGAACTCACACCAGGAGCGGTACCAACATCTAGAACGACATATAGAATGAGCACGCCAGAGATGGTTGAGATCAAGGTACAACTAAAGAAGATGATGGAAAAAGGTTACATCCGACCCAGTGTATCTCCGTGGGGAGAACCCATCTTGTTTGTGAAAAATAAAGATGGCACACTTCGACTATGCATAGATTACAAACAACTCAATAAGAAAACCATAAAGAACAAGTACCCCTTACCAAGAATCGATGACCTGTTCGACTAATTGGGAGGTGCTTCCATCTTCTCGAAGATTGACTTAAGGTTTGGATACCACCAAGTCCAGATTAAGGATGAAGACATCCACAAAACAACCTTCAGGACGAGGTATGGTCACTATGAGTTCATGGTGGTGCCATTTGGGTTAACCAATGCCCCCGCCACTTTTATGTGCCTCATGAATAATGTAATCAACACATTCTTGGAAAAATGTGTATTGGTTTTCATTGATGATATCCTAATATACTCCAAGAATAGGGAGGATCACAAAGAAAATATTATACTAGTACTTCAAGTACTAAGAGAGAATCAACTCTACGCTAAGTTTAGCAAGTGAGATTTCTTTTAGAAGCAATTCCATTACTTAGGACATGTCATATCTAAGGAATGGGTGGCAGTAGAACCTGACAAGATCAGATCTATTATGGAATGGCCTACCCCGAAGGATGTATCCGATATTAGGTCCTTCATGGGCTTAGCAGGATACTATAGAAGGTTCATAAAAGGGTTTTCCAAGATTGGATGTTCAATCACTACCCTTTAGAAAAAGCGGATTAAATTCATTTGGATATCAAAATGTGAATAAATATTTTAGGAATTGAAACACCTCCTGACCCATGCACCCGTGCTAAAGATTGTAGACCCCGATAATGATTTCCTCATGTGTATAGATGTTGCAAGGAAGGACTCAGAGGATTCCTTATGCAAGAAGGACGTGTAATTTTCTATGCGTCCAGGAAATTAAATGAGCATGAGATCAATTATGTGATCCATGACCTAGAGTTGGATGCCATAGTACATGCTTTCAAAATGTGGAGGCACTACCTCCTGGGTAGGATATTTGTGCTTATGACAAACCATTGTGGATTGAGACACCTGTTTGATCAACAAAAACTCAATGCCAGGAAAGCTAGGTGGATGGATCTCCTTAGTGAGTTGGATTTCAAAATCAAACACATAAAAGGAAAGGAAAATAGGGTGGTCGATTCCCTTAGCCGAATTATAAAAATGATTCATCTGGTAGCGGTAAGCACCTGTGAAACAAATGTCAGGGAAAGAGTCGGGAATGCACAAGAAAAAGATGCATTCTTCAAAACCGTGACTTCATACCTAAGGCAAGAGCCTACAGGGATAAAATATGAAGTCTACCAGATGCTCGAAGAAGGCCTGCTGACTTACATAAACAGATTGTATGTTCCAAAATGTGACGACTTGAAGAGGTTCATAATGGATTAACTACATAAGAGACCATATACCAGTCACCCAGGATATCAGAAAATGATCACGGCCACTAGGAAACAATTCTATTGGCCTGGATTGAAGAAAGACATAGATAAATATTTAGCTAAGTGCCTATAATGCCAACAAGTTAAGGAAGAACACTGACATCCAACAAGATTGTTACAGTCCCTACCGATCCCAGAATGGAAATGGGAAACCATATCCATGGACTTCATCACCAGATTACCAAAGTACACCAAGCAAAATGATGCCATCATGGTTGTGGTGGAAAAACTGAGTAAGTCTGATCACTTCACTCCTACCAAATCAACTTGCAAGACCATATATATTGCCAACATCTTCATGAAGGAGATATTTAGACTGCATGGCATGCCTAAGAAAATTGTATCTGACCGAGATACCAAATTCACTTCAAGCTTTTGGAAATCCCTAATGGATGGTTTTGAGACAAAATTGTTGTTCAACATGGATTATCACCCTCAAACTGATGGAAAAACAGAAAGAGTGAACCAAATAGTAGAAGACGTGATAAGGATGCATGTAATGCATCAACCTAAGAAGTGGGAAGACTACCTACCATTGGTAGAGTTTGCCTACAACAACGATTATTAGGAATCCTTGAAGATGAGCCCTTTTGATGTTCTCTATGGTAGAAAGTGAAAGATTCCAATAAGTCAGAGTAATCCAGTGGACCGAATTAGAATCGGGCCCGACATGCTGAAAGAAATGGAACAACAAGTGGTTTATATAAGACAAAATATGAAGATTACTCAGGATAGATATAAAAGTTACTCCAACAAAAAGAGAACTCCCAGAGAGTTCAATACCAGAGACCATGTCTATCTCAGAGTTAGAACCAGGAAGAGTTCCCTGAGAATGGGAGCCTGTGACAAATTGGCACCTCAGTATTGTGGACCCTTTGGAGTCTTAGATAGAGTGGGGCCTGTAGCCTATAGGCTAGCACTTCCTTCCACTGTAAAGGCACATAATTTTTTTCATGTTTCATTATTTAAGAAATATGTACATGATTCTAATCATATAATTGAATGGTCTGTGATCCAAGTGGAGCAGGAGGGATAATTCCTTCTAGAACCCGAATGCATATTAGACAGGAAGGAAACCTCACTCAAGAACCAAACCATTTCACAGGTCAAGGTGTAGTGGAAACGCTTTTCCTAGATGATGCTACATGGGAAATGGAGGATGCCATGAGACAGACATATCCGATTTTGTTTACTCATGTACATAGATTTCATGTTGACAGATAGAACATCCAGGATGATGTTCCTTTAAGGAGGAGGGAATTGTAACACCCTGTTTCCCCTAGTCTATAAATATAACTATATTTTCCAAGGAACTATGGAAAACCTAAAAGTGTGAATGTTTGATTTGATGGAACTTTGTACCAAAGGTCGATGAATGTAAATTCTATTATTTTAATAGAAAAGGGTTATGTGTTGCATGACTACTGAAAGAGGGGATGTTCTAATATAAAACCACAAATTATTTGAAAGGTGGTGGAGGGTACCCAGAATGGTTTCGTTAACCTCCACCGAACCAGTACCATGCTGGAATTAATTGCTCATATTAGAAAAACCCTCTGACCCAAGAATGAATTACAGTTGGGTTGGTAGGTGGGAAGAAATCCTCAAGAGTTAATGAGGGGATGGGGTAGACCGCCCATCCATAAGGCTTCCAGACCTGACCACAGATTGAGAATTCGATCCACACGCAAGCTTGTTGAGGAAGGAAAGAAAGGAAGTGTGGTGGGAAGAGGAAGACCTGCGGGGAAAAATGCAGAGACGAGAGAGGAAACTCTCAAGTCCGAGTAAGGACTGAAAGAGGAATAGTGAGTTATGATCATTGAATATAGAGATTGAACCGGGAGAAGGAGAGTAACGTTCATCCTTATCTATTTCTGTATTGGGAGAAGGAGAGTAACCTTCGTCCCTATCCTCCATTGAGATGGAAGTAAGAGATTGAATCTCAAAGAATCGTGGCTTAACCTCATGGGTGGCCAATGATATATCCATTGCGAGTGACTGAGCCTATGGTTGGGTGGAAACGAGCACCCCTTTCAGCAGTCGCATCACACTCTATGGTTATGATAAGTGTTTTCTTGCCTTATGCTGTGAATTGTAAATAATGGATGTATGCGAGTATTTATATGTCTATAAAGGGTTCTTTCTCTATATTAAATGATTAAGTTATGAATATGTGTTCATTCCCTTGAGAACCTATATTTATGCTTGATTTTCCATACACCCTTTTTTAGTCACTCGAAGGAACATTTATAGGGAGCTACATCACCATACTAGAGTTAGAACATGCCTCTAGGCATAGAGACCATTTTGGTAACCTCACAAGTTACCTTGCCTTGACTTAGAGATAAAATCCCTGCAATTTGGGAAGGTTTTTCCTTCATACTAGTAGTCTAGGAGACTTTGACCCTATGCTTAAGTCCTTAACCAAAGACCCGACTAGGAGTGGGGATCATAGCCCAAGAATTATCAGAAGATCCACATGACCTAGGTCTAGGTACCTTGGAGCTTGAAGCTTCGAGATGTCAAATTGTTATAATCGTCGATATATGAACGTAGATCAAGGGTGGGGAATCATTGCAGAGCGTGAAGGTGAAAGTAGCAGATGCACTAGTTCGCAGCCCGCAATTCACCATTGTTGTTGATCTCATCGACTGGAAGATCAATGACTCTGATTCGACCAAGTTGAGCTCTCTGATAAATAGCATGCATGTTGGGTCCCCGTAATTGCTGTGAACCATCGATCAACAAACACGTCGGTATCAGTCAGATCATGACCACCATACCTTGAATAGTTATGAGATGGGTGGACGTGAGTCCTTTTGGGAAATCCGTGAAGTAACTGAGTCCCTCGGTACCATCAGTCTGAGAGAATTGAAAAGATAAGAAGAGACAACATTTTCAATATTGAAGGTGGGACCTAATATAGACGAACTCGCAGGAGGAACAAAGGATGAGGCCTTTGAACATATACCAAACTCTCCCAAGTTAGAAGACATCAAAATCTCAGAAGGAGGAGCGACATTAGTCGTCAGATCGACTGCGGGGAGAATTGAGTTGGGACTTTTCATTGCTAAGGGGGAAAGTGACGCCGAATCAACAATTCCAGAGCGAAAGCTTGTGGTCAAGAGGAGACTAGAGTCGTTGAAGACCCGAAGTAAATCTCAACCGTTAGATCCAGAGAAACACGTGGCGATAGATCGCAAGCTTCGGGTAAATGGCATTGGAGTTTTATTTTAAAGTTGAGAGTTGAGAAATCCGAAGTCCGAAGACGTGAAGGGATCGCAGCCGTTGATCCGAGAGGGACATGCATCAATGGATTATTGATTGTGGGTAAAATCCATTTTGGAAAAAGAGAGAGTTGAGATTTGAGATTTCTCAAGCCCGGAAATCCGAAGTGATGAGAGTCGTCAAAGTGAAGGTGGACATGTGGCACCATATCTAGAACTCCAGAAGAAAAGAGAGGAGGAAAAGGTCCAAAGACCCGGAGAAGATCTCGATCGTTTATCGAGGAGGGAGGTGAAATACTATCAATCTGGTTGAGGAGACCAAAGTCCCGAAGGGGGAGAAGAACCATCGATCGAGGAGGATGTGTGGAAGACGATCTGTCGTTTCGGAGAAATCTCTCCTGAAGAAACGAGAGCTTGAGAGTTGAAACTCTCGAAGGTCGGAGAGCCGAAACTAATCGTAACCGTTGATTTGGAAGGGAATTATGTGCCAACAGATTGGGGAGATCTGGGAAGGCATGTGAAAGACATGAAAGGAGGATATATAGCATTCATTGATCACAGATCATCGCCGAAAGAAAGAGATCGATGGTTGGGAAGAAATGCGGGTCCAAAACATGCTCGAGTCTTAATTTTCCCTGAGCGGAATACAATTGAAACCACAGTATCACCAAAGGAATACGTGGTGCTTTGTAGTGAATTACGGGGAGAAAAGTGGGTTGGTTTAAAACCACCCTTGGACACACCTACAATCACATACCTTCCAACATAGAACCATGAAAACCTACAACAAACAATGTCAGAACCTGCAATAAACCATGTCATACCCTGCATCACAGAGTTATACCATCACATCAAACTCCAAGCCATGTGAATTTCCTTTTTCCCAAGGCTTTACCACATATATGCGGTCTGTTTCACAATAGCTCACGTATGTACGCAACATATTCAAGGTCAAATTGCGTATGTATGCAACTGTCACCACTGTCACCTGCGTACGCCTCAAGAGATGACACTTTTGGGCTTCCCTTTAGTATTTCATTTTGTTCTGACTGCTTTGACTTCTTCACCCACTTCTATATATGTCTCTGCTCCTCATAACTTGAGCTCTGAGCATCCATATTTTCAAAAATGTCTCCCTTCCTTACTTCATTCCTTCTTCTAGACATGCTACGTGAAGTCCTCATCATGGACTTTCTTCTTGTGTTCCATCACTCCTGGGATTTGTGGCCAAATCCACTATAGTTGTAGCATCTCATAGTGTTACAGTGGACAACAATGTGTCCTACTTGATCACGTCTCCAACACCTCATGGTGTTATAAAATCTTCCATTATATCTCCTTTCATAAGATCTACATTCAAAAGCTTTGTGACCATATCCATTACATGAATAACAATACCCATGAAAAATACTTTCATACCTTTGCTTTGGTGTCTCAAGAATAGCTTCTTGATGTCTTCCTTGCTTTTTTCTTTTGAAATTTTCATTGCCTTGTGTAGATGGTTTCTTTGCAACATTGTCTTCCTTCTTTGATGGACTTACCTCATGCTTCTTTGAGGTGCTTGCTTCAACATGTGTAGCTTCTTATTTGTATCCAAGTCCTGATTTATCACATGGTGATCTTTGACTTTCCAAGATCTCATCCAAGATTCTTGAGCTATTCAAGAATTTATTTGACTTTTCCACTTTCTTTCTAAGGTTAACAATTTCAGCTTCTAACTTGCAACATGAATCTTTCTTTTCATTTATTTGGTTCATCAATAGTTCCTCTATTCTTTTGGCTTCTTTAATTTAGGTCTTGAGATGGACAATGATTTCAAAACTTTTTCTAATCTCATCATCTAAATTCATATCTTATTTTCCATTCTTTAGTCTTGTGATCTCTTCTTCCTTTTATTCTAATTTGGTCTTATTTCTCTCTTCTTGTTCTTTGAGCATTCCCTTTAACTTCAAGATGCACCTTTGACTCTTCTTGAGAAAATTTTTAGTGTTATCTGAAAGATAGATATAGTCTATATAATAGTGTTCATTGCTATATTCATATAAACCATCTTCAATCTTCCTTTTAATCTCCAATAGTTTTCCCTCTACTTCTTCACGGGATAACAATCAATTGATTTTATCCAAACTACTTCTAGATTTCCGTCTTCAGTTGTAGAGAAAAATTAAACATCATCACATTTTGAATCATTACAATCAAGAGTCCTTGGAGATTCTATATCTTCATTTGAAATACTTTTGGGATCTTCCTTTGTGTTATCTTCACTTGAAATGTTTTCAAGATCACATTTAGAAATAATACAATCAAGGGTTTTTGGAGATTCTTTACCTTTGATAATCTTGAGGGAGTGGTCTTCAATATCTTCCTTCTCCTTCTTTCTTTGATATGTCTCTTATAGATTTAGCCATAGATCCTTGGAGGAAGTGCATTGTCTCATGCTCTCTTTCATGGGGGTTGAGAGTCCACTAAGAATGGTCTTGAGAGCCAATGCATCATTCTTCTTTCTTTCTCTTTGAGCTGCAAACTTTGACTTGTTCTTCAATATAATTGATCCACCAATGGCTGCCTTCCAAATAGTTGCTCCCATTGTCTTCATATGTAATCTCATCTCTATTCTCCAAGTAGAATATTTTTCCTCATCAAGAATTGGAACTTCTCATCCAATTGTGTGTTTATGGATCTCCTTCAAGCTTGTTAAGTCTTGTAGTGAAGGCCTGCTTTGATACCAATTGTTGGAAACACCTACCACACTTAGAGGGGGGGGTGAATGAGTGTGGGTCTCTTTTTCAAAAAAAATCCTTCTTACACAAAACTCATTAGTTAGCATTCAAAATTTTATTCATTACTCATTGCTGTCATTTATAGCCAGTTAGATGTGAACACATATCAGCAACATATATCGGCAATATATCATCAACAAGTCATCACCACAAGGAACACAAGGAACATAAGATGTATGTACAACTTTATTTTTATTACGGACTACAATCCTTGGGGTTTATCAGCAACAACTGAATAGAGTACAACTCTACAAGAGAACCAAATCTATAATGAAAAACTCATCTTACACCCTCAACATAAACTGAGATGAGGCAACAATCCTCAACAGATGTCAATCTGCAACAAGTAAGTGACCTGTCATTAGTGAAGCATGTGCGTGTACACACCCTTCCAGTAGTACAACCCACGTGTATATGCACCCAAGCAGTACTACAACCTATGTATACACTCCCAAATAGTACTGCAACCTACTTATACCTTTTGAGATATTAGGGTTTGTCCTTCAAGATTAACTCAGATCCTCTGCAACCAATTTATCATTTTCTTCTATTTCTCACTGTCCAAACTGACCACCATCCAGTCATAATACATCCAAGCTCTCCAATATCTTACCCATTCTCCACAACCAATCAATATCAATGCTACTCAATCATGCATAAGAAATCAACATACTATAGCCATCATATCAGTACTAAATCATAAGAGTGATGCTCACTCTATCAACCAACATAAACCACATCATAGCAACCATACCAAGAATGCCCTAGGCATTCAAAACAAAATAAGCAATGTTGACCATCAATACAATAATGTAACCATACCAGTGTCTCAGTGATAGATCTGAGCCCATAGAGTGCATATCTGGAACCTGCTTCAGTATTCAACAACTTGTCATCAACTCAACCACAAAACTCCATGCGTTTTTCACTGTACTCTCCCTATACACTGACATACTTCATATTGTACACACCTTGTACACTAACAACTTAAGTATATGCCCCCTATACACAGACAACCCGCGTACGCACCAGAAAATAGGGTTTCTCTGTAATTCCAAGAATTTCTCCGTCATGATATCAGACTTGCCGAAACTTCAATGCGTACATGAGATCCTCCTCATGCTCTCTTTCTCAGATTAGATCTTCAATCATGCTCAAGAAGCTCTCACAAGAAGCTCTCCATCAATACTCCAAAAGATATTCTCACAAGAAGCTCTCTATTGATCCACAAAAGGGATAATCTACAAGAGTCCATAACTATCTTATTTATACTTTCATCCTCTAGGTCAATTAACCCATTTCTACGTCACTTAACCTAATTTCCTTATTTTAGGGTTAACCACTTTCCATAAATAGAAAGTTCTCGAATACTTTATCATTTAAATATTCCTTCTTGATTTTGTCACCTTACTTTATTATTTAAATAATCTTTCTTGATCTTTAATTTAAATAATCCACCTTGACTTTGTCACTTTACTTTATCATTTAAATAATGATTTCTTCTTTTAGGTCACTTTGACTTCTTTGACCTTGGGGGCTTCAAGCCTTCATATGGGGGTCTTCCAACTTCGTAAGGCCATAACTCTCAAACCGTGAGGAGTTATGAGACATTACACATACCACCGGAAATGGCATGACAAGAAATATCAATCTAGGATAGTTTCATCAACAACTTCATTGATCTTCATCTCATTATTCCACATACAAGCATGGTTCCTCCAACCATTCTTCTAGGATAACTCAATCTGCAAAGCGTGTTCCAGTGAGGGATTTCACCATAAGGGGACCACTTTGGAATTCATCCATTTGTGCACCTTATCAATCATTATAAGACAATAATGAGTCATCTATACATTTTTCCAACAATGCATCACATACCAATGAAACCACATCGATCCATCTTCATCATATCAATGACAACTCATTGATCCATCTTTATCATATCAATGAAAACTCATTGATCCATCTTCATCTATGCATTATTATCAAGGATAATACGTATTACATTACATAAATCATCAATTAATCAATCCTTTGGCATCAACCATTCTCTTGACATCAATCAATGACATCAATTAATCAAACCATTGGCATCAATGACAACATGATCCAACAATCTATATATTTGGAAGTGATTTGTATGTTGTTGTAATGAGTTGTTTAGATACATTTCATGTTGATTATTAGAGGTTGTAGATGTTTCTATTTTGTGGTTATAGAAGGTAACTAAATCTGTTTTAATTTGTTGTTGAAAGCTATAGGAAATGAGTTACCTGCAATTGAATTAAATTAATTAGCAGAAATTTCATTTTTATGTATATTTCATACCATAATGTCTCTTCTATGGGTTGGGGGATGTTACATGCACTTTGGAATACCAAGGAGCATCATCTCAGATAGGGATACCATATTTATAAGTGCATTTTGAACTACATTGTGAGAGAAGATGGACACTAAGTTGAAGAGGTATACAACATTCCATCCACAGACATATGGAAAGACAGAAGTAGTCAATAGGACATTGGTACAAATTTTGAGGGGTTACAATCATAAGCATTCGAAGACTTAGAATGAAAATTCGATCTATATGTATCACACTTATAGCAAATAATTCCACACTTATACTAGTAAGTCACCCTTTTAAACTTGCTTTGGGTATTTTCCACCTTCACCCTTAGATGTTGTATATGGGAAACAAGGGGGAGTGAAGGAGGACCTCATAGTATATGAATTAAAAGTAGAAAAAAATGTTGAGAGGATCAATAAGATCCATTTGCAAGTAAAAGATACACTGAATAAATCATAAGAAAAGAACAAGGATAGACATGACCAACAAAAACTAGAGAGAAAATTTAGACTGGGAGACAGAGTATGGATACAGTTGAATAAGGAAAGGATTCAATGTCCTAGTAAGAAGATAAAGGGTCTATGGTATGGTCCTTTTGAGGTATTGAAAATGGTAGGAGATAACGTCTACAACTCAGTCTACCCATATACACACAGATTACTCAATAGTGAATTTGGAGAATCCCAAACTCTATGAGCCTTACATGTTGGATAAGGAGGAGGAGCAAGTACTTCCTTCCATTAAGGACATAGCATCAAATGCTTAGGTAGAGTTAGAAAATGACACAGTTTTGTAGAATCATTCCAAAACTACAAGATAGGGGAAACCTGACCTTTGACATATTGGGATGAAAGGAAAACTTCCATGCAAAGCAAAGTGGTACTCCAGGGAGAAGGTACAGGAAAAAATTCCTCACCTCATTCAATAAATATTTTGGGGACCAAAATCCTCCCTAAATGGGGAGGTATGACCTGGATTGGATCATTATATTATTTTTAATCTATATCAATACTTTCAAAGTGGAAAATATTGGAGGAATAAACTTGTATGGTCATTTTAGTGGAGGGTCCTAGTTCGTAAAATTGTGGTTCAAAACCTTTTGGAGACATTTCGAGGCATTAAAGGATTTTTTTGGTTTTATGGTGTCTATACCTTTCACCCACCCCAATGATGGTGTTATACACTCTCATAATTTTCTAATGGTGCAGCCCAGGTGTCAATCGAAGATCGTATCAAAACGTTATTCCTCCCATAAGTTGACATACCATGTTGATCACCATGGTACGAGAGGATGACACTTCATCCCCCTTTACTCATGCATATGGGGATAGCCACGTATGTAATTTGAAGAATATTCTAGAAGGTCCAAAACCCTATCAGAATTGAGGGTTGAGGAAGAAAAAAACCTACCCCTAAGATGAATATTGGTCTATGTGTTGACGAGTGTATTTGACACGCCGTCAACTGGAAGGTCAAATCCGGACCAGGGTTTTCTAAATAACCCAAGCTGTTTGGAATGAAATGACCCGACGATTTTAATGGCTACGTTGGCCAACTAAAGTCCTAAAAATAATAAAGAAAAGAAACTAATCTATAAAGCTATGACACTAATAATATAATAATTACAAAAGTTCAAATGGAAACATGAATATGTGCATATGATTATAAACAGTTTATGTACAACGTACAATATTTACTTCACATCTTGTGAAACAAGTGTTTTTGAATTTTTTTATGAAAGAGATAAAGAAAGAACATACATTTTTCTATTTTCTTTTGAATATCTAAAGATCTAAAACTAACGAATGATAATCAAATATAAATGAAATAAGAATACGTAAACAGTCAAAATCTAATTCATGTTCTTATTTCATTAACAAAATATTTTAAATAAATAACATGTAAACTAACCTGTAACTAATCGACTAAACTGGATTTATCCTTCTGTGCAATTCAAGCTATTGGTTGTCCTGCTTATGAGGGAAACCTGTAACAAAACATAGATAATACTCCTAGAACAAAATCAAAGATGCATTGGAGCAAGAATATAACAACAGAAAGATAAATATACAAATATGATGACCTTATGATAATCAATACTTATAAAGATAGGAAACTCAATTCAAAGCATTAAGGTGATCCATCATTTAATATTTAGAATAAATCGATAATAATTAAATGACAAATTGATTACAAACGTAAAAGGGAACAACAAATTACAGACATCATCAAAGTATTTAATAGTATGAACTACCATACGATAACCAGACTAAAGATATATCAAACATAATAACATTTCATAAGATGAAAGAAAAAACATAATAGGGTAAGCATCACACGGGTCTAAAGCCAAATAGTGAACAACTTCTCCATATCAATATTCAAAATCATATTTCCATAATGTATCACAGCCAAAGGTGTTTTCACTACTAAGAGTGACCAATATTTAAACTAGCTTGGGATTCACATACTCTTATCATGCAAGATAGAGTTCAATCCCCAAAAATTAGATAGTGTTACAAAAATAGTAAACCTAGAAACCACTCATGTATGAGTTGGTTTGTCAAAATAAATCAAAGTTTTATCAACATAAAAGAAAGAAACTACTGAATAATAGAGCATATGATCCAAGATGTTTTTCTCCATGTAATCAACATCATAATCATCAATTTCCTGTAGATAAAAAAAAAAAATTGATATTCAGAAAATAATGCTAACTAATATTCAGAAACAGATAAGCTACATGATTTTGAAGCTAGTCTAAAATAGTAAAAATGAAAAAAATAAATCTAATCTATTTTATTTTGAAAACAGAATCAAATAAAAAAAAAAACAACTATTTTCTATTTCATCCATTTGACAAAGAGGCATCTGATATATCTGAATCTATGATAGTGGAATTTGTTGAGTTTTAATGATTGTTAGGTGATTTATATGTACTAAAAAGACACTAAACTACCCTCAATTAAATTGTTAACCCAGGATAAGTAAACTTAGAGTTGTAGAAAAATATATGCCAAAGGTAAAAGGTTGGTAGGAGTATAATCTAACTAATGAAATCAACTATCTAAGGTTAATCTACTCAAGCAAACCTATCTAATGAGCAAACCCCACTAAGCAACTTGAAGCTAGGTAACCTAAGTACTTTTGGGCCAAGAATTGATGGATGGTTCTAAGAAAAGCAAGTGAAAACCCTACTTTAAAGCAACTAGTTCATGATAATAAGCAAAAGCAACTACCTAAGCATATCAATAAGAAAATGAAAAAAGAAAACTATCTTAACTTGCCAACCTATATTCAATGAGAAACTACCCCATGAAAGAAAATAAATGAACAAGTAAGCAAAGACACCTATATAACCTATAAAGCAAATAGACAAGTAAGAAAAGACACCTAACTAACCTACTAAAGAAAATAGACAAGCAAACAAAGAATTCTCATTGAACAACTATATAGCCTAAGAGGCAAGTGGACTAAATGCTTGATGCAAAACTATTACTAATGCATGAGATGAAATTCATTTTATTGAAAGCAAGAAGGACTTCCAACTAAATGCCTAATTTATGACAAACAAAACTGCTCTTAAATCTATTGAAGCAAAATACTAACTACCCTAGAACAACAATAAAACTATATTCTAACCTATGAAAGCAAGAAACTATCTTTTCTGATCTACAAAAGTAAGAAACTATCTTTAATCTATGAAACACTCAAATATGATGCTGGTGGTTGTGTGAATTCCTTCGGTGGTGACGGATGATATCTCGATGGCACTTGCCAACAAAGGACAATTCAAGTGGTATAAACTCAATATTAATCTCAATAGAAAAATGGAAGGTATGTATTAAACAATCCAATGAGAATTTAGCCATGACAAAGATAATGTTAAATACCCTGCATATTCATGTATAAACCATTAACATCATAATGAGATCATCATTCTACTTCTAGGTTACACAATCAAAATTCATATCTAACTCAATCATTTAACTAAGAAATATAGTTGCAATTCAATTCTAGAAAAGGAAATTACATAAATGAAACCATGTTATGTCTAGACTAATAATTCAAACTACAATTAAACAATGCTTTAAAAACAGAGACTAAAACATGATATAAAAAGTAAATGAACAATCTACATTAACCAATAACTAATTTAGACAAGATCTATATAAACTAAGATAAGCAAGCTATGATTGAAACTAGAACTTATTCTATTCATCCATCAAAATCCCTGTCAAAGGAAACCCAAATAAAACTCTACTTTAGTCTAAAAACTTTGTTTTCAACTTGATTATAAAACCATAAATCAAAGCATAATTTAACATCTAAATGCACATGTGTTTAATATATAGACTTTCAATTTTGTTCCTAATCTACAAAACTAATTCATGCTAACATAACCCATCATATGAACCTGCAAAAGAGCAATAAAACAATTAAATCACAAGAAGCTAATTAACACAATAAAACATGCATGTACAAAAAATAAAAGAACAATTTAAATTATGAAATGCATAAACAACACACCGATAGTCACCAGACTACTAGTGGGCCCCCCAGCAAGTCGTGGCTACCTCCTACAAGAACACCACGAACTTCAACAGGTTGAATTCACCATGAAAGCTTGAAAACACAGTTCTGGCAATGTAAAACTCACAATAGAGAAAAAACATTTTTCTGACAATTCTACTACTTATGCTACTTGGTTAACAATATGATGACCATCCTATCAATATTTATAATCTTACAACCCAAGTGGTCGACCACAGGAAGTTCGAACCACTTCTAATTTCGGCAAAATACAATAAATGATGCTCTAACTGACAAAACAAAGCAATCCAGTAATCGCCTTCTTTGGACAACTAAAACTGAGTTGTCTGGAGCTTAGTAGCTAGAGGGGGTGATTATGAAGAAAACCCATGTGCCCAATTTGTCCATCACTGGCCGCCATTGCCATAACCGCCAACTCGCCTTGCATTTTTGTGCAATACTGAGTGCTGGAATGAGTGCAGATTGGGTACCAGAACGAGTCTTGGAACGAGTGCCGGATCAAGTGCCAGAACTGGAAACATGGTGCGTTTTGCCCTGTAACAGAAAAAAAACATGAATTAACTCTTGGAAATCATAGAACATGATGAATTAAACTTGATTTAATCATTAAACATGAATTACACGTACCTTATGTCGATCATACCATTTTATCATCAAATTCTTCAAAAAAATCCTTCAAAATATGAAAAACACATATATACATATGGAAAAAGCGTATAATAACCGTCATGAAAATGATGATATATCGGGCCCAACATTAACCCCAGACTTACGATTTTGCAGGTCCCACTGCAAACAAAAAGAAGTTACCCCTCGAAACTAGGCTTGCTAAGGAGGATCAGATTTCGAAGCTTCTCCTTCTTGCTGTGTGGACTTAGCCTTGTGCCTCTTGTGTTGCTTCAATTGTGCTCTAAGGCTACGGTTATTTTTAGTCATTTCATCAACCAACCACTGAAGGGAGTTGACCTTTGCCTGAAGGACTACATTGTCATGATGAAGGTGCACATCTATTGTCTTCCTCTCTTCCAACTGTTAGAGAAGATGATGGTTTTCATTTTGAAGCTTCTCTATGGTTGGGACAAAATCGACGATTACTGAGGAAGGATTAGATGCTTTGAGGGATGTGGACAATCTATTGGTTTTAAGATCTATAATGGGCATGGGTGAAGTAGGAGTGATGGGAGATCGGTAAGGTGAGGTAGGTTCTAATTTTGTTTTCCTTAGTGGCTCTAATCCATCCGCAGAGACTTCCCTAAGTTTCTTATGAGGGCTCTCAAGGTCGGAGGATAGTTGGATGGGATCCGAAGCAGGTGGAGGTTTTGCATAAGGCTTTGTTCTTTTGCTCCAGGTACTCTTCCAAAAGGGTCCCTTACCAAATCGGTTGGCTCCCCTCTTGTTTGTAGGAATGATGGGAAAGTATTGTTGCATTACTTCTTGGAGATTTTTAGGTGTAGGATCAAGAGAGAGTGAAGGCATTGGGGGGTCAACAATAGGCTTATTTTGGTCTTTGCTCTTGGTCTTTTTACCCGATAAAGAAGTAGTGATATCAACAAGATTTTGGTATTGTTCCAGAAAAAAGAGGGTTTGTGAAAGGGAGTTTGGGGTTCTTGGAGAGTGAGGCTTGGATGGAGAGATAGTTTTTAGGCTAAGTGGATTTTTGTCGGTCTTAACTGTCAAGTGAGGGTTTGCAAATTGGTAGATAAAGGCATCCCAATTTTTCCCCTGCTTCTCTAGTTCAATAAGAACGAGGAGTTTGATCAAACTGTGTTAGAAGAGACTATTGTGGGGGTTATTCACATTTTTCCTCACTTGAGAGGACATCTTCTCCAAGCTTTTGAGAAAATAAAAGGGAAAGTTCAAGGGTTTGTTGAATAGAAAATGAGCCAACAATCTAAAATGACAAGCTTTGAAGGTGGAGTATCTGCCTTCACATGTAATTAACCTTGTGATGGCGATGAGGGGGTTAACCAATTCTATCGTTATCCACTCCTTAGCATACCCTTTTTCTCCTGAAATTCTCTCGAATTCGGGCTTAAACACCCTGTTGTAACTTGAGCGCGATAATTGGTGGTTTTTGAACCATCTATCTCCCATTCTTGGGAGCTTTGTTCCAGCAGAAATGGACTCTTCTGTGACTTCAAAGATAAGAGACCCTACATGTGTTGTCTTACCCTCAAAACCAACTGTAAATTGTATAGAGAGGCCGTCATCATGGCCTTGCAAGCTAGACAGAAATGGCCCCAAGCCAGCATGCAAAAACACTTCTCTACACTGTGTGAATTCTGGAATGGAAAACAAGTCTGCATAGGAGGAGGGTTCGTATCTTTTGGGCATTGTGACAGAGGTTAAATTCACCAAGCAAGGGTGAAATCAAGCCAAGCAATGACACGGATTGGGCAAGGTCTGAGTGTGATTTGAACAAGGGACGAATTAGCAGAGGTTGGGCGTGATTCCTTAACGCAAGGCAGAACAAATGGCAAGGGAAAATGAGATAATAGAGTGCCTAGCCCGATTTTGGATGCACTTAAGGAGGAGTAAGTTACGCACATGTGCACGTGGGATGCCATGTGTGAAGAATTCGAATTAAAGGGCTTGATTTGGAGAAATGTACTGGTGCGTAATTTAGATCAATGTCCAAGTCTTTTGACTTGGACATTTGATCATAACCATATGAAGCATCTTTTAATAAATGTCTGCAACCAATTTAATTGAATGTAATTGATTACCAGTTACTTGGAATCTAGGACAGTTACTGGTATTCAATTCAATGACACTTCATTCGTCACTTCAAACGACACTTCAAGCGACATCTCATCCGACATCTCATACAGTACTTCATATGGTACCCCTGTGTTAAGTGCATTTTCTCCTCTTATAATGGATAGCCTACAATTTTGAAGTGTTTTTGACAACCATAGTGGTTAATGAGCAGAGGCAGAGTGCTCCATGATCACTCATTCTTCTTGCATATGACATATAGTAAGCATAAAACATGTGTTGTCAAATCTACAATATGCAACTTGTAATGGAAGATAACCAATAAAGAGTGGTCTGTTAAGCATGAGTTTAGTAATTTATAGCACACATGAGTTAAGCAAAAAAATAACATGACTATCAATGTAATAACCTGTATCATGGTAATAATACAAAAATTCTTGCAAAGACTCATTTCTCTAGGCAATGATCATTTGTCATCTCATGAACCCCTCCCCCACACTTAAGTATTGTGACACCTCAGAATCAAAAGTATAGGAAACTAGTCAGTATCCCCCAATAGCCAAAGATTTACAGTATGTCAAGTGTAAAGATGAAATTTCACAGATTGGTCTGACGAGACAGTTAGGAGATGGCCCCACCTATAGGATAAGAGATCCTATATATAAATAAGAAGAGGTAGGCAAGAGAGTTTCAAGATAGTCTTAAAGTTATTTTCCAATGGCAAGTGTATGGAGTTCATTAACCTTAGCTTAACCACACATACTTCATGTCATCTTTGTCTGCAAGTAATGTTGTACATCAGGACAAGTTTAGATTTATTATTTATTTATGTCAGATTACCATCCTCGCTAGGTAGAATGCCCTGCTGCCAGCAAGTCTGTTTAGTACTCCAGCGGGTTTACCTAGTCATACCACAGGCCGGTACCTGCTGCCAGCAGACCTGTTCAGTATCTCGATGAGTTAGCCTCTTAAATACTCAGAGACTGGCCCTCCATCCTTTAAGAGTTTTAATATAAGATTGCTTATGCAAGAAGATGGGGGTATAGCTATGAAAACAACTTTTTCTTTCTTTTTTTTCACTTGGAACGGTATTTATATTAGAGGATGACTTTCCGTTATATTGTTTTAGTGGTTGTCCTGATGTAAGGGGTACTTAAGCGGACGTGGCCTATCTAAAGATATGATATAATCAATCTATTTAGTGTGTAGTGGATGGTACCATTGAGAAAGAACAAAAAGGTATCTCTAGGCTCAACTTACCTTCTTCCTTTGTATTTTTTGTGATGTTTCCATGCCTAACTGCTAATTAGACCTCCTTGTTACTCTTTGATAAAGACACTTGACTTACTTACTCAGGTTTCTTGGAAACACTATATGAGAGACCTCTAGGCTTGATAGTTACAGTATCACTTCCTTATACAGTGGTGAAGAGTTTCAAGAGAAACTTCTTTAGAATGCCTTAAAAAATGAGAATGTTTGCAAAAATATGGCTAACTACAGTAAGTCAATATTCATTTGATTCTTTAGCAGATAGAAAATTCAAGTATAACAATGTTTTGAAGAAAGATACTTGAAACTATGTACTCTTGGGGAAATAAATACTTACAGAAACCTCTAGAATTGCCTTATTGACAAAATTCAATTTTTTTTTACATATATACAATAGGAAATCTTTAAAAAAACTTTTCAAGAACAAGGGGGGGCTTCCCCATCTACTAAGGCCAATGCCTTGTCAGCTGACATGACCTGTAGAAAATCTTCTCTGGAAATGGGTTTATGATAAAATTTAAGTCGGTGTCCATTTACCACAAAGGAGACTTGTCCATCGTCAATTATTTTAATTTTTACAGCTCCATTGTCATATACAATGTCTACCTCATAAGGGCCCAATCACCAGGCTGGAAGTGCTTCTTCTTAATAAACTTGTCATGCCACTTTCTCCTCTGGTTCTAGACTAATATCATCCTTTGGATGGCATCTTTCCTGTTTTGATCCAACTCCTTCAACTGTAGGGCTCATTGCTTCTAAAATTCATCCAGGTTCAATCCTAACTCTGCAACAATATAGAAGGTCCCTACTTGGAATTCTATAGGTAAAAGTACTTGTTTCCCATACACTAGCTCATAAGGGGTATGCCCAGTGGTATTCCTCTAGGTAGTTTGGTATGCCCACAAAGCCTCTGGGAGCCTATCAGCCCAATCTCGGTGATGTAACTGAACGGTCTTGGTCAAGATGGATTCCATAACTTTGTTTGTGGATTATACTTGACCATTGGCTTGTGGGTGGTATGGAGAAGATTTACGGTGTTTAATCCCATATTTATCTGTTAGCTCTTTCATCATCTTGGAAGTCAACTGAGTTCCTTGGTTGGTAAAAATTTCACGAGGGACACCGAAGCGGGTAAAGATGTCTTCATAGATAAATTTGACAATAGACTTCTCTATGGCCCTGAATAGGGATTTTGCCTCTACCCATTTGGTGACATTGTCCGTACAAACCAAAATATAGTTCTTCCCACGAGACATGGGTGAAATTGGTCCTACAAAGTCGAGGGCCTATTTTTCAAAGGGTTCTATCATAAATTAGGCCTGCAAAGGAATTTTTTCAGATGACGTAGGTCTTCCTATCCTTTGGCAACCATCACAACTTCTCACATACTTGGCAACATCTTTGAAAATGCTAGGCCAATAGTAACCTGAATGTAATACCTTATATGATGTGCATTTATCATAGAAATGGCCACCACATGGTCCATCTTGAACACTTCGTAGTATATCAGGTACCTCATCCTCTCGGACACATCTACGAATAATCAAATCAGGACCTATGCGAAAAATATCATGACCAACCTAAGAGTAATTAGCACTTTGTGTAATAATTTTCCGCTTTTCATGAGGTGACAAATGAGACGGTAACTTCCTAGTGGCCAGATAGTTTTCTATATCTGCAAACCATGGGGTATTGATAGAGAGGGAAAAAAGATGCTTATCTAGGAAACTACCATCTACATGGGTATCATCATCCTCATTATTTATGCAGGAAAGAAAGTCAGCTACTACATTATCCTTTCTAGGTCGGTCAAGCACAATGATATTAAATTATTGCAATAACAAGAGACACCTAGTCACTCGACCATTAGTTATAGGTTTGTTCATGAGGAACCTAATGGCAGAATGATCAGTGTGTACAAATACTTCATAACCTTTAATGTAGTGATGAAACTTGTTAATAGCATGAACAACTACCAAGAACTCTTTCTCGATGACTGTGTAGTTTAACTCGGCAGGGGACAAGTTCTTGCTTACAAAATAAATGGCATAGGACTGCTAGTCTTCTTTCTTCCCTAATACCCCTCTGATTGCAGTGTCGGAGGCATTGGTGGATATATGAAATGGGAGAGTCCAATTGGGCCCTCTAAGAACTGGTGCCACAGACAACTTGGCTTTCAGGTTTTCAAAGGCAGTTTGGAACTGCTCAGTCCAAAAAAAATCAACATCTTTTATCAATAATCCAAACATAGGTGCAACAATATTTGTAAAATTTTCAATAAACCACTGGTAATATCCGGCATGTCCGAGAAAGATTCTCACCTCTTTCTGAGTCTTGGTGGGTGGAAGTCTAAAAATAACCTCAATCTTTGAAGGATCGACTTTTATCCCTTCAGATGAAACATGATGTCCTTGAACCACTCCTTCAGTTAACAACATTTTTCATTTTTCATGAATTAGAGATAGGTTCATTTCCTAGAATATGATGCAAACTTTTTCTAATTTGTCTAAGGCTTCATGGTAAGTGTTTTCATAGACTGTGAATTCATCCATGTAGAACTCCACACAATCATGAATAAGATCATAAAATATCCCTAATACTGCTTGTTGAAATGTGGCAGGAACATTACACAATCCAAATGGTAAGACCCTGTAGGCATAGGTGCCCCACATACAAGTAAAGGTAGTCTTGTCCTGGTCCTCGGGTGCTATAAGAATCTGGTTGTACCCACTGTACCCATCTAGAAAGGAGAAATACTTTTTTCCGAACAAGGTATCTAGAACTTGGTCAATGAAAGGAGGCGGAAAGTAGTCTTTCAAAGTGGCCTTGTTGAGTTCCCGTAAATCAACATAGATTCTCCATTTCCTGGTCACTTTATTTGGAACCACTACAAGCGGGGATACCCACTTACTGTTGGAGATGGGATAGATAAATCCAACATTTAACAACTTCTATATTTCCTCCTTGACTATGTCTTTGAGTGTTGGGTTCATCCTTCTCTAAGGTTTCCTAACAGGTGTCACTTCCCCCTGGGTATATATGTGATGGATGCATGTGTCAGGGTGTATACCCTTCATGTCAGTGTATTCCAAGGAAAATGCTCCTGATTGTTCTTTAAGGATATCTACTAAATATTTATGTTGGTCTATATCTAGCCCGAAGTTTATATGTAAAAATTTCCCTAGACTAATCTCGTAGGGCATAGTATAAGACATGGCATACTTATCTATTTCGAAAATGATGTAGGAGCATCGTATAAATCCAAAGCATGAGCTTATCCAAAGAGACAGTTGGACACGCAGATGTAATTTGAACACATTTTTGTGAAAATGTTTTGAAATTTAAAATCTGAAGCATTAATGTAATGTATAGGAGGAAAGTGCAGTTGCATTTATATCTGAAGATCTAAACTGATTTTGGAGCGTATGTTCCCACCCACCGGATGTAATAGGCATTTATGTGTGTTTAATGCAAGTAGGTAGATTTAAATGATAGATTAGACAGTTTTAGGAGCTTAGGAGGGAAAAAATATGATAGACACCCTCAACCCTTATATCATTGTAACATAATTCAGAATTCATAAGATGTAGAGCTGTAGAGGAGAACAGAGAATTTTATGCATTCTAGCTGTTGTTATTTACCATTTATAGGAGCACTGGAATCAATAGAAGAAAGCTTTGATTCCAATCTATGTAATTGTTATGGTTGTTGGAACCGCCTGTTGAATGGTATGTTGCAGGCTAGTTTATATTCTTTGTGTGCATTTTATTTCAATGAAATCTATGTATGTATGATCTAGAATTATATGTTGAATGTTTGAATTCTGGATAAGAGGAGAATGAGGTTCAGTTGCTTATCTTTATGAGAACTCCTGCAAAGAGTGCAGTGAAGGTTCTGCAAGGAGTGCGTCGACCAAGCTATGAGTTTCATCTCAGAACTCTCAGAGGAGATTGAAATTGTGGTTTTACAAGCCAAAGTGTAAGGTTAGTTCAAAGTCGTGCAAGGTGTGTGCAGGGTGGGTGAGGTCTGGGATTTTACCAACTCAAGAGGGAGATTGAGAGACTATTGTTGCAAGAGGTGCACAGAGTTGAAAACCCAAATAACCAGAGGTTATTTGAAAATCACCGCAAGGAGTGAGTGTAGGGACCCTTTTGGAAGCCTTGAGTTTCCAAGAGAAATCTCAAAAGGGATAGAACCCCTGAAGTGTTCAAAGGAAGGTGGAGGTCAAAATCGTCTCATAGAATTCAAGTTCAGGAGGGAGGACACCCGGTCATTTGGCCAGAATTCCTTGAGACATTGAATCGTATGGTGGAATCGCTTCAAGAGGAAGTGCCAAAGTTGCGTGAGATGTTGGATCTTTTGGAACATCAGAAGGATTAAGACTGAGTGTCTTTAAACACTCTTAATCTTAGGAAGGATAGTGACCGTCAGGTCCGGATCAACGAGGGTCGTTGATCTCGTATGTGAATTCGCGTATCGAAGTTCGTGGAATGGAGTGACTAGTGGTTTGGGTCGAGTGTTGTGGATTTCCGATTGGAAAAATCCCGATACAGCGAGGGTCGTTGGATCGAGGGAAGCACACAACCATCGATCTCGTCGAAGGCACGATTTCAGAGTCGGGGATTTGTAGAGGGAGGGGAATGGTTGTTCATTGTTCTCTCAAGTTGCGAAAGTCAAAGACTTGTGCGAACAGGTGGCAAGGACCCACTCCGTAAGAGGAGTAAACAGAGTTGATAAGTGGCGTGCGCTCGTCACTTTGGGTGGAGTCAACCTTCGTTGCAATATCGCGTTTTGGGGATTCGCAAGGGAAGAGCANGTCAAAGACTTGTGCGAACAGGTGGCAAGGACCCACTCCGTAAGAGGAGTAAACAGAGTTGATAAGTGGCGTGCGCTCGTCACTTTGGGTGGAGTCAACCTTCGTTGCAATATCGCGTTTTGGGGATTCGCAAGGGAAGAGCATAAGAGTTTGGCACTCCAACTTGCGAATTCACGAGTTGCGAAAGGTGCTTGCATTAAGGCTTGGCTGTATTCATATTGGAAAAGGGGCTGAAGAGGGGGCTTACACCTTAAGCCCATTCGCAGTTTTGTGTTTCGGCTATTTCCAAGGGCTGTGGCATTGTATTCGAAGTGCCCAACCCACGAGACCCGAAATCATTTGTGGGCTTAAACAAGGAGTTCAGTTAACCCTTTTCGTGATTTAGAGAAGATCCTACGTGGATCATGACCTGAGGGCAGGAGGTCTGCATCAGTTGTGGTATTAGAGCCTAGAACAAATTCTTTTCTTTCTACATCAGAGAGAAAAGAGGAATTTTACAGCCATGCCGCCGAGAAGAAGAGAAAGGCCCATACCTAATCCAACAGTGTAAAGATAAATGTGTGAATTACATGCCAGACTTGATGCTATGGAGACAACACAGAGGCGAACAGTTGACGTTGGGGATATCAGCGAAAGTGAAAGTGAAAATGAAGTTGAAAATGAAGGAGAAGAAGTTGCAGTTGAAGATGCTACAGAAGAACACTTATTTAGGGTTGTTGCAAGGATAGGTGCTAGGTACAAAATGGACATTCCAATGTACGAAGGAAACCTAGACGTTGAAGAGCTTCTAGACTGGATTAGAGCTCTAGACAAACACTTCGACTATGAGGATGTCGAGGAAGACAAGAAAGTCAAACATGTCGTTACTAGACTTAAAGGCCATGCAACACTGTGGTGGGATGAACTGCAGGATGAAAGACGTTGCAAGGGAAAGCAAAAAATCAAGAGATGGGATAGAATGGTTGCAAAAATGAAATTCAATTTTATACCCAGGGATTATCAAATAGATCTGTTTCGGAGGATGCAAAATTTGAGAAAGAAGTTGATGTCAATGAAAGAATACACTGCAAAGTTCTATAGGATAAACATCAGAGTAGGTCATTAAGAAAGTGATGATGAGAAAGTTTCCAGGTATATGAATGGTATACGATATGACATTCAGGACACGATGAGCATGGTGACCATCCGAACCGTAGAAGATGCTTATCATATCGCTCTAAAATCTGAAGAGAAGTTGAGCCGAAAGAAAGGTCAAAGAGGCCAAGGAAGAAGTCAAAGCAGAGGCAAGACAATTGCCCAGGACAGAACTTAGAAGCCTAAAGAAGAGGGGAAGAAACCTCAAACTCAATCTGAGAGAGGAGGAAGCTCATAGGGGAGGCATTATGTTGATATCAATACTTTTCCTCGAGCCAGAGGAAGAGGAAGAGGCAGAGGAAGAGGCAGAGGAGGTGAAGTGAAATGCTTTGTCTGTGGAAAAATCGGACATAAATCGTATGAGTGTCAAGATAGGAAGAAAGATGGTGGTGAAACTCACATTACCGAAGCTAAAGGATGGAATGTTGAGGTAGAGGATGCTAAGGGCAGAAGATCTTTGATGATGCGGAAATTTCTCTTGAAACCGGAGAAGGAGCCAGAGAACCCAGCCCAAAGAAACAGTCTGTTTCAGACTGCTTGCAAAACCAAAGATAGGGTATGAAAGGTCATAGTGGACAGTGGTAGCACAGATAATATTGTATCTACGGAAATGGTAGAAAAGTTGGAGCTGGAGACTGTTGCGCATCCAAGCCCATACAAAGTTTTGTGGCTACAAAAAGGACATCAGGTAAATGTCACTAAACAATGTTTAGTTGAATTTAAAATAGGAGGATATAAAGATGAGATATTATGTGATGTCATTCCCATGGATGTTTGTCATCTATTGCTGGGTAGACCGTGGCAATATGACATAAATGTGGTGCATGATGGGAGAAAGAACACGTACACTCTGGAGAAAAATGGTAGGACGCACATGTTGTTGCCAATTAAGGATAAAGAGGTGAAAAAAGAGATGAGAAACACTGTACTTCTCATGAGTGGGAAGGAACTTCTTAAGGAAGTCAAGAAGAAGGAAGACACGCAATTCATTTTGGTTAGGAATCCCAAAATTTTTTTGAACAACACTAGGATAGATGATTTACCGAAAGAAATCTAGGAGTTGCTGGAAGAATTTGTTGATATAATAGTGGACGAACTACCTTGTTCATTGCCACCTATCAGGAGTATAAACCATCATATCGATCTTATACCTGGAGCCATTTTTCCGAACAAAGAAGCTTATAGGCTGACGCCACAAGAGAATGAAGAAGTTAAGAGACAGGTCCAGAACTTCATGGACAAAGGATTGATTTGGGAGAGCTTGAGTCCATGTGTTGTTCCAACAGTGCTTAGCCCAAGGAAGGACGGTGGCTGGAGAATGTGGACAGACTCAAGGGAAATCAACAAAATCACCATCAGGTACAGGTTCCCATTTCCAAGGATGGATGACTTGATGGATTTCTTGAGTGGAGCAAAGTTTTTTTCAAAGATTGGTTTGAAAAGCGGATATCATCAGATTAGAATGAGAGAAGGTGATGAATGGAAGACAACATTCAAGAAGAATGAAGGGTTGTATGAATGGCTTTTCATGCCATTTGTCTTGACAAATGCGCTCAATACTTTCATGAGGTTGATGAACGAAGTCTTGAAGGATTTCATTGGGAAATTCATCATTGTATATCTTGATGATATATTAATTTTCAGCAAAACTAAAGCAGATCATTTGAAGCATTTAGCTATAGTGATGAGAAGGTTACAAAAAGAGAAATTGATGATCAACATGAAGAAATCATCATTTATGAGGACATAACTCATTTATTTGGGTTTTGTTATCTCTTCAAATGAATTGAAAATAGATCCGGAAAAGATAAATGCGATTAAGGATTGGCCATCGCCGAAGAGCGTTTTTGAAGTTCGAAGCTTCCATGGTTTGGCTAGCTTCTATAGGAAATTCATCCAAAACTTTAGTGGAATTAGTGCACCAATGATGGATACAGTGAAGAAGAGGCATAAATATTTTCATTGGACAGACGAAGTGGAGAAGAGATTCAACCTACTGAAAAGGAAGATCACTGAGCAATCGATTCTGGTTTTTCCATATTTCGGCAAGATATTCCAGGTCAGGTGTGACGTGAGTGGATTTTCCATTGGAGTGGTCTTGAGTCAAGACAATAGGTCGATCACGTATTTCAGTGAAAAATTGTATGAAGCAAAGATTAATTACTCCACGTATGACAAAGAATTCTACTCAGTCATACAAGCGCTGAAGAAATGGAAGCACAATTTGGTTCCAAAAGAGTTAGTTTTGTACAACGATAATCACGCTTTGAAATTAGTGACTCGACAGGAAAAGTTGAACCAAAAACATGCTAAATGGGTTGAATACATGCAGAATTTTACTTTTGTGATTAAGCATATTTCTAGAACTGCTAACAAAGTTGTTGATGCTTTGAGCAGGAAATGTTTGCTTATGCAGGAATTTAGAGTTAAGCCTTTGGGTTTTGATAACCTCAAAGAAATGTACGAGGATGGTCCAGATTTCAAAGAGGCATATGAGGCGTCTAAGAATCCAATTCTCAGGGACAGAAGCCAATGGACAAAGTACATGATCCAGGACGGACTATTGTTTAGGGGAAATCAGCTGTGTATTCCAAAATGCTCCATGAGGGAGAATTTACTAAAGGAAAAGCACAGCGGAGGATTGGCCGAACACTTCAACAATGAAAAAACGTTCTCAAAGTTGAATGGCTCATATTACTAGCCAGGGATGAGGAAAGATGTGAATAAATTTGTGCACAAGTGCATAATTTGTCAGCACACGAAGGGAAAAAGGCAGAATGCAGGGTTATATCAGCCATTACCCATACCTGAAAGGTCATGGGACGCAGTGAGCATGGATTTCATATTAGGATTGCCAATGAAACAGAAGGGATATGATTCAATCTTTGTAGTGGTAGATAGATTTTCAAAGATGGCACATTTCATACCATGCCAGAAAACCAATGATGCAACTCATATTGCGAACCTATTTTTCAAGGAAGTCGTCAGACTTCACGACTTGCCAAGGAGTATCATTTCTTATCGAGATACCAAGTTCGCAGGACATTTCTGGAGGACCATATGGAAGAAGATGGGGGAAAATTTTTCTTTTAGCTCAGCGTATCATCCTCAGACGGATGGACAGACATAGGTCGTGAACAGGAGCTTGGGAGATTTGTTAAGGATCTTAGTGATTGAACACCACAGTCAATGGGATCACATTCTGCCACAGACAGAATTCACTTACAATGATTCACTCAATAGAAGCACATGGTAGATTCCATTCCAAATTGTATATGGAATGCAGCCAAGGGGAGTCTATGAATTGAAAGATTTAGAACAAGCTGAATTCAGGAGTGCTAGTGCAGAGGACTTTCTAGAAGGAATGAAGAAGCTTCATAGTAGAATCAAGGAGTGATTGCAGAGTTCAAGTCAAGAGTACAAGCGTAGAGCAGATCAACACAGACGAGAACTTTAATTTGAAGTTGGTGATTTGATTCTTGCGCATTTGAGAAAGGAAAGATTCCCAAGGGGAACATATAACAAGCTTAAGATGAAAACAATTGGACCGTGCAAGGTCATAAGGAAATTTGGGGCAAACACATATGAGATTGAATTACCTGATGGGGTCGGAATCTCACCAATATTTAATGTCATGGATTTGTACCCTTACAGAGATGAAGAAGAAGGAGCAGAAGATGAAAAGGAAGAAATTCCATGGAAGAAACAAATTCCTGTAGCTGAAAAGCCACAGATGGAAAGAAAAATTGACAAGAGGATTAGCAGAAAGACTAGGAGAAGAGAGTATTTTGAATACTTGGTCAAGTGGAAAGGACATCCAGTTGAAGATTCCATTTGGGAGGATGAAGCAGCAATTCAAAAGCATGGACAAACAGTGAAGGAACTCATGAACATGAGTTCATGAAAATTTTCAAGCGAGGGAGTATGATGTAGGAGCATCGTAGAAAGCCAAAGCACACACCTAGCCAAAGTGATAGTTGGACGTGCAGATGTAATTTGAACAGGTTTTTGTGAAAACGTTTTGAAATTTAAAATCTGAAGCATTAATGTAATGGATAGGAGGAAAGTGTAGTTGCATTTATATCTGAATATCCAAACTGATTTTGGAGCGTATGTTCCTATCCGCCGGATGTAATAGGCATTTATGTGTGTTTAATGCAAGTAGGTATATTTAAATGATAGATTATAGAGTTTTAGGAGCTTAGGAGGGAAAATGGATGATAAACACCCTCAACCCTTGTATCATTGTAACATAATTCAGAATTCATAAGCTGCAGAGCTACAGAGGAGAATAGATAATTTTATGCGTTCTAGCTGTTGTTATTTACCATGTATAGGAGAACTGGAATTAATAGAAGAAATCTTTTATTCCAATCTATGTGTTCGTTATGGTTTTTGGAACCACCTATTGAATGGTATGTTGCAGGCTAGTTTATATTCTCCGTGTGCATTTTATTTCAATGAAATCTGTGTGTGTGTGCTCTAGAATTCTATGTTGAATGTTTGAATTCTAGATAAGGGGAGAATGAGGTTCAGTTGCTTCTCTTTCTGAGAACTCCTGCAAAGAGTGCAATGGAGGGTCGGCAAGGAGTGCGTCGACCAGAATATGAGTTTCATCTCAAAAATCTCAAAGGAGATTCAAATTGTGTTTTTACAAGCCGAAGTGCAAGGTTAGCTCAGAGTTGTGCAAGGTGTGCGCAGGCTGGGTGAGGTTTTGGATTTTACCAACTCAAGAGGGAGATTGAGAGATTGTTGTTGCAAGAGGTGCACAGAGTCAAAGACCTAAATAAATAGAGGTTATTTGAAAATCACCACAGGGAATGCGTGCAAGGACCCTTTTGGAAGCCTCGAGTCCACAAGAGAAATCTCAGAAGGGATAGAAACTCTTAAGTGTTCAAAGGGAGGCGTAGGTCAAAATCGTCTCACAGAAGTCAATTTCAGGAGGGAGGATGCCAATTCATTTGGCCAGAAGTCCTTGAGAAGTTGAATCAGACAGTGGAATCACTTCAAGAGGAAGTGCCAAAGTTTCGTGAGCCGTTGGATCTTATGGAATAGCAAAAGGATTAAGATGGAGTGTCTTTCAAAACTCGTAAGCGCAGGAAGGATAGTGACCATTAGATCTGGATCAACGAGGGTCGTTGATATCGTATGTGAATTTGCGTATCGAAGTTCGGGAAACGGAGTGACCAGTGGTTTGGGTCGAGTGTTGTGGATTTTCAATTGGAAAAATCCCGATACAATGAGGGTCATTGGATTGAGGGAGGCACACAACTATCGATCTCGTCGAAGGCACGATTTCGAAGTCAGGGATTTGTAAAGGGAGAGGAACGGTTGTTCGTTGTTCTCTCAAGTTGCGAAAGATGAAGATTCGTGTGAATAGGTGGCAAGGACCCACTCCGTAAGCAGAGTAAACAGAGGTGACAGGTGGTGTGGACCCTTCTCTTTGGGTGGAGTCAACCTTCGTTGACATATTGCGTTTCGGGGATTCGCAAGGGAAGAGCACAAGAGTTTGGCGCTCCAACTCACGAAGTCGCGAGTTGTGAAAGGTGCTTGCGTTAAGGCTTGGATGTGGTCATATTGGAAAGGGGGCTGAAGAGGGGGCTTACACCTTAAGCCCATTCAGAGTTTCATGTTTCGTCTATTGCCAAGGGATGTGGTATTGTATTCGAAGTGCCCAACTCGCGAGACCTGAAATCCTTTGCGGGCTTAAACAAGGAGTTCAGTTAACCCTTGTCGTGGTTTAGAGAAGATCCTGCGTGGATATCGGCCTGAGGGTAGGAGGTATGCACTAGAAAATAAAATATGTCGAAGACAAAATGGATGGGTCTAATTGTTCTTGAAATTATTCCCCAAACATGTACTCAAATTGGGGAAAAGACTGTGGAAAATCCACAGATGTAATAGCAGAAATGAATTGGTTTAGCACATTTTCTGTTGTGTGCTCCTGAAGTTCCCTTGCATGGTCACTACGCAATACAGGTTCTTCCCAGTCTTTTTTCTTGTATGGACATTCAAGCCACCATAGATTCTCCATAATAGGTTGAGCTGGAGGGTAAATGGTGAGCTTCTAGATAGAGAGACCATTTGAGATGGTCATTTCTCCTTCTCTACAGCCAATAAATGCATTGGTTGTGGCTAGCCAAGGTCTTCCCAAAATAACAGGATGGCCTCTGGTAGGATCCTTCGAATGAATGACAATAAAATCTACGAGGTACTCCCATGAGGCTAAAGTAACCATGACATCATCTAAAATCCCTTCAGGTATAACCCTAGTTTTATCTGCTAATTCCAAAATGGTTGGAGTAGGCCGAAGAAGAGGTTGTAACTGTAATTGTTCCAAGGTAGTAGCAATCATAACATTTATGGATGCCCCTAGGTCTATGAGAGTGTTTCCAATGGAGACCTTATTAATGGTTATGGTCACTATGGGGTTTCATGGATTCCCATATTTTGCTATCTTTGGTTGCTCTGATATGTACTTGGAAAGTCCTCCTACCAAATGTACTGTAGTAGGGTCCTTCTGCTTCCTACCTGGCTTCTTAATACACAATTATTTGACCACCTTACTATAGATTGGAATGTCTTTATTGGCTTGAAGTAGGGGAATTTTGACACAAATAGTTTTCAATTCATTCAAAATGTCAAATTCCGGTCGGGTGGTAGGTTTCTCAATTACCAATCAGTCTGGATAAGGAGGGACCTTCATAATTTGTGAAGGTTCATTTTGGGGAAGCTTGGGTTCTTGATTCTTCGAGATAATAACATATTCCCACCTAGTGTCATCCATGGGTTGTTTGGTGATTTATTCTTCTTCTTCCTAGATGACTACTGAAGGTCTCTGCCTATCTATAACTTTTCCTAATCTTAGTTGAATTTCCTGTAATGGAACATGAGTAATAACATATGTCGGGAAGGCTTGCATCTCAACATTGTTAAGAGGTTGAGGGGGATTATTATTAGGATTCGACACTGGCTATGCCGGTAATAGTGTCGGTTTCGGGGAGGTTGCATTTTGAAATTGTAGCGGTTGTTGTTGTGGAATAGGAGGTAAAGGTGGTGGAACAAATCCTGGTAGAAGTTGCAGAGTGTTCAATGGGAACTATGGATAAGGATGGTTGGACATAGGAATAGGTGGAGCTTGAGGTTTTCCTAGATTGTGTCCTCCTCTCCATCCTTGAAGCCAAGGATATTGGTACTGATTAGACCATTTTTTCCAACCTGGTGGGTTCCACTGTTGTTGTTGATAATAGGGTGGAACTTGGGATTTTAGATATGGGTATGTGGGTTGGTTCTTAGGCTGCCATGGCCTCCTAGGTGCATAAGAAGACTCCCCAGGATCTCCACTCCTATAGATGGCTAATAAACTGGGCAAGGATGGAAATTTCTCAGTTGAATGGTCTTCTATGCAGAAGCCACGAACTGAAATGTTATCTAATGGGCATTCCCTTGAGGAATGCTTCCTCCTACACCTTGGGCAATATATGCTCATTGCTACATTTTCCTCCTCCTGTTTCTTTTTTATTTTGAGGGTGTCCAACTGGGAACCTATTGTGCTTAGGATATCTATCTTAAAGTTTTCTAAAAGGTTTCCTATCTCTTCTCTTGTGATGCCACCTGAACTAACTGGTTTTAAGATTCTATTGTAAGGGTCCCGAACAATCTTTCATGTTTTGGCTCTACTTCTTGAGTAGTTTTTACACATTTGACATATTTCAGCAAATGGTTTATGAGAAATATCACTTGATGCCATTAGGTTAAGCATCTCTAAATATTCTTCTGAAATTCCCTTAAGGAAAAGAGCCCTAACTGCATCCTCTGGGAGGTCATGGTATTTTGACTTTTGGGAGATATAACCAAATCTTTCCATATAATCTTCAAGGATCTCATCTTCTAATTGTTGGATTTTAAAAATGTCATTACGAGACTCTTTGGTCTTGCAGTAGTCTTGGTACTTCTTGAGAAATATGTCTTTCATGGATTCCCAAGACCTAATACTGGATTCTCCTAACCCCATGAACCATCTTAGTACAAATTCTTTGAGGGTGGAAGGAAAGAGTTTTAATTTCTGGGCATCTTGTACGTAGTTGTAGCTCCTACACAAGATGTCAAATTCAAATAGGAAGGTGTCTGGATCTTTACTGTTTTTACCATAAAAGGTAGGCAGTGCTGAGAGAGGAATATTCTTCATGTTGGCATTCAGAGTGGTGTCTAAAATTGGAAACCCGAAGGTAGTTTCGGTTTGGTTTCCATTTTCTTCTTCCTCTCCATGTCTTACATTGTTATGGTCCTCCTGATCATCCATATTGGCTTGATTTCCGAAAAGAGAGTACCTAGGTGGTTTTATCTTTGAAGAAAACAAGGTTTCCCTTTGATGGAAAGGTCTTCCTACAGATTGGATGTCTGGGACTCTACTTGAGCCGGTTGAGACTATTGGTGCCAAATTTTCTGTGTCAATTTGAGGGATAATTACATTGGGTGAACTACCAAACAAAATATTTACCTGTTCAGGGTCTATGATGTCCTTAAAATTAGGCTCACCTGGTCAGAACTACCAACAAAATATTTAATTGCTCGTATTCATGATGTCCTTAAAATTAGTTCACACCTCTGGTTCTATGGAAGACTTGGGCGGTCTTGCCTCCTATCCTAATATGATTGATTCTTTAGTTTCTTGTCCTATAGTGCTCCCTATGTTAGTCCCTTTAGAGATTATTTTATCTCTTTGAGTCGAGCTAGCTTCTTTTTTTCGGTATCGGTCTGCGGATTTTATAAGAGAAACGTTCCTTCCTCCAAAGAGATCAAAAGGAACCTTGGTTGAAAGGTCTGATTTTGATTTAATGTATCTACCTTGTGGGTCTCTAGGTCTATTCATGAAAGAAAGAAAAAACAAAAAGAAAACGCTACCATTTGATTCCTAGGTCTATTCAATAAAAACAAAAAGAAAAAATACCATTGGGTTTGGGGGAACCTGCTATAGCATATGCGCAGGTTCTTACCTCTCGTCTTGAAGTTACCCCACCACCAAACTAATGCTAAGGTCTAGAAATGGTCTAATTACTAATTACTTCTTACCTTGAGACAACTCCCCGACAACGGTGCAAAAATGTTAGGTGATTTATATGTACTAAAAAAGACACTAAACTACCCTCAATTAAATTGTCAACCCGGGGTAAGTAAACTTAGAGTTGTAGCAAAATATATGCTAAAGGTAAAAGGTTGGTAGGAGTATAATCTAACTAATTAAAGAAACTATCTAAGGCTAATCTACTCAAGCAAACCTATCTAATGAGCAAACCCTACTAAGCAACTTGAAGCTAGGTAACCTAAGTACTTTTGGGCCAAGGATTGATGGATGGTTCTAAGAAAAGAAAGTGAAAACCCTAATTTAAAGCAATTAGTTCATGATAATAAGCAAAATAAACTACCTAATCATATCAATAAGCAAATGACAAAATCAAACTATCTTAACTTGCCAACCTATATTCAATGAGCAACTACTCCATGAAAGCAAATAAATGAACAAGTAAGCAAAGACACCTATCTAACCTATAAAGAAAATAGACAAGTAAGAAAAGACACCTAACTAACCTACTAAAGAAAATAGACAAGCAAGCAAAGACTTCTCATTGAACAACTATATAGCCTAAGAGGCAAGCGGACTAAATGCTTGATGCTAAACTATTTCTAATGCATGAGATGAAATTCGTTTTATTGAAAGCAAGAAGGACTACCAACTAAATTCCTAATCTATGACAAACAAAACTACTCTTAAATCTATTGAAGCAAAAGACTAACTACCCTACAACAACAATAAAACTATATTCTAACCTATGAAAGCAATAAACTATCTTTTCTGATCTACAAAAGCAAGAAACTATCTTTAATCTATGAAACACTCAAATATAATGCTGGTGGTTGTGTGAATTCCTTCGGTGGTGATGGATGATATCTCGATGGCACTTGACAACAAAGGAAAATTCGAGTAGTATAAACTCAATATTAATTTCAATGGAAAAATGGAAGGTATGTATTAAACAATCCAACGAGAATTTAACCATGACAAAGATAATGTTAAATACCCTGCATATTCATGTATAAACCATTAACATCATAATGATATCATCATTCTACTTCTAGGTTACATAATCAAAATTCATACCTAACTCAATCATTTAACTAAGAAATATAGTTGCAATTCAATTCTAGAAAAGGAAATTACATAAATGAAACCATGCTATGTCTAGACTAATAATCCAAACTACAATTAAACAATGCTTTAAAAACATAGACTAAAACATGATGTAAAAAGTAAATGAGCAATCTACATTAGCCAATAACTAATTTAGATGAGATCTGTATAAACTAAGATAAGCAAGCTATGATTGAAACTAGAACTTATTCTATTCATCCATCAAAATCCCTGTCAAAGGAAACCCAAATAAAACTCTATTTTGTTCTAAAAACTCTATTTTCAACTTGATTATAAAACCATAAATCAAAGCATAATTTAACATCTAAATGCACATGAGGTTAATATAGAGACTTGCAAGTTTGTTCCTAATCTACAAAACTAATTCATGCTAATATAACCCATCATATGAACCTGCAAAAGAGCAATAAAACATTTAAATCACAGCAAGCTAATTAACACAATAAAACATGCATGTATAGAAAATAAAAGAACAATTTAAATTATGAAATGCATAAACAACACACTGATCTTCACCAGACTGTTGGTGGTCCCCCCAACAAGTCGTGGCTACCTCCTACAAGCACACCACGAACTTCAACGGGCCGAATTCACCATGAAAGCTTGAAAATGTAGTTCTGGCATAATCCTGGCAATGTAAAACTCACAATAGAGAAAAATCATTTTTTCTGACAATTCTACTACTTATGCTACTTGGTTAACAATCTGATGACCATCCTATCAGTATTTATAATCTTACAACCCAAGTGGTAGACCACAGGAGGGTCGAACCACTTCTAATTTCGGCAAAATACAATAAATGATGCTCTAATTAACAAAACATAGCAAGCCAGTAACCGCCTTCTTTGGAAAACTGAAACTAAGTTGTCTGGAGCTTAGTAGCTAGAGGGGGCGATCATGAAGAAAACCCATGTGCCCGATTTGTCCATCACTGGCCGTCAATGCCATAACCGCCAACGTGCCTTGTGTTTTTGTGCAATACTGAGTGCTAGAGTGAGTGTTGGATCGGGTACCTGAATGAGTGTTGGAACGAGTGCCGGATCAAGTGCCGAAACTGGAAACATGGTGCGTTTTTCCTTGTAACAGTAGAAAAACATGAATTAACTCTTGGAAATCATAGAACATGATGAATTAAACTTGATTTAATCATTAAACATGAATTACACATACCTTATGCCGATCATAGCATTTTATCATCAAATTCTTCAAAAAGATCCTTCAAAAGATGAAAACCACATATATACATATGGCAAAAGTGTATAATAACCGTCATGAAAATGATCATACCTCGGGCCCAACAATGATAATATTATTAGACTACTTAATCATTTTTCTTGTAAGATCTTAGTTTGAATCACTCTGTTTCTTAGGCCTGCGAATTTTCTTTACAGTGGGTTTGTCTCTGTGACTCTGATTAGGCTCAAAAGCAAGGGAAGGGGAAATCCTTTCTTTCAGCACATCCCTTACCTATTCCAATGATTTTCTGGGTAAACAAATGCATCGTGACTTCTTAACCATGGGGCTTTGCAAAGAAATATAATTCTTATAAGTGTGTGATGAAAGAGGATGATAGAGGGTTCAAGCTCTGTTTCCTAAACGTTTTGACTTCTTATGCAAGATCATTAATAAATAAAAGGGCACATTTAACTTGGAACCCAAAAAAACCATCAATCAGGCTTGAATCTTTGTGCAAACATAAAACAAATGCTTACCTCAACTGCAACAAAAATTTTAAGATTTGTTCCTTCAAAGAACGAGACGTATCTATGAAACTGTGTAGTTTCTGAAGAAACTGCCCATCTAGAAGGTAAATGACCCCATTTATGAAATTAGTTTTAAAGGGTTTGGCCAAATTCGTAACCGTTTGCTCAAGAATCATCCCGCAAAAACGTGTCTCTATTACACACTTATGGATTTGAAATATGCTCTGTAATAACGAATGTGTAAAAACTCAGGGTTGTTTGTATCTACACTACTACAGGGGCCACAAATATGGTTAAAAAGAAATAACAGGGAGCGAGAGGTCTGTGAAAACAAAAGGGCCTGAAAGCTACGAAACTTGGAGACTGTCATGCTTGATAAAATGAGTTTGGAAAAACAGAAAACCAGAGGGCGCACAGAACTATGAGCCATTAAACATAATGAATGTCAAACCCTCAACCACTATTGAATGCCAATTCAAACAATGAATGGGTTCATTAATTTCACAAGACAACAGGATGAGGTGTAGTCATGGGTACAGTAGACCAGTACCAAGCGTAATGAAGGTTGATATGATTGTTGAGAGCATGAGACCCATATCGAATGTTAACCTGATGTTTTTTAAATTCATACAATTCAAGTATTACAACCAAATGATCAACCAAGGAACCAATTAAGTCATGATATCCATAAAACATAAAGATTGTGGTGGTAGTTTAATCAATGAATTCATAAAACTTGAAGCATAGGAATATATGAGTGCCTTCAAATTGAGGTTTTCTTAGGTAGAAGATATAACGACAAAGCCCAAACCAAGTTTTTATTTAAATTCATGCTTACAGTCATGAATTTTAAAACAAAACAAACAAAAATTCAAACGAAAAACTCAATAGGATAAGTTTAACCCAATCATTGCCTCGAAGTCCTAAAACATGAATTTTCATAAATTTAAGGAGGTGGCAGCTACAGAAAGGTCTAATCCCTTTGTGGTGATTTGAATTGTGATAAAAATCGACAGAATGGGTGGCTGCCAAAATTGGCGACATACTAGGAAAAACAATTATCTATGCATCACCAAAAAATTTATGTCAGGGGGTCAGATGAAATAAATTTTTATAAACAGTTAACAACAGGTCAATCATTCCAGTCATAACTTAGAAAATAATGCAGTTTAGCATTAGATGTATTTATGTCTAAGAAAATGTAATTTGACATCTAATTTAGATTACGAGTGTAGTGATGTTTATGCAGTTGACTTCGATACTGTTGACAGGACCACTGCTGCCAACAGGTGTCCATAGCCTCAACGGGGATGTCATTTAACCCACTCTAGTACCTCTATCCTATCCAAGAGTCGTTCATTCATGATAAAGAACATTTTCACACTTGATCAAATTAAAAGACAGACCTGAGGATCTTCTTAAACCCGACATTGCTTCTCTTCCAGCAGGCCTTTTCAGTACCCCGACGAAGTTGCCTTGGTATCATGCATGCATTTACCCACTGCCAGCATACCTATTCAGTGTCTCGATGGGTTTACAAACACTTCCCACACATTACAATGATTTCAACCCTCTAGAATTTGTTTATAATTTCTAGAACTTCATGATATTCAAGAGGGCGGGGTGATACTGAAAAATCTCAATAGTTCGGAATGAAAATTTCGATCATTTACAAATTATTCTTTTGTTTTGATGAACTTCATCATGATTTGGACACTCACATTTCTGTTAAGAAACCATCTCGAGGATGGGAAGGTACAATTGAGTTGTTTTCCTTAAAACATGGACAACGTTAGAAGTTTATTAATGATAATCACATCTTCTTGTAATTTTATTGAGAAACCAAAAACACTTATTTGAACAAAAACTTACTTCTGTTGATCTGATTTTTAGCACTCATTGCTCAGGTGCTTGGGAAGTTATCAACTGTGGCTAATGAAATAGAATTTTGATTTCCTTCCACAAATGAAATGGTGACCCAGACATAATTATTCAGAAAACAAATCAAAATCAAGCAAAATGAAAATAACCAAAATAAAAAAGAAAAAAGAAAATTTAAAATATTTACAAGAGGGTGGATCTGAAATCATCACGCAAAATATCTCGAGAGACTAAAAGAAAATAGAAAAATCCCCATTAATATGAGTGCAACCCTACTTGTGGCACCTTGGGTTAGGGTTGAAATGACAGTTCAAATTTACTTATCTCTTTACTTTTCATTTAAAATTTTCATGATGACATTGCGTTTTTGAAAAGAAATATTCGACGAAAAGCAGAGAGAAAAGGATTAAAGAAGACTTCCCCGAAAACAATCATATTATGGTTCCCTTGGTTTGCTCACTTGTGTTCATAAATGTATTATTACAAAGAGAAACAGTGAGAAATAAAACTAAAGGAAACCTACTCTAACTACTAAATATATCAAAACGCTAAGTAAAATCGTATTTCCAGTGAAGCCACAAGAGCATCTTTGATCCTGCAAGGTGTAGAAAGTCTAAAATTGGAACAAAAGAATGTAGTATTTGCAGATACAAAAGAAATATGTTATGCTTACCTCCTATATATTCATTTAAAAACAAAGAAAGCACAACCTTACCATTCTTTTGAAACTTCTTGATGCATGAATCCTCCAATCATTCTGCAATCTTGTCATGATATGGGTTATAATGGCATGGAAGAGTGTAAGTAAGTTTGGAAAACTTGTCAATATTATGGGGACCTGACATAACCATCAACCAAGGCCGAAGTGCCCCATCCTCCTGACAATTCTCCAAGTGTTCATCAATTTATTCATGTGGAGGATCTAAAATCATGTCATTCTTACTTCCTAGATACTTAGGTAGAAACAGAGAAAGCACAACTTTATCTTTATTATGAAGATTTTTTAGATACGAATATTCAAGCCATTATAAGATCCTGTCATAAAAATTAGGATGCAAACTATGACTTTGATGAAATGGATATATCAATGGGGAATAGATCATAAGAGGATTCATGACATTAATTAGATTATTGGTTTGAATGCTTCCTTTGATGAGATTGATCGTTTCAAAATGTGAAGCATAAATATTAAAATTGGAACTAATCAAAGAACGAATATGCAATGTAAAATATTTGATCTCCATAAAAATGAGTGCATTGACTCTTTCAATATAGATCATGTAAAATCATCTTGCAACATGTCCTTTTTTCATACGAGTGATGAAAGTGAAAGAGAATCAAATCTGACTTCATAAATGTTATGTTTGGAATTAATTTCACCAAATTTTGGCATATCGAAAAGATTTGATTGTGATGGAAAATAATAAGATACCGTGGGTAAAGTATCAAGTCCACCAGAATCTAAGAAGAGATCGGGATATAAAGAGTAAAAGGAATCATAAATGAGCACATGGAAAGAATCTCTTGAGCTATGATATTTAACAATAGTATTCTCGAGACATTCCTCTTCACTTTCCTTAAAACTTTCACTCTGTTTTGGTGATAAATTCTTCAACATAACATGATCATCTAAATTTGTTTCCTGTATGATAGATAATTAAAAACTTTCATGACAAACATCTAATCTTTCTTGTGGATAAGGTATGATTTGTAGATGAGGGTTTAAGATTTATTCTTCCCATTGCAGATCTACATCTCTAATTAGTTTCATTGGAATGTTAGAAAGCTTAACATCGTCATCATTACCTAAGTGTTCTTCAATAGCTGAATTTAAATACTGATTAGAGCAAGAGATAGAATAATGAGGACATTCACCTTGACCCAACATCGAATCTTCTTCCACGATGGTCGAGGACAATACAATGATTCAGAGGAAAAACCAATTTGATTGTCAGTAAGAACCTTTTCAATAGATTCTACCTCCCTTGCTTGTTCAAAATTTTCGGATGGATTCCCTTCATCCCACAAACAAAATTCTTCTCACAATTGAGTGGTAGGATTTGTAATTGATTCATCATTCGCGATTGAATATGACTAGATGAAAGGGATGCAAGCATCATAGAGGAGATTTAGTAAAAATGACATGTCATCAAGATTAAATTTACAAAGAACATGATGGATTCTTGTTGAAAATCCTTCTAGAGATGAATTTTCATTGATTAGTAAAGCATGCAATTCTTCACATAATTGATTGTAATCATAGTTTTCAAAAGCATCTAAAAATTACTTTACAAATTGAAACCAATAAAAAATGTGATATTTTGGACAAGAATCAAACCAATGTTTAATCCGACCCCTAAAAGTAAAAGGAAACAATCTGCATAAAACCTTTAAATCAGAAATATCATGCTTGATGCATTTACACCAAAACTTGTTAATATGGTCTTTAGCAGATACATTCCCCCCACCATCAAAGGTGAGTTTGGACAAGCAAGAGATTGTATCGTTGGGAATATCAGGTAATGAGAAGTGGAAAGAATGTTCCAACACAATGATTTGGGGATCCTTGGGGAATTAAATACATTCAAAACAAAGACTCCTGCAAGGCCATCTTGTCAGCCTGGCATGCATTTTAGTGCATTTTAAGATGACACAGAAGAAAAGTTTATAAATATGGAATTACGACATGCTGAGGGGTAAAACTTTTAATTATTAAATTTACCTCGACCCTCTTTCTAGCTCCATTTGTTGACGAGCATATTTGACACACCATCAACTAGAAGGTCAAATCTGGACTGGGATTGTCTAAATAACCCAAGCCGTTTGGAATGAAATGACCCGACGGGTTTAATGGCTTTGTTGGCCAACTAAAGTCCTAAAAATAATAAAAAAAGAAACTAATCTATAAAGCTATGATACTAATAATATAATAATTACAAAAGTTCAAATGGAAACGTGAATATGTGCATATGATTATAAACAGTTTATGTACAACATACAAGATTTACTTGACATCTTGCGAAACAAATGTTTTTGAAATTGTTTATGAAAGAGATAAAGAAAGGACATACATTTTTCTTTTTTCTTTTGAATATCTAAAGATCTAAAACTAATGAATGCTAATCAAATATAAATTAACTAAGAATATGTAAACAATCAAAAGCTAATTCATGTTGTTCTTATTTCATTAACAAAATATTTTAAATAAATAACATGTAAACTAATCTGTAACTAATCAACTAAATTGAATTTATCCTATTGTGCAATTCAAGCTACTGACTATCCTGCTTATGAGGGAAACCTATAACAAAACAAAACTAATACTCCCAGAACAAACTCAAAGATGCATTGGAGCAAGAATATAACAACAAAAAGATAAATATACAGATGTGATGACCTTATGATAATCAATATTGATAAAGAGAGGAAACTCAATTCAAAGCATTAATGTGATCCATCATTTAATATTTAGAATAAATTGATAATAATTAAATGATAGATTGATCACATATGTAAAAGGGAACAACAAATTACAGACATCATCAAAGTATTTAATAATATGAAATACCATATGATAACCAGACTAAAGCTATATCAAACATAATAACATTTCATAAGATGAAAGCAAAAACATAATAGGGTAAGCGTCACACAGGTCTAAAGCCAAATAGTGAACAACTTCTCCATATCAGTATTCAAAATCATATGTCCATAATGTATCCCAGCCAAAGATGTCTTCACTACTAAAAGTGACCAATATTTAAACTATCTTGGGATTCACATACTCTTATCATGCAAGATAGAGTTGAATCCCAAAAAATTAGATAGTGTTACAAAAATAGTAAAGCTAGAAACCACTCATGTATGAGTTGGTTTGTCAAAATAAATCAAATTTTTATCAACATAAAAGAAAGAAACTACTGAATAATAGAGTGTATGATCCAAAATGTTTTTCTCCATGTAATCAAGATCATAATCATCAATTTCCTATAGTTAGAAAAACAAATTTGATATTCATAAAATAATGCTAACTAATATTCAGAAACATATAAGCTACAGGATTTTGAAGCTAGTCTAAAATAGTAAAAATCAAAAAATAAAATCTAATCTATTTTATTTTCAAAATAGAATCAAATAAAAAAAACAAAGAACTATTTTCTATTTCAACCATTTAACAAAGAGGCATATGATATATATGAATCTATGATAGTGGAATTTGTTGAGTTTTAATGATAATATTATTAGACTGCTTAATCATTTTTCTTATAAGATCTTAGTTTGAATCACTCTGTTTCTTAGGCCTGCAAATTTTCTTTACAATGGGTTTGTCGCTATGACCCTGATTAGGATTAGAAGCAAGGGTAGGGGAAATCCTTTCTTTCATCACATCCATTACCTATTCCAACAATTTTCTGGGTAAAAAAATGCATCGTGACTTCTTAACCACGGGGCTTTGCAAAGCAACAAAATTCTTATAAGCCCGTGATGAAAGAGGCTGACAGAGGGTTCAAGCTCTGTTTCATAAAAAAAGTTGACTTCTTATGTAGGCTCATTAATAAATAAAAGGGCATATTTAACTTGGAATCCAGAAAAACCATCAATCAGGCTCGAATCTCTGTGCAAAAATAAAAAAAAATGCTTACCTCAACTGCAACAGAAATTCTGAGATTATTTCCTCCGAAGAACAAGACGTATCTCTGAAAATTTCTAGTTTCTAGAGTAACTGCCTACACTGAAGGTAAATGACCCCATTTTCGAAATGGGTTTTAAAGGGTTTGGCCAAATGTGTAACTGTTTTCTCATAAATCCTCGCACAAAAACATGTCTCTATTACACACTTACGGATTTGACCTCTTCTCTGTAATCACGAATGTGTAAAATATCAGGGTTGTTTGGATATACACTACTACAGGAGCCACAAATATGGTTACAAAGAAACATCAGAGAGCGAGAGGTCCGTGAAAACAAAAAGGGCCTGAAACCTACAAAGCTTGGAGACTGTCATGCTTGAGAAAATGAGTTTGGAAAAATGGAAAACTAGAGGGCACACAAAACTATGATCCATTAAACATAATGAATTTTAAACCCTCAACCACTATCAAGTGCCAATTCAAACAAAGAATGGGTTCATTAATTTCACAGAACAATAGGATGAGGTGTAGTCGTGGGTACAACAGACTAGTACCAAGCGATATGAAGGTTGATATGACTATTGAGAGCATGAGACCCATATCGAATGTTAACCTGATGTTTTTTTCATTCATACAATTCAAAGATTTCAACCAAATGATCAACCAAGGAACCAATTAAGTCATGATATCCATAAAACATAAAGATTGTGGTGGTAGTTTAATCAATGAATTCATAAAACTTGAATCTTAGCAATATATGAGTGCCTTCAAAGTGAGGTTTTCTTAGGTAGAATATATAACGACAAAGCCCAAACCAAGTTTTTATTTAAATTCATGCTTACAATAATGAATTTTAAAACAAAACAAACGAAAATTTAAACGAAAAAATCAATAAGATAAGTTTAACCCAATCATCTCCTCGAAGTCCAAAATCATGAATGTTCATAAATTTAAGGAGGTGGAAGTTACATAAAGTTATAATCCCTTTGTGGTGATTTTAATTGTGATAAAAATCGACATAATGGGTGGCTACCAACACTATGTTAAATACTAGGACACTAAGAGGAGAAGGGGTTCCATTCTTCTGCATTGTATCTTGTTTCATAGCTGAGAAAAACCTCTAAAAGTGGAATTCCATGAGAGTAATATAGGAGAAAATATTATTTAGGAGCCATACAAGCCACATGTCAAAGGAAAATCCACAAATAGTGCCTCTTTCTTTGTGCTTGCATAATTTCTATACAAGATAAAAGAGAGCAGAGCAACATCACCTTCTAGTTGTGTTTTCTCTTGTATTGGGTTTCCCAAGTCATATCTTGTGTTTAATTGTGGATGACGTGATTGTATTTTACTATTCTCTATTTTCCACATTTTATCCATTTTATCCATTTCATTCATAAGAAGAAAAAATAGTAACTAAATATTCTAGAGATCTGAAGGAAGAATAACATTAATAACAAAGATTTCAGTATTTTATTAGATCTCTTGTGATGAACTATTCTAGTGGAATATGAACGGTAGGTTATAGATCATACTTGTTTTTTTTTGTAGGTTTTGTTCTTGGATTGGATTTTGGCAACCTTCACCTAATCTTAGTGCATCTTTAACTCTCGAATTTATAATGTATTTTTTCCATCAATTGCTCTTTTGACCTTACACATTAGGGGAATCTATTATAACATCAATTTCCAGAGCATATGCATTGATGACTTGATTATCTTGTCCTTGTGGTACTTGTAGACATCAATACCCTTTAGCTCCTATCGATTCTTCAAAAAAAAAATTGTTGACAAGTACACTCCCTAACAACTACGAAAGGCACATATATGTGTGTTTCTCTATTAAAATTCATGTACATCTAATTTTTTCTCAAAAAAATTATAATTTTGCAAAATTATGTGTGGGGTTATGGTATTTTTAGTTCCCTAACTCCCTTTTACCCATACACAATTGTTTCTAGCCACTCCAACCACTCGGAGATGGTATAAATTGAGCATAACCCATGAGGATAGGGAAATAATTATTGAAACAAAGTTACACTAGATATTTCTCGCCTCGTCTGCAAGACCTTATTTTCCCACTACTAATTCATGTCCTAAGACATGGAAACCCTTGTTTCCATCCTTTTCGATGCTTCCCATATCTAGCCAAGAAGTTTCTCTTGACATTCATTGGGTGTGCATAAACATAAAAGTTGGAGGTGCATCTTATGGTTAGTAGCCTGGGTCGAGGGACTTGGAGTCCATTCGAGGAATAATGTTGCAGCGGGTGCAGGTGATAACTACCTAAATTATGTTGTTAGATAATAAAGATACCTATTTCCCATGAAATTGTTTTGTTCTTTGTATATGATCATCATGTTTGAATATCTTATTACTTAGAATACTAATTGTTACAATTATCTTTGTCTTTGATCATTTTCTTAGAAGTTAGTTATTATATAACTGTTGCACTTTGTAGTTTTGTTCTCGAGTATTGTGGAATTTGGTGAAGTAACAATTTGGAAGAAGCATGACAACTTGCAACCAAGAGATCTTCATCGGACATAGGAAAAAAAGTATTTCTCTTCTTTCATACTTCTATTTATATCATAAATGAATATAAAGGAGAGAAAGATAAATATTTATATCATCAATGAATATAAAGGAGAGGGTGTGGTAAATTTTTATCATGTTCGAAAGACAACCCTAATAGTTCATATACGTGAACTATGAACTCCTATTCTATTAATATGTTCATCGCACACATGCATACTTCGGAAAAGGAATCTAATTAATTATGAGAGAAAGATGAATTAATTCTTATAATATTTCCATGATTATGACCTGTCAAGTGTGGGGTTCACCTTAGGTTCTTGATTCAATACATTTTTCAAATATTTCTTTTCAATCAACCTATTACATAATAAAATCAAATATTGATTTTGTATGAAATAATTTATGTGTGTTATGGTATCTTTTCTAAATAAAAGTATTCATTTTTAGTGGTTTTATCTTTGAAAATTTAATTTATCTTATTTGATTTAAGATGTGATTGATGGAATTGTTAAATAATGTATGTTTTGTGGTAACATAGTTTAATGAAGGCATTGAAATCATGTATTGTGAGTAAAACTAAGAGTTTCATTTATCATTTCTTTATTATTCTTTGATTCTCAATCTAAAATTTAAAACTACATGTTGATTTAATATCTGCGTTTGGTCGTGTTGGATTTGAAAATTATAATAAAGACTAGTTTGAATTTTGACAACAATTAGGAATTGGTAATGGGGTATTGGAACAGAGATGTGAAGACATGAAGTGCTTGGTGGACATGACAACATTTCATGTATGTAATTTTGGAGAACATGGGGTAATTTAGTGAGATAATGTTTTGATGTGTTTATTTTAATTTAATAGATCAAAACAACCTAACAATGGTATTCCATGCTTGAAATATTGTGATGTGTTTCCCTCCAAATTGAAGCATTAATAGTGCTCATTGTTCTAATGCCAAAATTAGTTATGGATTTCCTTTAAATCTCCTCTATAGGCATAACTTGCCTTGAAGGATTTAGTTCTAAACATCTAATTAAATTTAATCTTAACGAACTAAATTCCTCACTTGAGAACCAAAAGTAATATTTTAGTTAGGTTAGGTTTACAGGGATGGATATCCAAACAATTTACCACAATAATTTACATTAACACATAGTTGCTTTCCTTTAAAGATATTTAAAATCCTTTCTAATGAATGCGGTCACAACCCTTTTTTTAGTGTTAATGATTAGATATGGATCAAGCATTTAATGAATTTTCCCATCTCTTCCAATCTTCGTTGTTGTCCCTCAACCATTTCATGCTAGTAACCCCTCGTAGACATCAGTGAATAGGTATCTTAATGGCCAAACATAGGTTCCTACCAGGGGGATTTCATGGGATTAAGTAGACCCATGATAAATAGTTGTCATCCTCTAGGAGTTTCCCCTAAGCCCTTTCACTATAACTATCACTTTCATACATTCACGTTCTCCTTTTGTGGAATTCATCACCATTGGTCAAGAGTCATTTTAAGGCCTAATTATTATACATGACTTGAGAGGAAGGTTGTTAGAGAGTAGAGTTTTTATTTTTTTGAAACGAGGAAAAATATTTTACATCAAATCTTTCCAATTTTTTATTTTATTTAAACACACTTATTGAAACATGATTATAAAATTTCTTCCACCTTTAGTGCTCACTAGTATTTATTTTTTTGTTTAGTGCATCTTATGAAAACTTATTTCTTATTGAATACTTCAACCCATTTGAATACCTTCAAATTCAGTAATGTTAGTACTCTTTGTATCCAAACTTTGATCCCCTTTTTTGTGTTGGAACATAGCCTCTTCGACTTCACTATCTTCTCCTTGTTGTTCTAAGGTTATTTTCTTTGGCTTCTCTATCTCAACACTGTAGTCCATCTCTTGGTTAACTCTCTACAATTTTTAATCACTATATCTTATGATTTGGAAACCCATTGTTTCATATCTTGCAACATACCTATTAATTCATTTTCCGAAATAAGAATCAAACTCCTCCAATTCTTCATCTTCGTATTGCATCTCTTCATGTCCAATTTTTTTCTTCAAGTTCCTCTCAAACTCTTCAAGTCTATTTCATGATTCTATTATAAGATTCTAATTGGTGAATAATTTATACTTGTGTATATGATGCTTAATTTATTGCATCCATGTTTTATGAATATTTTATTTGTCATTCATTCAATGCCCTAAAACTAACTAAAATTAGTCTTCATATCCAATGCATAGGGAATTTTTCAATTTTTTATTTACTCATGTAAAATTTTGATCATTCTATCTCAAATTATAAAATTACTTAAACATTATCTTTTTGTAATCAAATATTTATGACCACATAACTACATCTTTTTAATCCTCTCTTTACCATTTTGATTTTTCTTTTTCCACACAAAATTCCACCAAATTATTTCCTGACCCATCAACTTTGTATTGAAAACTTTTGTCCTATGTAGATCTTTTATTCCTTTAAATTTGAGGTGGTACTCCATCTTTCGTAGCCACTCTATTTATGTTTTTTTTAATACTTCCATCACAATATGAAACCTTCACCTTATGTCCCCTCTTGTTCTATATAAGTATCATAAAATGTGTTGGAACATATCCTCTTTGACTTTACTACCTTCTTTTCCTGATTATGAGGTCATTTGTTTTGACTTCTCTACCTCAACACTCTATTCTAGATCTTGGTTAACTCTCTACAATTTTAAATAACTATCTCTTGGGACTTGGTAACTCATCAATTCATATCAAAACATCCCTACTTATTCATTCTCCTCACTAAGTATCCGACTTCTCCAAGCTTTTCATATTCATATTACAATTCTTCATGTCTAATTTATTTCTTCAAGTTCCTCTAGAAATATTTAGGAATGTATGATAATTATATTATAAGATTATAATTAGTATATTTTACTTGTGTACATGGTGTTTTATTTCTTGCATTTTTTTTCGATGGAATATAAATCTTGGGAAACCATCTAGGTAATTCCCCTCATTTCAAGGATGGTAGGGGTGCTAAACTGACCAATTGCATTTTTGGCAACCTAACCTGATAGGGACACCAAGTGAGGCCCAATAATATCTATAGAGGCATCCATCCGAGGGAGTTGAACCTATGACCTCCTACCTATAATTTGTATCACTCAATGACTCGAGCTAATTCACTAGGTTATTTGCATGTATAATTTCCCACTCACATTTGTGTTTTATTGTTGCAGGTTGATAGGGGGAATAAACCTATAGGAGAGGGGATTATTACATCATAGAGTGTTAGCATAGCTCTATGACATGCATGTTCCACCATATTGCGCATTCTTTCTCAACCACCATAGTTAATATATTTGTTAAACATCCATATTTAATGTTGAAATGGAAGCACTTCCTATTAATGTTGTGGAAACACTACCTATTTAATGTTTCTTATTTCTAGGTTAAGGTTTAATCCATATGGTTTGATGTCAATGATGATATATTTCATGACCTCTACTCTTATATTCAAATAAAGTGTGATTTGGATAATATAGAAAAGCTATATTTACAATTGATCAAAATTGATACTCTTGAAAGAAATTATTAAGATAAATTACTAAAAGAAATGGACCAATATTTTGTAGATCTAATTAAACATGATGAACATAATACTTTCATGAATTGAATTCAACATTTATGCTAACATATATGAGAAGTTGTATATCCTTTTTGCACCCACTATTAGAATGTCCTACATTTCCCAAGGCTTAAAAAATGAGGGTGGAGTTTATGAAGTTTGTGTTGGAATGATATGGACAAATAATTAATGAGTAAAAGGTAAATTCCATTGCTAGAAAACATTTATGGGAGTTACAAGACACATTGCGAAGGAATTTAGAATATAATCCTGATTATGAGCATCCTTCATTGATATAAAAATAAGAATACGTATCTCTAATGAATGATGATGATAGAGTTCTTATAAATGAATATATGATCATTTTGAAAGGATAAAGGAAATTTAAAAGGACATAAAGGACAAAATTAATAAATTTGGTTACCACTTCCTTGGTGTAGAAGGGAACATAAAGGTTAAATATATCGACATCTAAGTCAACATCAATTGAAATCATTTATTCAATATTGAAATCATATGTGACTCTATCTCTAGCTTGATGTAACTTATGTTATGTTTTAAAATGTTACAAACATAAAGTTACGATAATATAAAGAAAGTGTCACTGAGGATGATCTAGATTGGATCATTATATTATTTTTCATCTATATTGATCTGGATTGGATGTGTTGTGATGAAATGTATAGTTGAATATCCATGATAGTTTATGGATCATATTGGTATCAAAGAAGGTTTTCTTGGGGTATTTGTGGAAATTTGTAGGGATCCAGGAAATGATTTAAGAATAAAGTCATAGAACCCTAGCCATGGACGATGAGCTTTTTCATAAAAACCCTCAAGATCTAGTAGAGGAGATATTTGCAAGGCTAGAAGAGCAAGTTGTTGATATATCTCATAATATGTTCCTCCTCATGGTGGATCTAGAAAGCAATATTGGACCATTTAGAGAATTTGGAGGCTTCAAATCAGAGATTGGATTAGACTGGAAACTGAGGGATAATGAAGACCCAGAAAAGGAGTCATGGAAAGAATCCAAGAAAGAGAAGTTCAGTTCCAGTACCATAAACCATTCACAATATTTATTCAATATGGAATAGAAAGTGGACATAAAGCCATACCAATGTGAGATCGATGCATTAAAACTAAAGCATTCACTTCAACAACTATAATTTTATTTCATTCTTCACCATATAGATGAAGAAAAAAAGATATTGTTTTCCAGATTGAATTTAGAGGGCCATGCTTTAACCTAGTAGGAAATCCATATGGTAACACTCAAGTTTGAGGGTGATATGCTAGTAACTAGGTGGGAATAATTCAAAACCCTCATCAATGTTGCATCATGTTGTCATTGATGTCAAGGGATTCATGTCAAAGGGACAATATCTTGTCATAGTATCATTGATGTATTGATTGATTAATTATGTTGTCATTGATATCAAAAGTATTGTCATTGATGTCAAGTGGATTCATAGTTGTATGATGTCATGCATAGATGAATTTATGGATCAATGTGTTGTCATTGATATATGATGCATAGATGGATTGATGGATTAATGTATTGATCTTTGGATCATGTGTTCATGCATGGAATCAATGACAAAGCGATAATGTCATGAAATGTCATAGTGATGTGTTGTCATGGGTTATTCCATTTGGATTGATGTAAAGGTGACTCATTATTGTCTTGTCATGGTTGATAGTGTTGATACTGAGAGGGGGGTGAATCAGTATCAAGTACAATTTAAAACCTTTTTCAACTTATACTTAAATCATTCAACCATATCCAATGAGAAATGAACAATAGTATAAGAGTTACACCAATACACCACAATACACCATGCACAATATATGAGAAATAATCAATCGTTATTGTCCAAGGGAAGTAATGACTTCCAAAGGTAGCTAAAACTTTCAAATGTAAAGGGAGGGATAAACCTCCAAGAGGAATATACAATCCTCCAATATCAAGAGAGAGTTGAACTCTCTATCCTTTCCCCTTCCTTCCACCCAAGAATATATGAGAGATAATAAAACTTTACATTAAATCCTCACCATCAACCAATCATCACATAGAACCTAATAATGCTTCCTGAGACTTCTTCAATTTCTGAAATTATTCAATTCTTGGAGTAATTTGATCCTATAGATAATATTACTCAATGTATTCTCTGAAACTCCTCCAATTTTCACTCCTTGAATCCTCCCCAAAAAGAGGTTATAGAAAGAATGGTAGACTTTATTCAATTCTGGTCTAAAGAGGTTATAGAAAGAATGGTAGATCTTTATTCAATTCTGGTCTATTCAGAGAGTGAACTTGCACATTCTACACGCAATAATTAACATCTGATTTTGAAATTGGCACACAAGAAACTATATTCGCATTCTTTCCAATGAAATTTGTCCCACTTCATTGGGATTCTCCTATGAAGAAGTTATGACTATTTTACCTCGAACACTTGTTTATTGACTAGCTTTTAGGACTGGTCACAAACCCTATCTTCCACATATAGTGTATCTCCATAATTATAGAGAGAATCAAGAGATGAAATTTCACGAGGTACATTGATATGTATTATCAATACTATAGATATTTCACCATCCTAATCATTCTAGAAAAAACTTATAAAGAAAAAAATATAAGATGACTCAAAAATAACATACCTTGGAACACATCATCACCAAAAGACTTCATATCCTCCTTGAAATCCGGCCTCTTTTTTCTTATTTCCTTTGAAATTCAATTTGTATCAAAATGAATGTATAATGATGTTTATTTATACCATTTATGTCACTCCTTTTAAAATTGAAATGACTGGTTCTTCTTATTTTGTAACTCCTTTCTTTAATTATCTTCAAGGCCTACATGTACCTTCTTCAATTCACTTTTGTCATCTTCGTACCATTTCTCCTCAACCAGAGGATCCACGTGGATGTGCCATTGCTCATCGAAACACATGATGTATACTATCCATCCATGGTGGTAGACCGTGATGTGCATTTTCCTTCATGTACAAATACCTTCATCAATCTTGTAGTCCAAACCCATGACTAGGTTGACATCACCACAACAACCAATTCTTCCAACAACTCTTTGTCATTGATGGAACACTCATTCTCCCATATCATCATGATCCCACTTTCTCCCCTTTGACATCAATGGAAAAGGGTATGGCTTCTCCCCGAAGCCTAATGGCAAAGGTAACTCTTCTTTGGGATTGTCTCCCCAACATTTATAGCACTCAATAATACTTCATCCTTATTTTCGTGGTCTCTTTGGACTTTTTCTCCTTGAATCCTTTTTTATGTGGCTTCGGTAAAATCATGAAGTCAGTAACACTTTTGTTTGTTTTATGACAAAAAAAAACCGTATTTTCACAAGTTCTATCCTATGGTAAACAAAAGCATTTTTTTATTTAGAATTTCACTTTCTAGTAAAAAAAACTCTTGTAAATAATTTTTTTATCTTTCCCATGACTATTTTTAATTTTTTTATCAAGATTTGATATGTCAATTTGACAATTGTTTAACACAATGCTAAATAAAAAAATGAATGATAATGAGTTATTGTTTTCCACAATGCATCTGAAATATTAAAATTATGTTTTAAGAAATGAAATATACAACAACAATCTAGAGAGACTCTATTTTCATTATGACTAATTTTGAATCTAATGGATGAATATTATAATTTCTAGAATTTTTTAAGTTGACCAAGTCGAAAACGTTGCATATTTTAAACACGTATTTTCTTACAACATGTATCTATCTTAATTTCTACTTAAAAGTAAAATATAAAAAAAAAAAAAAAAAAAAAAAAAAAAAATTATGAATATAATTTTTCCATAATTTTCCGTTGTGTATTTTAGAGATACGGTTTTTTCATTTCATTGAATCATAATCTTACCTAAAATATTATGCAGTGATTTTTATAAAATTAAATAAAATTAGATAAAACAATGAAATGAAACAAATTATACCCAATGAAAGTAGATTCAATTTTAAAATGTTGGTATCAATTCTCAAACTAAATTCTGAGCATTTGTAGGAGTCCGCTACCTCCAAAGATGAAGTAAGATGGAGAGAATTTGGTACCGCAAACAACCTCCCATTTTCACGCTGTCGAATATTCTTTCTCGTCGAACCTAGTTTTAACGAACTGCTAAAATAAACGCTTCAGTCAAATATTCTTACCGTAAGGAAAATAATTCATTCAAAAACATTGTACACGAATTTTGGTTTTAATCGGCAATTTGACGAAAATTTTCTACTTAAAAGAATTTCTACCAGTAACATTTGTTCGGCCGTAAAATTGCCGCTAGAAATTTTGGAGACCTTCGATTGTCACGAAAGTGTTACTCAGATTCATGATTTTACCCTCTATATTCTCTCTCTCTTCTTCATGTCTATAGGATGTATATGTTTTGGGTCTTCTTGTTGTAGTTGCAACCAATCTTCTTCCTCAATTATTTTCTTATTTTACATTTTCGGAGTCAAACGTAAGAGTGCATCCTTGATCACACATTTTACTAACACTCCGTAGATTATGCTTCAAGGATTCAACCAATAGGACATTCTTTCTTTTACATTTTTTCTTCCAAGTTCTACTACTCCTTCTCCAAGTACTTTGGCAGATGAATCATCTCCAAATGCAACATTGCCACTTTCTCTTCAATCTAATGAATTTGTCTTGATCCTGTCCACTGTGTGAAGAACATTTTCCATAAAATTATCTACTTCTCTTTACATTCTTCAGTGGTTAATGATATTCAACAATCTTCATTGTTTGAATCTCTTACTTCTCCATACTATGGTTGGCATAGGGACACTATTCATATATTTGTAATCTCGTGTTTTAGGACCAAGATAATTGCATTTGTAGCATACAATATTTTTTGTCCATCAATGGTAAAATGAATTATAACTTATGTTGACACAACCACGACATTCTATATCTTCTATTTACACCATTCATGTTTCTGTGTATTTGTTCCTTTCATTGATTCCCTCGCAATTAATTGCCTTATGTCCAAAATTTTGCAAGTATAACAATGACCAAGAAAGAAATTTTGATACTTGGGAGTAAGTGACCTTCTTTTGATGTAGTCCATTTGGGTTCATGATCTACTCTTCCAGAAGTTTCCTCTCATATTGATTGAATCTTCTTTGATTCCCTCAAGGTAGGAGGTCTTCTTGATATTCATCTCTTTTGTAACCATTCTTCTTTTTGGTATCCTGGTCCACTCTCATCAATTGTCTGTGTAGCTCTTTTTTCTTCAACCTTCTTTGTTGGTATTTGCATCTTCTTTATATGAAGTTTCACCCATGCATCCAAGATACACTTTGGCACCTTGAGAGTTTCTTAAGCTCTTCCTCAATGAGACAACTCTTGTTCAAGTTTCTCACAATCTTCTTCTTTCTTTATCATTTGGAACTTCTTTATTTCTATTGTTATTCTTGCTTCTTCGAGTAGAGTTTTCAAGTGAAATGGTTTCTTCTCTCTTAGTTTCTAAAAGTCTTCTTATTGTTTCTTTAATCTTACAACCGTATTTTCATAACTACCCAATCACTTCTTAGTTTTCTACTGCAGTTTTGAGCTATTTTCAACAATTCAACATGTTTCCTTCAATTTTTAAGATTCTCATCTTCTTGTTGAATTATTTCTACTTCAATTTATTTTCTTTCTCTTCTCTCATTGTCATCTCTTTTCAATCCTTGGATGAGGACATTCAAATTCAACATGTCCTACTCCTTCACAATTAAAAGTGCCAAAGAATCGACCTCTATTTTCTTCTATGAAATCCGATGTTGTAATTTGATTCAACTTCTTCTTCTTATGTTGCTTATTCCCTTGCATAAAGTTTCAGTTTGTCCTAAATCTCTTTTTCGATGCACATGATCCCACCTTTGGATTTCATCAATCTTTCAATCCATCCAGATTCTATTTATTGCCAGCTTGTTGTTCCTTTTTTCTTCCTCTCGAGCTACAGTATTTCATTTCTTCAAAGCATTTTATCTTCTTGAAGTAACCGAGAACCAAACATCTTTCCCAAGATATTTCAAGTAAGTTTCCATTCTATTTTTTCTCAAGATTCAAATTGCTTCCATCAAATGGTGGAATCCCATTTGGAATGTTGTCTTCACTCTTGCATAGATCTTTCCTTCCACAAGAACTGCATCAGCAGTAACCTTGCACTGATACCAATTGTTGGATACTGAGAGCGGGTGAATAAGTATCAAGTACACTTAAAACCTTTTTCAACTTTATACTTAAAACCATCTCAACTATCCAATGAGAATGAACAATAGTATAAGAGTTACACCAATACACCACAATACAATTTATGCACAATATATGAGAAATAATCAATAAGCATTGTTCAAGGGAAGTAATGACTTCCAAAGGTAGCTAACTCAAAATGTAAAGGGAGGGATAAACCTCCAAGAGGGAAGATACAATTCTCCCAATATCAAGAGAGAGTTGAACTCTCCATCCTTCCCCTTCCTTCCACCAAAGAACATATGAGAGATAATAAAACTTTTAATAAATCAACAATTATCAACCAATCATCACATAGAACCCGACAATGCTCTAGACTTCTTCAATTTCTGCAATTTTTATTTTCTTGGAGTACTTGATCCTATAGATAATATTACTCAATGTATTCTCTGAAAATCCTCCACTTTTACTCCTGAATCATCCCCAAAAAGATAGGTTATAGAAATAATGGTAGACTTTTAATTCACAATGGTCTATTCATGAGAGTGAACTTGCACAAAAATGCCCCACGCCAATAATTAACATCCGACCGAAAATTGCACACAAGACACTACAGTCCGTACTATTTTAACAATGAAATTTGTCCCACTTCATTTGGATTCTCATGAAGAAGTTATGACTATTTAACCCGTAATCGCTTATTGGACGAAGCCGTGATCGGGTCACAAACCCTATCTTCCACGTGTAGTGTATCTCCATAATTGTAGCGAATCAAGAGCTGGAATTTTTACCTCAAAGGTACTCGATATGTCTTCTCAATACCATAGTGATTTCTTAACATCTGAATCATTCTAGAAAAAAACGTTATAGAAAAATGTATGATGACCTCAAATCAACATACTTTTAGACCACATCACCAAAAGTACTTATCCTCCCTTGAACTGACGTTTTTTTTTTTTTTATTTCCTTTGAAATTCAACTTTGTATCAAATGAATGTATAATGATGTTTATTTATACCATTTACTGCCACTTTTAACATTAGGGGTGACTTGACACTTTCTTATTTTTGTAATTTTCTTTAATTATCTTCGGCCTACATGTACTTCCTTCAATTCACTTTGTCATCTTCAAAATCATTTCTCCTCAATCATGAGGATCCATACATGATGTGACACATACCATCGGAAACAACATGATGTATACTATCCATCCATGGTGTTGTATATGCATGCATTTTCCTTCATGTACAAATAATACCTTCATCAATATTGCGTCCAAACCCATGACTAGGGTTTAATATCAATGAGCTGCAACAACCACCTTCCTACAATCTCCTCCTTTGTCATTGTTGGCAACACTCATGCTCCCCATCATCATGATCCTACTCTTCTCCCCCTTGAATGGCAAGGGTATGGCTTCTCCCTCGCTTAATGGAAAAAGGTAACTCTCTTCTTTGGGATTGTTCCTAACATGTGGCAACTCCAATAATACTTCATCCTTATTTTGGTCTTTGGGACTTTTTCCTTGGAATCCTTTTATGTGATTCTATTCTCTCTCTTCTTCAAGTCTAGGATGTATATGTTTTTTTTTTTTTTTTTTTTTTTTTTTTTTTTTTTTTTTTTTCTTTGATTTTACATTTTCGCGAGTTAAACGTAAGAGTGTATCCTTGATCACACATTTTACTTTCACTTAGAAGATTATGTTTCCAAGTCTTCAGCCATTGTGACATTCTTTTACATTTCTTCTTCCAAGTTCTACTACACCTTCTCCAAGTATTTTTCAGATGAGTCATCTCCAAATGCAACATTGCCACCCTTTCTCTGCCGAGAATTTCTTCATCCCCAGTCATGTGTGAAGAACATCCACCATTCATGTACCCATTCATCTTCTTTCTCTTTTACATTCTTCAGCATAATTTGGTCACACTACTGCAAGTTTGAACTTCTCCTTCCATATTGTGGTTGGGGACATCTTTCTATTCATATATATGCACTGCGGTTTTGTGACCAAGATAATTGCATTTTAGCATACAATATTTTTGTCCACCAAATGGTAAATGAATTATAACTTTATGCTTTGATAATTCCACGATTATTTCCATATCTTATGTTTACACCATTCATGTTTCATGATATCTTGCTCTTTGATTCGGCAATTAATTGCCTTATGTCCAAACTTTTTGCAAGTATAACAATGACCAAGAAAGAAATTGATACCTTGGCAAGTGACCTCTTTGTGATGTAGTCCATCCTGGTTCATGATCTATTCTTCTATAACTTCCTTCATAATTATTGCCTGGCTGACCTCTAAGGTAGGAGGTCTTCTTTGATATTCATCTCTTTGTAATCATTCCTTCTTTTCTCGTATCCTCGTCCACTTCTCATCAACTGCCTGTACTTTTTCTTCAACCTTCTTGTTGGTATTTGCATCTTATTTGTATGAAGTTTCAACCCATGCATCCAAGATGTGTTAATTCTTTGGCACCGGAGAGTTTTGTGCTCTTCCTCAATGAGACAACTTCTTGTTCAAGTTTCTCACAATCTTCTTCTTTCTTTATCATTTGGACCTTCTTTACTTCTGCTATTCTTCTTGCTTCTTCGAGTAGAGTTTTCAAGGAAATGGTTTCTTCTCTTAGTTTATGAAATTCTTCTAATTGTTTCTTTAAGCTTACAACTATCTTTTCATAACTACCCAATTCACTTCTTAGTTTTCTATGCATGTCTTTGAGCTTGCTATTTTCAATCTCAACATGCTTCAATTTTTTAAGATTCTCATCTTCTTGTTGAATTATTTCTACTTCATTATTTTCTTCTTCTTCATTGTCATCTCTTTCAATCCTTGGATGAGGACATTCAAATTCAACATGCCCTACTCCTTCACAATTAAAGCAAAAGAATTGACCTCTATTTTCTTCTTTGAAATCTGAGATGTTGTAATCTTCTTCAACTTCCTCTTCTTCTGCTGCTTCTTCCCTTGCATAAAGGTCTTGTAGCTTGTCCCAAAGCTATTTTTCTGATGCACATGATCCCACCTTGGATTTCACTGAATCTATCAATCCATCCAGGATGGTATCTATTGCCAGTTTGTTGTTCCTTTTTTCTTCCTTCTGAACTGCAGTCTTTGGTTTCTTCAAAGCATTGTATCCTGAAGCAACTGAGAGACAAAAATCTGCCCCAAGAGCTTTCAAGTTAGTTTCCATTCTATTTTTCCAGTATTCAAAATTGCTTACATCAAATGGTGGAATCCCATCTGGAATGTTGTCTTCCATTTCTGCATAGGATCTTCCTTCCAGTGGTTAAACTGTACTGAAGGTAACCTTCTCTGATACCAATTGTTGATACTGAGAGTGGGGTGAATCAGTATCAAGTACAATTTAAAACCTTTTTCAACTTATACTTAAACCATTCAACCATATCCAATGGGCAATGAACGATAGTATAAGAGTTACACCAATACACCATAATACACCATGCACAATATATGAGAAATAATCAATAGTTATTGTTCAAGGGAAGTAATGACTTCCAAAGGTAGCTACAGCTTTCAAATGTAAAGGGAGGGATAAAACTCCAAGAGGAAGATACAATCCTCCAATATCAAGAGAGATTTGAACTCTTCATCCTTGCCCCTTCCTTCCACCCAAGAATATATGAGAGATAATAAAACTTTACATTAAATCATCATCACATAGAACCTGATAATGCTTCCTAAGACTTCTTCAATTTCTGTAATTCTTCAATTCTTGGAGTACTCTGATCCTATAGGTAATATTACTCAATGTATTCTCTGAAACTCCTCCAATTTTCACTCCTTGAATCCTCCCCAAAAAGAGGTTATAGAAAGAATGGTAGACTTTATTCAATTCTGGTCTATTCAGGAGAGTGAACATTCACAGAATGCTCTGAGCTCAATAATTAACATCCGATTCTAAAACTTGTACACAAGAAACTATAGTCCGTAATATTTCCAATGAAATTTGTCCCACTTCATTTGGATTCTCAATGAAGAAGTTATGCTTTTTTTACCCGGAACACCTGTTTATTGACTAGCTTCAGGACTGGTCACAAACCCTATGTTCCACAGAGTGTATCTCCATAATTATAGCGAATCAAGAGATGAAATTTTTACCAGAGGTACCTTGATATGTCTTCTCAATTCCATAGAGATTTCACCATCTGAATCATTCTAGAAAAAATGTTATAGTAAAAATGGTAAGATGACCTTAAAATAACATACCTTGGAACACATCACCAAAAGACTTCATCCTCCCTTGAAATCCAACCTTCTTTTCTTCTTATTTCCTCTGAAATTCCACTTGTATAAAATGAATGTATAATGATGTTTATTTATACCATTTATGCCACTTCCTTTTAACATTAGGGCCGACCTGACACTTTCTTATTTTTTAAGTCTTTTCTTTAATTATCTTCAGGGCCTACATGTACTTTCTTCTTCAATTCACTTTGTCATCTTCAAAAATTCATTTCTCCTCAACCATGAGGATCCACGTGACGTGCCCCATACCATCGAAAACAACATGATGCATACTATCCATCCATGTGTGTTGTATCTGCATGTGCATTTTCCTTCATGTACAAATACCTTCATCAATCTTGCGGTCTGAATCCCATGACTAGGGTTGACATCAATGACAACAACCAATCTTCCAATAGATAGGAAGTACCAAATGGATGACATCCAAAGGGGTCCCCTTATGGTGAAATCCCTCACGGGAATATGGTTTTCAAAGTCCAAATGGATAAGTGGTTGAGTCATCTTGGAAGTCTGGTTAGGTAACCCAAGTTTGATTGTGGCGTAATGTAATAAAGATCAATGATTTTTTCAGTGAAACTATCCTAGATGGATAGTTCTTTTCATGCCATTTCTGGTTATGTGTGAAACTTCACATAACTCCTCACGGTTAGAGATTTATGGCCATGTGAAGTTGGAGAACCCTCATGTCTTGACTAGAAGCCCTTAGAATGTCAAACAAGTCAAATTATTCTAGAAGCTTTGATGCAAGAGAATCTCTCCACATCAGCCAGTCAACCATGTCAGCGCGTGCACTCAAGGTTGAAGAGAGGTGCAACCCTCATTTTCAAATCCAAATATGAATGTAATTAATGTTGTAGGTTGTTGACCCATGGAGCCGTGCCTTTGTGTAGGCATTAGAATAGGTAGGCCTTTAATGTTTGTAAGGCTGAGATCTAGATCTGATTCTGGACTAGACAACCCATTCATGTAATTGAATAGGGTAGGTAGATTGGAGGGAAGAGCTCGAAGATCCCCCTCATGTAAAATATCTTTCATTGTAATTGTATCTCATGGTAGAAAGTCTACGAGTAGAGAGAAGAAAAGAAGGAGTCGAGACCTTGTTACAGTCCGCGCTCATAACACCTTTGTAAAGAGAGATTTTTTATTAATATAAACCAGAGCAGTTTTTCCTGCATATTGTCTGTGTTATGTGAATGTCTTTGTGTGTTCAATGTATGCTATAGATGTATGTTAGGTTTTCATTTGCAGAGAGTTGTTTGATTTTCAGGCTTGAGAGGTTCTTTGTGGTTTCATGCCAGGAGGGCGTGACAGAGTACTGCAGTCTCTGTATAAAAGTGCATAGATGCACTTCTGAACTCTGCGGAGTCAGACAAAGACATGCCAAGAGGGCATAGAAGCTGAAATCAACAATTCAGAGGAAGACCTTTGAGGTTGCTGAACACCTCAGGAGGCAAGGCTGTGGAGAATACAGTTGCAGATAGAATCTCTGAGGAATTATGTAAATCTCTTCCAGGTGGGCATTGAGCAGGTGCAAGGAGTGCACAGAAGAAGAACTCTACTGTGAGTTCAGAAGAAGATATAAGCTCGGTTGTGATTTCTATATAACTCTGCCAGGAGGGCATTGAGACAGTGTGAAGATAGACACAGAGAGGAAAATAACTCTTTGATTTCGGGAAAACAGAAGAAGAGTCCACTGAAGGATCTTCGCAGGGTTGTTGAACACCCTAAAACACTTAGCAAGAGGTTGCTTGAGTAGGGGATAGCCAGGAGGGCATCCAAATTCTCCATCTGCAGGAGAAAGGAAGAAGGATTTATTTCCTTAGAGGTCTGAGTCTTAGAGAAGCTCAGAAGGGATAGAACCTTTGTGTGTGCGAAGACTCTGCAGGAGCACAGAAGTTAGAATCCTTCAAGGATTCGGGAGCTAAGCTCAGGAGAAGCAATGATTTTATACTTGTAGGCAAGGACTCAAGTTGCAGAGCTCGTATGCAAAGGAGAACAAAGGTCGAGGTCTTTGAGCATTTGAAATTCTGCCAAGTTTGGAAAAAAAGTGCCAAGGCTCAGCAGGAGCAATAGCTACCGTGGGATCAACTGAAAAGATCTAGACTGTTGAAGGTTTCCACGTCCAGGAGGAAGTACAGGAGGAGCGCATAGGAGAAATGATCTAAACCGTCAGATATTGAGCAAAGAACCCGACAATCGTTGGATCTATCAGGAGTTGTACGAGGTTTAAACCCTCACGCATAGAGCAGCAGAAGCGAGGTCCCGAAAAGGTTGGAGATAGGGATATCGACATTCGGGAGTTCGGGAGTCTGGAGGAAGAAAGTCCGATCACTCAACATCAGAAGTCCCGAAGAGGCAAGATTAGATCTGAACCGTTCGTCTGGGAGCAGACGCGTGTCGTGAGATCGCCCATTTCGGGGATTCAGACATTAGGGTTCAGAGAAGGAATTCCTTGACTTCGTGAGTGGCGAAGTTGCGAGAAGATCAGGACTGTCCATTTGAGGAGGACAGGTGGTAGAGATCTAGGGATCTCACGAACTCGGAGGTTCGCAAGGTGAGAGCCCAAGATTTGGGTGCTCCAAATAGCGAGTGGCAAAGTCGTGAGAGAATCGCAGTCGTCCATCTAAGGAGGACAAGTGGCAGCAATCGCAAAGTTGGCGAAGTGCCGAAGAGATCCAGGATTCGGGTCTCGCGAACTAGGAAGTTCACAGGGTGAGGACCCAAGAGTTGGGTGCTCCAAGTCGCAAAGTCGCGAAGTCACGAGGAGCAGAGACAGTCGTTGGATCTGGGTCAAGGGAGGACCGTTGGATCAGAGCCTCATCGTGTGTTTCGCATATTCGGAGGTTCGGAGGTTGAGACGACCTCGTCTCGACTGCATAAGTTGTGAAGTGTATAGAGCCGAGGCACGAGTGTGGACGTGTGGAAAAACCTCAAGGTGGGGTCCGCGCGATTGGCAAGTGGACACGCGTCACTAGGAGGAAAGGAGTCAACACTCCGTTGACTTCTCGCGTCTCGGGGATTCACGAGATAAGAGCATGGGAGCTCAACGTTGAAACTCACAAAGTGGCGAGTAGCAAGAACGCGAGCGGGAAAGATAACATCGCCTCTCGGGGGTTCGTAAAGGGAAGGTGCCAAGGTTGGACACTACAACTCACGAAGGGGTGAGTTGCGAGAAGTGCGAAAGGAAGGTCAATCGTCATTGACTTTTAAGTCTCGGAGGATCGCACAAGGAGGGAACGAGAGTTCAACCCTTGAACTCATGAAGCAGCGAATAGCGAGAGGAGATAGCATTGAGCTTAGCCGATGGTCATGCGCGGAAGTCACTGAACAAAAAAAGGAGCTATACCCATTTCGTGATCTCGGGTATCATAGGATTGAGAAGGAAGAGTTGGGAGTTTCGACTCGCGAACTCGCGAGATTGTGAGTTGCGACAAGCACCTTTGGAATTTGGCCTTGGTCATAGCGTTGTGGTCGCTTGGGAAAGGTGGAGCTCGCACCTATTGTTGTTTGCACAAGGGAGCTTCCGAAAAGGACCTGTGGATCGATTGGAAGGAGATTCCAGCAGGGAATCGAAAGAGTCGCTTCGGCTCAAGAAAGCGATTGAACGATCCTTAAGACTGGGAGGTCAAGCAGAGACTCTGTCGAGGCAAAGGTGGCGTCTGCACCAATCTTATAGAATAAGTTGACTAGTCAAAGTGGTTAGTCATGGGTTAAGTGGTTGCAACAAGAAAACAATTACAAATAAATTAGTTGCAACTAGAAGTGGAGAATTTACTATTTGTAGCAAAGTGGGTTAGAAGTGGACAAAGTGGGTTATCCCCTAAAATAAGGAAGTTGGTTATAGTTGTTTAGATGAGGAAGCTACTTGGAGAAGTATAAATAAGAGAGAAAGGGCCTCTTGTTGAGTGAATCTCTTGAGAATGTTGAATATCTATTCTTGGTGAAGGATTCATTGTAGGTACTAATGGACACATCAAAAGTTTCGTAAATCTGAGGTATTGATGACAAAATTTTCAGAGTTTCAAAAAAATTGTCCAACAATCCTAATTTATGAGATGTACGTGGGCTATTAGTATAATAGGGTGCATACATACACGAGATGGTAGTGTAATAGGGATCATACATGAGGGAAAATCTGTGGAAGACTTGAGTAAGTGTTGGTTCTAGGTTCTTGAAGTCTGGAGCAAGTTCTAGATCAACATTCTATGGGCTCAAATCTGCCATAGAATTTTTGGTATGGTTACATGTTTGTTTTGATGGTTTCTTTTGCTTATGGTATGGTGAATGCTTAAGGAATTATTGGTATGTTTGTTGTGATATGGTTTATGTTGGTTGGTTGGCTGAGTGAACAACACTCTTATGTTATAGTAATGATATGGTTTTCATAATAAACATCTTATGGTTACTTGTACATGGTTGAGGGACATTCATATTTTATGGTGTATGGTTGAGGAGCATGAATAGGTTGTTGGACAACATAGATGTGTTTGTGATTGGTTATGGTACAGATTGGACAATGAAAGGCATAAGTGGATGTGATAGAGGCTACAGAGGATCTAGGTTTTCAAGGAGAGAGAAAACCCTATTTCTTCAGAAGCCATATGTAGGTTGCAGTACAGATAAGACACATACATACACATATAGCACTATTGACAGGGCACGCACATATGCATTTTTCATTATTGGCAGGTCACATACCTATTGACATATTGGTATTTATTGAGGATTGATTCCTCTTCTCAGTTGATGCTGAGTTTGTAGGCCGAGTCTTGCATTGAGAGCTGGTTCTCTTGTGGATTTGTTTCTCTATTAAGTTGTTATTGATAAACCCCCAAGGATTGTAGTCCGTAATAAAAAATAAATTGTACATACATCTTGTGTTCTTTGTTTTCTTTGTGGCGATGGTTCATTGATGATATTTGATGTTGATATATGTTTACATACAACTTGTTATTAATGAAAGTAATGAATGATGACTAAATGGTGATTTCTAACTAAGGTTTTTGAAAAGAGAAAAAATATCCCTACACTCATTCACCCCCCCTCGGTGTGGTTGGTGTGTCCAATAATCAAGTCCCAATTCTACCTTATCGAGTATGTAGAGGAAAAATGGATCTAATGGGACTACTTCAAGTAGAAGCAATGGTAGAGTGTACACGAGTACACCATCAAGTTTAGAAAGATGGCCATCATGTTGGGTATCTCTCCCAAGAACTCAAATGTACTCCTCAAGTATATGCAGGGTCTACATAGCCATCTATGAAAAAAGTGATTATTTTCAAGCCAGGGATAGTGGACGATGCATCTGTACTAGCACTTTATCTAGAAAACATATGTTGCAAGAAAGGGTAGACAAGCGGTTCCAAGAAGAAAGAGCGCTAAGAAGATTCCAAGGAGGGGAAGAAGAAGTGGAAAGGGGGAATGGATAATAACATGACATCCACTGCACACTAGTAAAAGGATCTTAGAAACCATTGTCACCATGGAAATATTGATGAGAAAATTGAGGAAAACTGACGGAAACTACAGCCAGAGTTAAACTGAAAGAACCTTAAGAAGGATAAAAAGAAAAAAAATATTCTAGCCACATATTTGAGCAATCAGGTTGAAAGTAGCTCTGATGTGGATGAAAAGATTATATGTACATCATTGCAAAAGAGGTTAATCTTAGTGGCCTTCAACACCAGGAAGAGAAGGAGATGACCAAGAAATGAAGGCCTTGGTTATGAATGTAAAACATCTAATGCAACTATCAAATTCGTGAAAGAAGAAACATTGAAAACAAGTGAATCATCTACAAGTAGCAGCGGTAGCAACAAACCTCGAGCAGAAACCGCAATAAAACATCAAGTGTATAAGAAAGAACAATGTTTTAGTCATTGTGGCAGAACATGGCATGTAAAATATATGTGTTAATGTTTTGTTTATTACAGCTCGTAAACCAAAATTTGGTATCAGAGCTCTAGGTTGTGGTCCATAGAGTTATTAGCTATGTGTAAATGAAGTGTTCAGATGTGTAGAAATAGGCCATATTTCTATGCTTACAAATGAATTGGTGGAGTTTATTAACAAAGACGATTGGGGTTGATGCAAAAGAAGTTTTTTTTTGTTGTTGTTTTGAAGGTGTGAAAAGTTTCAGAAAAATGGATATTGTTGAATCTACATATTGGAAAGTTGCATTCAACATTTTTCTCTTGAGATTGTTAGAGTGTCTGTACTAAGTTTCTTGTCACACTAAATTATTTTCCATTGGCGAGATACCAATAGAGGAGCATCATATTAGATCTTTGGATGGAGCGGCGAGTAGAAAGCCACTAAAAACAATTGTCATATTCCAAAAAACGGCTCAGGAAATCATGGTTTATAGTTTTCTCTGAAGGGTTTGAGTTTCTTTCACAATTTTTGGCACACAGTTTTGAAGTCCTATTCCTGGAAGTATGTTTCAGAAGGGCACAACAATTCATGATGTTGTTCATTTTGGACCACATCTTTTCTTAGAAAGGTACCTTTATTGGCCTAGAATGCAATATGATGTAGCAAGGTATATTATAGGATGTATACTTTGTTGTAACAACAAGCCCAATAATAGGAATCAAAGTCTACACCATCCCTTACATGTATCCACTCGACCTTAGGAAATTATTTCCATGGATTTTGTGGGAGGTTTACCAACAACCAAGAAGGGACATGACTATATATTTGTGGTAGTTGATAGGTTCAACAAGATCTGAATTCTCATGCCTTGTAAAAATACCATCAAAAAATAAGAGGCAACAAACAGGTTCTTTGAACAGGTCTTGGTGCACTTTGGGATACCAAGGAGCATAATCTTAGAAAATGATACAATATTTCTCAATAAATTTTGGACTACAATTTGGGACAAGATGGACAATAAGTTGAAGATACATACAACATTCCATACACAAACATATGGGTAGACATAAGTAGTCAACAAGACTTTGGTGTAGCTTTTGAGGGGTTATAATCAAAAGCGTTCGAAGACCTAGGATGAAAATATCATCTACATAAAAAAAAATCTTATAATAGAGAAATCCACATTTCTACTGGAAAGTCACCTTTTGAAACTTGATTTGGATATTTTCCACCTTCACCCTTGGATGTTGTATATGGATAATAAGGAGGAGTGAGAGAGGACCTCACAAGAGATTCCTTGAGAGAATAAAATTTTGTTGATAAGATTAGGAAAATCCGTTTTCAAGTATAGGAGATGTTGAATAAGTGACAAGCAAAATAAAAGGATAGACATGAGAAACAAAGAATTGACAAGTCATTCAAAGTGGGAAATAGAGTTTGGTTATAGTTGGACAAGGAAAGACTACAGGGTCTTGGTAAGAATATTGAGGCTCTATGGAATGGACCTTTTGAGATAATGGATAAGGTGGGAGATAACACCTATTGATTCAATACACCCACATACATACATATTTACTCAGTAGTCGATGTGGATAATATCAAAATCTATGAGCCTTCCATGTTGGATTAGAAGGAGGAATGGGTCCTACCTTCCATAGAGGACTTAACACCAAATGCTCAGGTAGATTTGGTAGAGAACACAGTTTTATAGAAGTGGTCCATAAATATAAGACATGGGAAACATGACCTTTGGTAGATTAGGTTGAAAGGACAACTTCTAGAAAAAACAAAGTGATACTCCAGGGAGAAGGTAGAGGAAACATTTCCTCAACTCATTCAATAAATATTTTGGTGACTAAACGCCTCCCTAAATGGGGAGTTATGATCCAAATTGGATCATTATATTATTTTTAATCTATCTCTATGCTTTCAGAGTGACAAAAATGGGAGGAATAAACTTGCAAGGTCATTTTAATGACAAGTACCAATTTGGAAAATTAGGGTTTGAAACCTTCTAGAGGCATTCGAAGCATCAAACGACATTTTTTGGGGTCAAAATTTTGTTATCCTTAGCAAAGACCCCATTGAAGCTATTCTACATATCGAGACTTTTCGAATGGTGAAAAACCCATATCAATTGGAGCTTGTATGAAAACTTTATGCCTCTCGCAAGTTGACCACCATCGTATGAGTGGATGAGATGCCATGTCATCCCCATTACTCATGAATACGGGGCTAGCCACATATTGAATTTGAATAATATTATAGCATGTTGAAAACCTTATCACAATTGAGGATTGAGAAATTCAAAACCCTACCCCTAGATGGCTATTGGGAGATGTTAAATACCAAGATGCTAGAAGAAGAAGGGGTTCCATTCTTTAGCATTGTATTTTTTCCATAGTTGAGTAGAGAACCTAGGAGTGATATTTTGAGAGCATAATAGGGGAGGAGATATTTTGTAGAATCCATACAAGCCATAGTGTCAAAGGAAACTACATAGAGAGTGCCTCTTTCTTTGTACTTGCATTTGAAGAAATGAGAGTAGAGTGGCCTCACCTTCTAGCTAGTTTTTCCCATGTGTTGGGTTTCACATGTTATATATTGTTTTTATTTGTGGATGGTGTGTGGGTATTTATTTATGTTCTCAATTTTTCACATTTTAGATATTTCATACATTTTAAGAAAGAAGACAACAATTAAATAATTTGAGATCTAAAGGGAATTAACCTTCACATTAAAGTTTTTATGATTTTATTAGAACGATTTTGATGAACTGTCCATTGGAATATCCATGAAAGTTTACAGATCAAAAGAAGAGTTGTGAGTAGACACTAAAGAGGGCTACAAGGCCATGGAAAATATTGAATCATGGAAGGTATGGGAAATCGAGGGTTAGAGTCACGGTCCAATTACATTTTTAAAGGTGATTTTAAACTTATAAGATATGTTATTGATTCGATCCTTGTTAATATCCACCATCTATATTTTTTATTGCAAGGGGAAACTAAAGATGACACAAACAGTGTTGCAATGAGTAATTCCAATGATGGCATTGATCGTGATGAAAACAATGCTAAAAAAAATGAGTGTGGGGATGGTGAGGGTGTCAGTAATGGTGATGAGGTTGATGTTAAATACTATTTTCTTTTCTTCTTATCTTGAACTATATTATAGAAAATTCATAAAAGAGTGTTAATTTTTATGTTGAATGGATACTAGCCTATTCAATTTTAATGTTCAATCATATTTTATTCCAAGCAATGGTTTTTTTGTACATTGAAATTAATGAACCTATGAAACTCGTTCACAAAATAACATTCAAAATGAAGAATATGAATTTGATCATTCGTTATCTTAATCTCTTACTAGTTTGTACTAACAAAAACAATGAATTACTAGGAACAAGTTTAATTAGACATTCATTATATGACATTTGACTATGATATTACATGACATATATATATATATATATATAATTGTGATATTATGTGACATGATGTATGCTTAGAGCCTCAAATTTATTTATTTGTCATCATTTAATTGTTATAGTTCATTTTATCTACTATTATTATAGCTTACCATTGTCTCAATATCATTTAAGAGTTAATTATGAGGTGTACATAATTATAGTGAATGTATTGGATTATTTGAATCATGTTATTCTGTTGAATGTATTGAATTACTTTCTAATTTTATTTGAGAATAGTGCTATATCCATGCAACATGTGTATGTCTTTGTTTGGGTGGAAAAATAGCTTGTTGCTTAAATGCATTATTCATTTAAACTGTTTGCAACACGTAGATAAATATTTATCAAGGTTTGATGATGTTATTCAAATATGAGTGACTCGGACTAAATTATCAGAGTTACAAATGTTGAAATTTCATTTTCAGTTTTCATTTTGTTTATACCATATTCTCTATTTTTTAATAATGATATTGTTTATACCAACATGACTAGTTAAACACACTATCTAACAATATTCAACTTTGAAGAAAGCTCCACTCGAGTGATATGCCCTTTCAAAACCCATAGACTTTTTTCTACACTTTATTTTCCAAGACTAGCTTCCTTCTCTTCATTATATTATCTTCCATTTTTAATATCTTCATTTTTATTTTATTTTGTTTCACTTATAAATCTAAACCTATGATCATTCCTTTGAATATATTATTCAAAATATAATATTTTTACTTATGTCACTTGAGACCCCATATAATAGTTTAACACAATCATATTTGATCACTAATTAGTGGTTTTTATGTATAGTTCCATCTAATCCACAATGTTAATTATGTATAATTCCTTTCATAGCTTTGTAAACGTCACTTCTTATTACCATGCCATTACTAATAATTTGTAACCTTAATATCTAAACTATTATGAATAGACTTATTTGGATTTATACTTGCAAATTTGATGTTTTTACATCTTTGCAAGTGTTATTCCTTCACTTACACATTTATTACCAGTGTAGATTCATCTTAACTTTAGATATATCATGCATCGAGAAGGATGAAATACCTCGAGGTGCAAACCTCCTTTTAGAGTGAAAATTTTGAGGAAAGGTCTACACCTCGAGGGGTTTAATCCCTCTC
>SNQJ01S0000753.1:101659-124029 GCA_010110895.2 Picea sitchensis | reverse complement strand
CAAAAATATTGAAGAAGCAATTAAAGATGAGTACTGGATGAAAGCAATGAATGAAGAACTTAGTCAAATAGAAAAGAATAAGACATGGGAATTGGTTCCTAGACCTTTAAATAAGAATGTCATAGGGGCTAAATGGGTTTTCAGAAATAAGATGGATGAAGCAGGTAAAATAACTAGAAACAAGGCTATATTGGTTTGTAAAGGGTATGCACAAGTAGAAGGAATAGATTTTGGAGAAACTTTTGCTCCTGTTGCAAGAATGGAATCCATTAGACTGATTCTAGCCTATGCCAGTTCTAAACACATTAAAGTTTACCAAATGKATGTAAAGTCTGCATTTTTGAATGGTGATTTAGAGGAAGAAGTATATATGGAACAACCAGATGGTTTTCGGGTACAAGAAGCAGAACAATATGTTTACATGTTGAAAAAGGCATTGTATGGGATGAAGTAAGCACCAAGGGCTTGGTATTCTAGACTTGACAATTACTTGAGGCAGTAAGGATTCAGGAAAGGTAACACTGACAGTAATCTATATATTAAAGAAGAAAATGATAGCCTGATCATTGTTGAGATATATGTAGATGATATAAGTTTTGGTAGTGATGATAATAGGCTTAGTAAACAGTTTGCTGAAAGTATGCAGAAAGAGCTTGAAATGTCCATGCTAGGAGAAATGAAGTTTTTCTTAGGCTTGCAAATTACTCAATCTGATAAAGGTATTTCCATTTCTCAAACCAAGTATATCAAAGAAATGCTTAAGAAATTTCAGATGGAAGAGTCTAAACTAGTTGGCACTCCCATGCTTACTGGTTGTAAATTAAGTAAGTTTGATGATACTAAATATGTTGATAAGACAGTATACAGATCTATGATCGGTAGTCTTCTTTATGCTACCGCTACAAGACCTGATATTATGCATGTAGTTTGTCAAGTTGGCAGGTTTCAGGCTTCACCAAAAACTTCTCATCTACTTGCAGTCAAAAGAATTTTCAGATATCTTAAGGGGATAGCAGAGTATGGTTTGTGGTATCCTACAGGTAATTAGCTTGATTTATATGCTTTCACTGATGTTGATTGGGCAGGTTGTGTTGATGACAGGAAGAGTACTAGTGGAGCAACAGTTTTTCTTGGAGGATGTCTTGTAAGTTGGTCAAGTAAAAAACAATCAGCAGTGTCTCTGTCTACTGTTGAAGTAGAATACATAGCAGCTGCAACTTGTTGCACTCAGGTTCTATGGATGAAACAAATGCTAGAAGATATACATATTCATTATGATGAACCTATACCTATCTTCTTTGATAATACTAGTGCAATTAGTATTTCTAAAAATCTTGTTATGCATTCAAAAACAAAACACATTCCCATTAAATTTCATTTTCTAAGAGAGCAGGTTATGTCTAAAGTTATTAAAGTGGAATATGTTGGCACAAAGGATCAGATAGCAGATGTATTTACTAAACCTTTATCTAAAATGAAATTTGAAAGTCTCAGGGATCAGTTGGGTGTTTACCCTCTGTAATTTCATTTCATTCTCAAAGATTGCACGGGCTTCATTATAAAATCAGACTGCACAGGTTTATTGACTATTATTGATAGGGGGAGTTGTTGTTGAAATGATACATCTTTGCAAGTAATTTTCTTTGCTCATGGGGAGTATGGTTGATTCCTTTTCCATAGATGTCAAAAGGGGGAGAAGAGATTTAAAGTTTTCCATCAATGCCAAAGGGGGAGTTTGTTGGAAGGGCTTGCAGTTTGCACAGTTTGTACAGGACTTGGTTTTTGTCATTAATGTCAAACTTTAAAATGCCAAAGGGGGAGTTTGTTGGTCAGTTTGCACAGGCACCATGGATCAATTTGCACAGGCACAACTTGAATTTCAGAGATCGTCAATTTCGAAGATCGTCACTCCGGGAGTTTCTATTTCGGGATTTCGGGAGTTTCTATTTCGGGATTTTTGCATGGTAAGCAAAAAAATCAACATCACGAAGTCCTGAATGCCAAAATACCGAAACCACGACAGCCATCCATCTCGATGAATGATTAAGTCATATCCGTTGGATTAATCATTGGAGGAGTAATGTAAGAGTTATATATGACCGTTGATCTGTCCTCGAGAAGTTAAAGAGAACCGTCCGATCTATGTCCACCAGATCAAATGTGAAGCCGAAAATTTTGGGGTTCGTGACTTGAAGTATTGAAACACTTCATCACACGAAATGTCGAAATATGAAAGGCTAAAACGTCGAAACATGGAACGTCGAAATGTCGAAATGCTATATCGGGAAATCAGAAATTAAAGGAAAGAAATGCGATAGCATTCCAACTCGTGAAATGCCGAAATGCGAAAATCCGAAATGCCAAAATAAGAAAGGCCAAAACGCCAAAACATGGAACGTCGAAATGCCGAAATGTGAAACGCCGAAATGTTGAAATGCGAAATGCATTTTAGTTAATCCCTTGGTCATAGCCAATGGGAATATGGTTTAAGCACAAGTGTCTTGCCGAAGCGCTCGAGGGTTATTCTATGCTGAGACAAAACAAATGTATGATCATCGAACGATGTTGGTTAAATGTTTAAACTGATCATGTGGCTACTGTTCCTCTTGAGGCCTTGACCAATAATAATCACTATAAGGTAGTTATTCAGTTATTGTAACCGAATCTTCGAAGCCTGAGGGTTCGATTGTGCGTGTTGATGATACAGAAATATATATAAAGTGAATGTTGCAAGAAAAGAAAAAAACGAGGGAGGATTATGGGAGATATATGGCTTTGTAAAATTTGAGGAAGAAGAAAAAATAGAGGAGGGAAGACACATACACAGATTGATAAATCTAAGTGGTCTGGTCAAGAATGAATTGTTATATGAATATAAAAACAGAGAGGATTTTAATGCTTAATCTTTGACAGAGAAGATAAAGAGTTGGTTTGCAGGTTCTTAGTGACAGAGAATGATTTCAAGGTGGTAGGGAGGAGCAATGGGGAGACTGTACAAGTTGGTGCTTGTACATCTGGGAGTTGTAGCTTCCATTCAGTAGGTGCTAAAGAAACAAAGGTAGCAGCCTCATCTGGGTTGTAGCTCAGATAAAATAAGAATGTAAAGAGAAGTTGGAGCTTGCCTTTCATTCATAAGAAGAAGAGGTTTTTCCCTTTTGGGTTTCCTCATGAAAAATTACTGTGTCACTGTTTCATTTATGTGATTGTATATTTATTGGTTAAATGTATTACTGCAAGTTAAATGTTAAAGACATGATTTATTGATTAATAAGTAATCTTCTTATAAAATGAAAGAAATTTTATACAACTGATTCACCCCCCCTCTCAGTTGAATTATCATGTTCAACAATTGCGTCGTGATTTACATCCTTGATAAAATTATTCTTGGATATTAAACTAATAATGAGCCCTGCTTATTGTTGTGAGGGGTACCCATCAGCTATCCGACAACCCTCAACATTCAGGTGTAGTATGAAATCGAAGAAAGGAGATACAAAGTTGTTTTGAACACCCATGGTAAGTTCATCTTCATTTTCATGTGTAATTTAATTTTTGTTTAACTAATTAAAAATCATACTGCATTATAACTTGTTTCACTAATATTATGTAGGTGTTGAGGAGGTTCGTACCATGGAAACTCAAAAATACCCTTGTTTGGAAAGGTATTTGGGTTCCATTCCTTAACTACATTTCAAGTCTGGCATCACAATATGTGACCGCTTTGTTATTACATTCGGTCGAGCTAGTCGACCGAATAATTTTGTATAATCATGAAAGTCCCATGACTTAGGATTGTTGTCTACACATTTTGCATTTCTGTAAATTTTAAATACTTCGTTTACACAGAATTGATACCTTCTTGGCTATACATAGCCATTTATTGTATAATTGTTTAAACTATGTTAACTTAGTATCGATTTTGGATATGCACGGTAATTACTTATATATTTGTTAAACTATGTTAACTTGGTATCGATTTTGGATACTACAGTTACTACTTGTATCTTTGTTGAACTTTTTTTCCTCAATACAAGATTCTTAATCGAATAGAATTCATGTTTTTAATATCAAGGTTTTACTCATGATTTTTGTGGGTTTGCCACTGTTAATACAATTTTGTCTGTAGATCTAGAATAACTACTGTTTATCTTTCAACAATATTCTTGCATGAAACTATGATATGCATATATTTTCTCATAGAAAACACTTACAACTAATACTGTGGAAATTTATTCATGCTTTAAAATACTTCATAATGCACAATAACATAAAGTAAACAATCAGATCAACATTTTCATAATAAAGAGAAGCATGGAACTTGGGGAAACCACACGTTGAATACTTTGTTCCTCCCAACCGTAGACTAGATTATTTGTTAACCTCTGTCACCCCTGAGCTGATTTCAGAATCCAAGGGGCTACCTACATGGCCTCTTGCAGAATTCTGAGTACCATCTTGTTGTTTAATATTAGAAAATCACTGTGTCAAGTGAGTTCAATGTGTATCCTTTCTCGAGCTATTAGTTCGCATCCTAGGAATGGCATGCCATTCCCTTTTCATGACTTCTTTTTATTTTTCCTAGGACTTGTGACACTTGTCTTGAACCTCCTTCTCACCAACCACCTCTCAGATTCAATTCTACGCATGTTCACAGATTTTCCTATAAATATTGAGTGTGTCTTTTTGAAGTTGAGTTAACTCCATATCTCTTTAACAACTACTTCAATGTTTTCCCCTTTTCTACATGTGTTTATTTTCATAAAATATTAAGGTTTTGCAACTCAGATTTGGTCAATCCACCAAATTGTCTTTTGAAAAAATAATTAAAATTATAAAATAAAAATAAAAATAACAATAGTAATAATAATCAAAAGTTCATGTCTTTGGGTATCACATATTACTTTAAAAAATATATCAAAATAATGAAACCTTGCATAACCCCCTAAAAACAAACCATAATTCAAAAAGAACCTTCATTCAAGTAAGTCAATAAATAGTTATGGACCATAGACATTGGATTACTAAATTTAATCTAACATATGACCGGTCAATGATTCATATAAATTTTGAATATAACCTATATGCTACGATGGATCATATATATATTAGATTCCATTTAAAAAAACTAAGTAATAATTTTCACCCTAAAGTATGATCCAATCAGTGCACATAGAAACAAGAGGGATCATTATCATTTTTTACTCTAAAAGGAGGTTAGCACCTCAAGGGATTTGATCCCTCTTGGTGCATGATAGATCTAGCTAGGATGGTAGATATGGAGTTAAGTGTGGTGGAAAATATTTTTTAATTTTGTTTGTATGTTAAATCAAATGGAATCTAATATATGATATAATAATCATGACTCTAAACCATAGATATATATGAATAAATCTTGCCAATTTTAAGTGAAATTAAATATGCAAACTGACTATTATAACATATAAATAAATCTTAAATTTTTCGAGAATTATGTAATATTAAATTTATAAAACTTGGTACTTATAAAAGATAAACAAGTCTTTGGAGGTCTAAATAATATTAAATATATAAAACTTGACAATTATAACATGATAATTTATACAATATGCAATTAGGTTTTAGTGATTTTGAATATGCACTTGCAATGAAATCTCATCATGATTATAACACAATTAATCATGACACAAGATTATATATATATATATGATGAAATTGGATCTAGATTCTGAAGATACATATATTTAACACAAATTATGCATGTTATGCATGATAGATTTGAAGGGCCACAAGTTGCTATTCCATTTGGTGTTGACATAGAAAATGATTTATATCTAATGGAGCTACTAAAATAAATCATTTAAACACGTGACATCTTTACATTGCAACTCACTTAAAACTTTTCCTAAGTCTTTCTCATATATTAGAAAGACATCTAGATTGTTCATATCACAATATTTTTAATTAATCCTAACAAAATATATGTATTTCTCTTTTTTTTTCTTTTTTTCTTTTTTTAAAGTTAAAGGAGACATTGTTTTTTTTTTTATTCCCTTTTAAACTTTTGCATTAAGGGCAACATTATTTTTATTTATTTATCCAATATTATATTAATTTTTTTAAATGAACATGTTGCCAACTCCACGTTGAGCAGTGAAGGATATACACATCTTCCTCATACTAAGTTGTAGAATGCACCTCTGGGCCCAATGATATTGTATATCTATAACCTCATCATATTACCAACTATCATGTGGTCCTCTCAAGATTTCATGTTTATAACATCATGTTTATATGTAAATGTTATATTTACTTTACTTGTTGGGCATCCCTCTATATATATATGGAGGGATCTCCACACATAGATATATGAGTGTATTATCATGGTCATCAATTTATGTAAGTGTTTACAAATATAGAGTGATGTTCATGAATACTTATCATGTCATCAATTAATTTTATGTTGAGTCTCATTATGTAGTCATTATGTACTCATTGGGAATTGGTGGATTCTAAAGGTTTCTATGAGGATTTTAAGTATTCAACAATATTTGATTAGAATCCTAGAACATAATTGAATCTTAAGTTGATTCTCATATACAATCTAGAAATCCTACCACACTTCTATTTTCAATAGTGTTTGTACTTGCATCATTTTTTAGTTAATCAAATATTTTCTTCCAACTATACACTTATAGAACAACTACTAAACATAAACGTCATCTAGAATGTCATACCTCTATTAATTACAAACTTGCTTGTACTTGCATCATTCTCTAGTTGAGTCAAAATTTTGTTTTCAATGGGGCACTTCTCAAAAGATCTTGGAACATGAATATACAGAAAATCAAACTAAATGCCCTATTGAAATACAATTTTTGATTCAACTAAAGAATGCTTTAAGTACAGATTCTATTGTGAATGTAAGCACACTAATAAATAAAGGTGTGGTAGACCTTCTAGATTATGTTTGCATTTCATAATTACTCACTCATTGAAAGAATTTTTAGTTGTTTATCCAAAGATTGAATATAGGAACATTTTGATAGGCTCATCATTTGATACAATATTTTCTTTTGCATATTATAAAAGTTATTGAGATGAGAGGAATGAACCCATATTTCTATTAACATTTATTTGTCTTACATTATATGTGTTGTAAATGCATATGGTAAAATGACTAAAAATGATAAAGAAAGTGATAAATTTTATTTTCATGTGTATTTTTTTTAATGCAATCCTTGTCTCATAGTTCTATGTTTTTTTATTTAACCGTGCATTTTTTTTTGTATGCAATCCTTCTCTCATAGTTATATGTTTATCTATTTAACTATTCATTATTGTATTAATTCAACAATGTTGATGGATTATCATTGTTGTTGGGATACTATGAGTGTGTTGTCATTATTGTCTAGCTTGAAATCAAGATGGCTTGAAATCAAGATTAGAGACAATGTTTTTCATAGATTAAAATTGAAGAAATATGGAATGAGAATTGCATAGTAAAATGATCCTCTAAATGTCCATGTCTAAGCATCAATTTTCCTAAATGTGGATATATTTACATTTTATTGTGGTTTTAATTGTCTTGATATGAAAATCCTAGTGTGAAAAACATAGATAAAAAGACATTAAACCATGAATTTAAGTTAATGAAAAGATAAAAAGATAAGGAGATTATAATGTAGAATGTCAACCTAGTGAGGGGTGCCAAGTTGAAAAAGAGAGAGTCAAGCTTATTATGAACATAACTGCTGCATTCAAACTTAGATTTTGATAGATTATAGTTTATAGGAAAATTTGTAATGAGTAGAAAAAAAACAAAAAAATGAAAATTTAATGCAAATTTAATGCAAATTTATTTATGAAAAAAAAAAAAAAATTATGTAAAAAAACTCAAAAAGGATGCCAGCAAAATTTAATTTAACTTAAAACCACAAATCAAGAAAAAATGATACACAGTTAGAACTTAGAGGATGCAAAACTTGACATAATTTACTATAAAATTTGTAAAATAAATGCAAAGAGAGGAAAAAAACAACAAGATGCTATATCCCATTTTTTAATTTGCACAAACTAGAATAAAAATAAGAGGCTGGAATGTTTTGTTGTATTAGTAAAAGAATTTTACTAAAATAGTCTCGATCAAATGTTTTTTTTTAAGAGGCTGGAATGTTGTGTTAATGTTGTGTTGTATTAGTAAAAGACTTTTACTGAAATAGTCTCGATCAAATGTGCTTTTCTAATCTTTATAATTTTCTTTTTATCGTTATATGAATATTTTCTGAACAATGGAACACATGATCTCACTGTTGAAGGACTTATTTTGAAATTGTTAGGAATAATTTTTAAATTTTTAGTTTCGATCAAATGTGCTTTTTTAAACCTTAGGCTTTTTTTGTTATCGTTATATGAACATTTTATTACCAATGGAACACATTATTTCACTGCTGAAGGACTTACTTTAAAATTGTTAGGAATAATCCTTTTTATTTTGTTTTGGAGATAAAAAATGAAAGTTACTGTTTCATGTTCATATTTGTGATCCACGCTAACTGCATTGTCATGTAAAAGTTGGTGTTAGTTACTATAAGATTCTTGTTATGCATGTAACCCTTAGTGCATGCACACATATTATCCTAGATTCCTTCCTTTTATAAATAGTAATATATATCATATTCATTTCAAAGTGTTTGCTATAAATCTTTACTATCTTTTGTGTAGGTAATTGTTGTAATTCTCTTATTCTCTTTTGTGAAGGTGCTTCATGTGACTCTTCCTTAATGAAATCACTTCAACATGATCTCATTGCTATAATGCTTATGGCCATATGAACGTTCTTTTCCTATGCCAAGAGTAAGAGAATTGTATATGTTTTATATCAACAAAGATTGGGTCTGTTGAGCATTACGACGTGTGAAAATTTATTTCACTGTTTAACTGAAATTGTGAAGTTTCATGTTTGAAGTACGTGTGTCCCCACTGTTGAATGTATTAACTTGAGAGTGGAATTCTGTTGTGATCTCTTTTAAATGGTTGCTTAAAAACAAAAAACAATCTACAAGAACTGAAACTTGGTATCAATTTAATTTGTGCTCTGGGAATTACGTACTTGTAAAGGGCGTTGGCTAAAAGTTCTATTTTTTAGGTATTTTTTTGCTGTTCTATGTTTTAGGTTTTTTTGGCTGGAATTTGGGGATGAAAATTTGGATAAACTTAATAGCTCAAAACTACAGATCTAACCATTTATCATTGGTTTCACTGGTTTCAGACAAAATCAAAAGAAAAAAGTTTTCCGAAAATAGCCAAAAGATAAAACGTTTATGCTACTACCTTGTGAAGACAGGATGTGTTTTTGAGATGTAAGATGTAAATGTGAGTGGAGTTGTGTTTTCTAGAAGTGTCGAAATGGCTCCAAATGATGTAGTATTATCGTTGTAACTTATAAAGTTACAAGATATTATGGATGCAGTTCTTGTTCTACAGTGTCGGTTGTCATTTTCTGAGCACTTGAGATTTAACCTTTTCATCTGCCTTTTTAAACTCAAGCTATAATAGAAAAATCGGTATTTCTATTTGGTTTGTTAGTTTGTGACTTGTGAGAGGTTTAAGAAACCTCTAGGGTTTTCTGACTACACCAACTTTGAGCATGGTTGAATTTTAGATGTTTACTTCCAATTAATCGAATTTCGAATTTGAAGTGCCTTAACCAGACCCATCTAAACCAATCAACTAAATTTAACTTAAAAATTGATATGTTAAAATACATCTTTCTCCAGCGTTTCGCAATTTCCAAACCAAATCTTGGTCACGAAGAATATATTATTCTCTGAGAGGCTTTTTGCTATTACAAGTTTGTCGAAAGTTGTGAAGCTATGTGCAATGTATGTAACTCCCAACCATTTTACTAAATTTTCAAAACTGTGTTTTCTAACTCAAGTTATAATAGAGATATTGGTATCTTAAAGCCTCTGAGAATAACCGAGCGTCTGTGTTCCTGGCATAAAAAGTAATAAAGTCAACCTTATACTAATGAAAATCTCGATTATTAAGAAATTATTAGTGATTGTGAGGCCTAACTACTACATGTTTAGCCAAAAACTTGTGATGCAATATGTAAGACATGTAAGAACCAACTAATTCCTGAATGACTAAAAAAGTGGAGATGAACACCTTATTTCCACGGTCTGAATGACGCAAAAAGTGGACATGAACATGCTTGTTGCATTCTCCAAATAAAATCATACACATAACAGTGCATGTGAATGTGACATGAAAGAAAACTCATCTTTCAAAAACTGCCGCACTTTGTATTGTTCTTATTGTCCAGCAACTAATTTACTATTCTCGACGTTCATGAATTGACACTCATGCCAATCAGTTTTCTTGCGTACTCCATCCGTTAATCGCGGAGAAGAGAGGGCCATCCAATGAGGATGAGGGTTTGTAATTCTCTCCTGTCTTAAAAAGAGAGACCAATCGATGCGGCGACATCTCTACGGCTGAATCTGCAATGTGCATACGAATTCTAGTAGAAATGTCTATTGCCCACACAATTTCCAATGCAAGTTTTCGTAGTTATGTCGCATTTCAAATGGAAGTAAATATTATTGAATTCATGTATTCGATTCATTGAAATGTTTTGTCCGTATCTTTCATTTTCAGTGGTAAGCTTTTACTCAATTTAATTTAGCCACGTGCAACGTTAGGTTTTGGATTGGAAAGATCATATATATGTGAAATTGTTTTTCACTTGGTCACAATTAATATGCTATATACAATGTAAGTCTTTTTTTTTTTTCTTTTTTTTACATCAACACAGAAACATGATAACAGTCCCCACAACAGTCCAATATAATTGGTAACGGGGGGAAGTAACAGAAAACTGAACTATTAGTAATAGGCAGAAGGGAAAGAGCAGAGTGTCGGCTGAAAAAACTGAAGGATGCTGGAGTGGTAATCTGCCAGGAAAATACTGCTCATCTCTGGCTGAAAAAAGTAATCTGGGGCTGCCCTCGGTGACATTTACCCTTCACCAACCCTTGACAATTCAAAGATATTAATGCAAGAGGGCTGACTCTCCCGACCACTGTCCGAGTGGTAAACGGTTAGTCTTCCTTCGATTTCTATTAGAGCTCTTTTAGAGAGGGCATCGACTTCTTTATTATGCACTCTATAAATGTGGTGGACGCTGAGATCTTTGAAATTTTTTGCCAATTCCAATGTTTTTTGTTTCCAGCCTTTGATATTTACAGTGCTGAGGTTACACTTGTGGTTTATCCAATCAATGATGACCCGCGAATCACCAAGGATTTGGAGTTGATTAATTGACCAGTCGGTTTCCAGAGTGAGGGTTGCCCACAAACCCAGCAGCTCCGCTTTAGTATTTGTTCCCGCTCCGCAGTTGATGAACCACTTGGTAACTCTCGAAGGATAAGATCTGAAAATGCCTCCGGCCCCACAGCGAAGACCATTGGATTGGGCAGCTCCATCAAAACAAGCTAAGGTGAATCCCTGCTTCTGAGTAAACTCACAGACTTGTATTGGTAGAGTCTTAACAGTGGACGGCTGCCCGGAGAAAGACTACAAGATTCTATGCAATATTGAGATAATGGAGGGAGCGCGGTCTTCAAATATTGCCTTATTTCTTTCAATCCAGAGCTGCCAGCAAGCATGTGCAGCGAAACTGACAGGGGCAGACTTCTCCTTTGACCACCACAAAAAACAATCTAGGACAGAGGCATCATCTCAATGAATGTTGAGAGAATAATGGGTGAGTATACGCTGCCAGACAACCCTTGAAAAATGACAGTGAATGAGGATATGGTGAATGTCTTCTGCAGATTGATTGCATAACTTGCAAATTCCTGGGCCTTCCAAGCCTCTCTTTTGCAACATATCCCAAGTAAGTGTCTTTTCTTTTGCAGAGAGCCAAATAAAGATTTTTATCTTAAGAGGAATTGGCCATTTCCACAGTCGTTGGAACCACTGCAGGTCAGCCTGGTAATTCAGCTGCTGAAGTAGCGCTGTGTAAATATTCTTAACTATAGTGGCACCCGTAGCATCTCCCCCCGCCCATATGATTGTATCAGAAGTATTGGAAAGTGAAATTCCTGCGCTCCTAAGTGCTTGAGTGAAGTCATCCCAGGATGATGCATCGTCACCACCAAGATTAAGCTGACCACTGTTGTACCAAATATCCGGCAGAGGGGTGACAAAGGACTCCACACGCGCTTGAGCTAAACACACAATATTACAGGATTCTAGATGAGATCTAAGTGAGGAAGGGAGAATCGATCGGTTCTCCAATCCAAGAATCTTGTCTCTTCCAAGAGAGATGTTAGTACCCGAGCCGGGCCTCCATCTAAGCCAGTGCAAGATAAATTTTGAGGATAAGATTAGACCCTTCCAAAATGGGGACGCCCTCTGCTGCAAATGCGAAGGTTTTCTGATCCAATCTAAAAGAGACTTATTTCCCAAGTATTTATCAATAATGACATGGTGCCAGAGGCAGTTATGAGTTAACGCCCGCCAGAAAGAGTTCGCTAGGAGAGCTGTGTTGAAAATAGCTAAGTTTTTGAGTCCCCATCCCCCTGCTTGAATGGGTTTTGAAATGGTATCCCAGCTACAAAGGTGAAAATGTTGAGTGTCCTTCTATCCATTCCAAAGAAAATTGAAGGACAACCTACGCAGAAAATTCAGAATCAAAGAGGGAATTTTCTCCAATGACATCCAGAAGACATAAATACTATGTAACACTGAATTGACGAGGATAAAATTCCCTCCTATGGACAACCACTTGTTGCACCAAAAGCTTATTTTCCTTTCAAACTTTTATTAATACATTTTAATTTAACCAACTAATAATTTATTGGGCGAAACACTACACATTAGAAATTATGTTGTTGATCGTAAAAACTATTATGTCAAAACTCTCTAACACTGCATAAAACCGAATTATACAATCTGTCACGAGTTAAATTACTAATGTGGCACCACTATGCATCCCAACCAAAGAACGGCTTCAAACCACGTCCGATTATATTTTCTCATTATTTTTTTTATGTGTGATTTCATGTGGTTTTTTTTAAATGTACCAAACTTATTATAATATTTTTTTTAATTGGTAGGGAATATAATGATTTTTAGTTGTTATTTGTTAATTTAAGTTTACTCATTATCATTAAAATTAAAAATAACTAGTTGATCCTTATTAAAAATAAGGAATTGATAATTAATGGTGAAAACAAAGTTTATTTGATTCTCATCTTAAAGGATTTATGTACCAACAATTACAAAAATTTACACTTTCAATTTTGATATCATTTGTCTAAAAATATTTAGACCTAGAATATACTCATTTTTTAAAGTTTTAAAACATCCTTAATTCAATGTTACATTTTATATATATGAGTAAACAATACATCTTCAAATCTTCATTGACCTTTCATAAAAAAAATAAAAAAATAAAAACATTATCAAAACCAATTCTATTTCCATATAGTCTACAATTACACCCATCGACTAAATACCTATACACAAGATCATATAAAAAAGACATAACATAATATAAATTATAAAGTAAACTAAAACTCAATTAGGACATAGATAGAAGTTAAACACACATTTCCATGACTCAAAATGTATTTTGTCCAAAATCCCAATCAACACTAACATTCAATTTCAAGCATGTCAATTGTTAAATTTGAGTTAAAATAATCTATAAAATAAAGTATTTTTATATCTACACTTTCTTTTCAATTTCTTTTTATTTGTAAAAAGGATAGTGTACCATTATATATATTGGATTTCCATATGACTTGGAAATATAAAATAAAGTATTTTTATATCTACACTTTCTTTTCAATTTCTTTTTATTTGTAAAAAGGATAGTGTACCATTATATATATTGGATTTCCATATGACTTGGAAATATTTGAGAATCTCCTCTTTAAATAAAAAAAAGCTCTTCCTGATATTTTGGAGATTCTTGAAACTTGCATTCATTTCATATCCAGAGAGACTCTTCATAAGAATAAAAAAATATCATTGCCCTTATCCATTTCTCTACATAGCACTAAAGAATATCATTACCCCTCATCCATATTTGTTTTGTAATTATTTCATACCTTCTTCCCTATTATTTTATTTTGTATTTTGTTTTGTTTTATATTGTATCATTTTTTATGTCCAATTAAGACATTAGTTGCAAGATAAGTACTCTACAAATGGTATAGAGTGGGTCGTTTCTATGGTGGGTGGCAATAGAAATTCTCTTGGCATAAGTGAAGATGGTCAGCAATTTACGTGGGGATGGAAGCAATTTAGGTAAGAGGTCGGGCTCGCGAGGGGTACTGGCGAACATGCAGGTGGGTGTCGCGCTGGAGATCGATGGAACTAGGAGCTCGCCAGTGTAATGAGCACGCACAGAATTCGAACCGGGGGTTTGTCCTGTTTTTTTTTTGGCAAACTGGGTAAGCAACAACATGATTCGTTGTCGGAGTCTCCTTCTCAGGAGGTTTATGCTGCAGTGAGAAGCTTCGAAGGATAGGTGATCGATTCCAACATAAGAGAGGAGCTGACCAAGCTACATGTGGAGAGGATCTGTCGGTAGAGGCGAGGTGGTGAAAGTTGCGACACAAAGGAGGTGCATGGGCGGCAGAGGGTGCCTTTTAGAAGCACGGATCTCTACGTTCCTTCATGTCATTTAGGATCCCGATCATTCGGTTTAGGTTTTCCTTTCAAGGAAAATGTCACCCGAAGTCTTCTCGTGAAGGTGTGTATATATATATATACAAAACTTGTCTGATCGTGGTGCTATTAAAGGTCCAGGAAGCCTTGAGAACCAGGGTTTCTAACCCATTTGACAAAGTCTACAGGAAAAGGGATCGAGATAGAGTTCCAAGAGTCCGGGTTGAGCTTGAATGCGAGGAAACAGTGGTAGGGGTAGCGGCCACGATGTACATGCGAGGATACCTAGGATTGGTCACTAGAGTCCGACCAAATGTGAGCTAAAAAATCTTCACAAAGAGGCAAATGCACAACCAAAGGCCAAGCCTAGGTGATGTAGGGTTAGGTTGTGAGTGTGAGTTTAGCTTTGTGGTGGAGATGGTGAAGGTTTGAATACAAAGTTGTAAGTGGAGTTAACATTTTATTATATGTAAATGGGTATATGACTGTAAGACCTAGTTAGGCATGTGTATCTTGGGTTTGAAATATCAACATAAAGTCTAGATGACCTAGAAGATAGGGGGGAGCATGTGGTATTCCTCTTGAGGGTGGTTTGGTTGGATTTGGTCATGGAAAACCCCAAGTTAAGAGTGGGTGAGGTCAAGAGTTGTGGTTTGAGGCACCTATGTTTTGGTAAGTTCATATTTTTAGAGCCCATGGACATACTCCCTTGAAATTAGCGAGGTGAGGAGTGAAGGTTCACTTGAATGGCATGGCCTGATTTGGTCAAGGGAACAAAGTTTTATATCTCTTTTCGTGATAGTAACAGAGTTAAGGGGTGCACATTGTGAGATCTTACTATCCACAAATCATCATTAGTAGAGATATGTACCATGAAAAATTATTTAGGATTACAAGGGGAGATTTGTTTACAACCCAAAAGGAGATTTGTTTGCAAACTTAGGGAATCAGTGTATGGCCTAAGGTAACTAGGCACAAGATGTTTGATTCCTTCATAGTGAACCAAGTTCTTAAGAAGGGAGTATGATAATTAGGTTTATGGAATAATCATTATCTTGGTGTTATTTTGATGATATGTTTGTTGCAAGAAAAACATGGTTTAGATCAGCAGGTTAAAGACTTAGTTGGCTACAACTTTTGATAAATGATTTAGGAGCAACAAAACAAATATTGGGCATAGAAGTACATAGAGGCACGAAGAATGGTAGTTTGTGGTTGTCAATGATGAGATTCATTATGAACTTTGTGCAATTGGTAAATATCTCTTTAGCTTTCCATTGTAAGTTTTATTCAATTTTATTTCCTACTAGTAAGGATAAATGATTATATGTCTCATCTACCTTATGCAAATGTAGTAGGAAGATTGATAATTGTGATGGAATGTTCAAATATTTCACATGGAGTTGGTGTTGTCAATGGACATATGGCAAAACAAGGTAAAGAGCATGGAAATAGGTGCTTCGATATCTAGAAGCATGAGTATCACCTACAGTGGTTGCAGTGATTTAGTCCATAGTGTGTAGACACGTGCAACCATTACAGTGGTGTTTGACTTCTCTTGGCTTGTAAAAATGTGATGTTTGATTCATTGGGCAAGGTTTGATGAATTTTTTGTTAAGGTGGAGATTGTTGGATTGTGACAATACAACTTGCACTTACATTCGTTTGGGTAGAGTTTTCTCATGAGTTTGGCTTTCCATATGCCTAGAAAGGATTGAAAATATCTTGTTTAAATGAAAAATCCCTTGAGAATCTAAACCATGCAAGCAAAGCATGGTTTAGATCAGCACGTTAAAGACTCAGTGGGCTACAACTTTTGATAAAGAATTTAGGAGAAGCAAAACAAATCTTGGGCATAGAAGTACATAGAGGAAGGAAAAATGATAAGTTGTGGTTGTTAATGACGAGGTTCAGTATGAACTTTGTGCAATTGGTAAATATCACTTTAGCTTTCCATTATAAGTTTTATTCAAGTTTATGTCCTAGTAGTAAGGAAGAAAGGATTATATGTCTCATGTACCTTATGCAAATGTAGTAGGAAGATTGATGACTCTGATGGAATGTTCAAAAATTTCACATGCAAATGGTGTTGTGAATGAACAGATGGAAAAATAAGGTAAAGAGCATGGAAATGGGTGCTTCGGTATCTCAGAAGCATGAATATCACCTACAATGGTTACAGTGATTTAGTTCATGCTTATGTTGATTCAGTGGAGGTGGAATGGTCCATAGTGTGTAGACATGTGCAACCAATATTGTTAGAGAAGTTGTAGTGGTGTTTGGCTTCTCTTGGCTTGTAAAAAGGTGATGTTTGATTCATTGGGCAAGGTTTGAGGAAAGTTTTGTTAAAGTGGAGATTGTTGGATTGTGACAACACAACTTGCACTTACATTAGTTTGGGTCGAGGTTTCTCTTGAGTTTGGATTTCCATATGCCCTGAAAGGATTGAGAATCTCTTGTTTAAATGAAGAATCCCTTAAAGAGCTTCTTGAGACGTGTATTCATTTCTCAATTACTTAGCTTAGCAATAAATATTACCATTAACCCCATCTATTAGTGTGTAATGTTTTATATTTCTCTATTTTTATCTCTATTCATAAATTTTGTTTACAATTATAAATTCCAACAAAATATACTTAATCCTTATTTTCTCTTTATTTACAAACTAAATATAAATATATATATAAATTATTTTTGGATTTAGATATTTCCATCTACATACTTTCACTACTAAAACCCTAAATACTATAAACAATAATAATTTATCTTTTTAAAATGCACTACACATATTTTGTAATACGATAACACAAAACATGTGTCCTCAAACTCGGAGTAGAGAGAGAAAAGATAAATGCCTTGAGAGTGCATTGTCTAATCATTGCATATGTGATCGGACACATGTTCAATATGGAAACATGTCCCTGTAGAATTGCATTGTAGATGTAGATGAGATAATGGGTTTTTAGTGGTGCTTAAACTCCATTGGATTCATAAATGGTGGATTTATCACAATTCTTCTTCTAAACTGAGGTTGAGGTAGTGCTAAGTGGAAGAGTGTTGTCGCAAAAACAACTTCACTCTTTGCAGATTATACTATGGATTTTAAATTGTTTGAATTAAAATCGGAGTAATGCATAACAATCAGTGAGGCCACAAGGGCACATCACAAGTGAGATTATGCTCACACAGTATCTTAATTTGATAAATTGCATACAAATTTATAGGCTAGGATAGCCTCTAACAATCTCCTGAATCCGTGGATCTGAAAACCATTCAAAGACTAAAATAGGGTAGAACAGAAATCTGTTATAATAAAAAATACATAACATGCATGTCGGTCTTAGTCTCATATAGGATTACAAACATTACAAAGGACAATTCAAACAAAACCTTAAAATTTGTTTCAACTCCATGTATGAGTGCGTTTTTCTCTTCCTCCTTTTCCAGATTCTAAAACCTCTGTGCATTTTCAATTTAAGTCTTCCTCTTTTGCTGAAAATTACATGTTTCAACTTCTTATCCTTCATCTTCTTGTTGGTGTTAGTCATCAATCTGAAAATTATTTCATATTGCCCATGCTTGTCCTCTTCAACTTTTTCTTCAAAAAATTGTTTGTATGTGAATTTTTGCTACATATCATTCTCTTTTGTTTTCTTTTCACAATCATCAATTTCCTGCAACATTAACTCATAGTAAAATCTGATTTCTTCACAACTCCAATGCATAAAAAAATTATTAACTTTTTCAGTTTTTTCCTCGTCCATGATGTCATCAACAAATTTCAAATCTTGATTGTAAGTGAATACTACTATGTCTTTTTCTTCTACAACAACTTCATTGTTGTTTACTAACTTTGGCACTTCAATACAATACTTGACTTCTTCAACTTCAACTTGTTGTTCCCAAATGTCAAAACCTATAGACTCAAAACCATTCATTAGAATATTTAAATCAATAATACTTTTGTTTTCATTTTGTTCTCTTGCTATGGAGTTTCCAGTAAGTTGTGGCTTTACAAGCCATTCTTCAAGGAACTTCAAATCTTCTTCAAAATCTTTTGGCACTTCGTCTTGGTGCTCTTCTTCATTGTTGTCTGCTTCTGTCGGTGCTTCCATCTGTGTTGTTGCAACTTCATATACTTCATCTATATTAACCTTTGTTTCAGTATTGACGTTGTCTACAACATCATCTAACACATGATTTTCAATTTCCTCTACAACATTCACTATTGTTGCAGATTCCTCATCATTCATTGTTTCAAGCAGGTGTCCTCTTACATTTAGAAAATTATCAATATATTGTATTTCCTTCTTGATCTTCAACCAATATCCATTTGACATGTTCTCCTCAACATACATTACCTCAATGACAGTTCCTTCATTACAATCATCATTATCCACATGCGACTCATCACAATGGGATTCAACACCTTCTATAGGTTCACCATCAACTTCATAAGTTTCCTCATAAGCATATGCACTCTTTTCACTATATTTCATTTCGATAATATCCCATAACATTTTTTCATTGTCTATATGACCAAATTCATATAAAATATGAGACAAAATACTTGTATCGAGTGTTGAACTAATAAGATATATATCTTTTCTCTTATCATGGGAATTGACCAAACCATTTTGAACAAATTGTCATAAATCTACTGAACCCACTACTCCTTCCATTTTAATTGTCCAAAGATTAAAATGTTTACCTGAGAAGGATAGTAGAACTGACATTAGTCTTTTCAATATTTCTCCAATTTCTTTATCATCTTCATTGATCTAGTCCACTTTTGCATTTTGATCCTCAAGTATGGGTTATTCAATTGAAATCACATTTAACTCTTTCTACTGATTATTTCTCCTCATGTGCTCATGTGTTTCAGATATCTCCGGAGTTGTTTAATTAACCTTTTCTTACCCATGAGAGTACCAAACAAATTCACTCTCTTCTCATCTAACCCACAATTTCTAACAAGCAAAAATAATTTCTGCAATAAATATAAGTACCTTCAAGCAGAGCGCCTCTTACACAATGCTAGCCTCAAAAGGCAATGGGATGGTGCAGATCTGAAGCGAGATCATAAACTTTAGAAAAACAAAACAAAAATAAACAAAACGTCACACCAATTATGAGCTTTTCTTCCTCAACATCGACATCAATGGACAAAACATTCTTGATGCAGGAATCAATGTAATGTACGTACTCCTCAAATCGTGGTTCCTCAACACAGAACGATTTACTTACTGTACTCACATGTGCATCATCAAACACTAATGAATAAAATCAGAGAGTTCTGAAGAATAGATGCAGGAAATGCACTTGTTAAAACTTATAACAAACATGAGAAACAAAGGCGGAGATTTTAGCAATTTATTTGCTACCTCATGGAATGTTCAATTATATCCTCAGGCATTATCTGAGCGGCCTCCATAGTAAGCATTGTTTAAGAATGCAATCTCTGCACAAATAAACTCAAACCGTTGTCAAAGTCTCAGAGAGCGTAAACAATGCGAGAGAACTCACCCCATGCGCCACCTGGTAATGGATGGATGTACCCAATTACTCGATAGTTTACAAATGCAACAAAAATAATTCATCTTCAAACATCAAACATTGCTATACAATCTCAACGTCAAATTCCATATCATTAATAATAATAATAATAATAATTTATTTTTAAGGTCACGGTCAAGCCAGCACACCAAATTGGTGTATGAGATCTCTTGTTTGTGAAACAAGGGACCCGGCCGCCCAATGATTGAAATGATAAAGTCTACAAAGATATACATACCCTACCCCTAATAATATAGACCTCTCAAATCTCGCTCCTCATCAGATTGCAAGTTGCATTGCAGGAGCTTTTTCTCTTTTGCCTCTGCAATTACACCTCAGCAAACTTAAATGCCATGGGCCTCAAACTCAAACGCGGGTCTCAAACTCATACATGCTCGACGCTGATGGACGGGCCTCAAACTCAAATGCGCTCGACGTTGATGGCGCTCCAATAACAAATGTTATCAGTGGTCAAGCGATCGAGTGAATACAACAGATGAAGAAGATGTTGGTAAGACAAATAACCAACAAATAATCAGACAGGAAAATAATCGAAAAACAAAACTCTGCCCCGTAGCTCACGTCCCACCCCACTACAGTCACCTCATAAACCTGTGCGCTTCCCACCTCTGTGGTCGGAATCTCAATGATTTGTTTTCCTGCTTTGAAGATCGGCTCTGAAACGCCAGGGGAATGATTGGGACGGTGTCGCTTACTTGCATGGCTATGATAAGGAAGGGCATCCCGTGTGCTACAATGTCTACAGAGTTTTCCAACACAATGAGCTCTACCAGAAGACCTTCGGCGATGAAGCCAAGCGCGAGAGGTTCACAACAGTTGACAACCCCTGCACTAGTCGACGCGCACTCAACAACTGTGGTATGGATCTGATACCAAATTAAAATTAAAATTGGAGTAATGCACAACAATCAGCGAGGCCACAAGGACACATCACAAGTGAGACTACGCTGACACACTATCTTAGATAAATTGCGTACATATTTATAAGCATTTCGCCATTATTCTCCAACAGTCTGGACATTGTTTTATCAACATAGGAGAAGATATTTCATAGATTCTAATTGCGTTGTGAAGAACTCTAAAGTCGAGTAGTGGTAACGTTGCTACACGCCCTTCAAAAAAATTAAAAAAAATAAACCAATAAAGACAATCATTTATATTAAAAATATATAGAAGAATATAATACATATATGATAAATTATACCTAACCAAACTGAACATCATCACACGTGACACGAGCAGCAAAGTGGAACTCAGTTTGAGAAAAAATTAACAATTATTTTTCTTAAAGTGATCGTCTCCTTTCAGACAAGAAAATTGATTAATTGATTTGATGAGGCCGATTCTCGATTGCGATTGAGGCTGGATGGGCTCGACAGGTACATGAACGTGAGAAGGAGTTAAAAGCACAGACGATGGAGGTGATGTGTGTCAGCTGCAGACATTGAACATATCGTATCTTCATGGACCGGAATTCCTTTTGAAAAGGATTCAACGGATGAGCCTGCAAGATATTTAAAGATGGAGGAAACTCTTCACCAGTGTCATAGGGCAAGACGAAGTTGTAATGACAGTGGAGCCACCCCCGGGCTCGATAGGTACATGAACGTGAGAAGGAGTTACACGCACAGACGATGGAGGTGATGTGTGTCAGCTGCAGACATTGCACATATCGTATCTGAAGGAGTTACACGCACAGACGATGGAGGTGATGTGTGTCAGCTGCAGACATTGAACATATCGTATCTTCATGGACGGGAATTCCTTTTGAAAAGGATTCAACGTATGAGCCTGCAAGATATTTAAAGATGGAGGAAACTGTCATAGGGCAAGACGAAGTTGTAATGACAGTGGAGCCACCCGTCGAGCACGAGTTGGCTTGAAGAATCCCAGTAAGGCTAATTGCCAGCTTTATTTTTTCAGGTCGAGCAAGGTGTTGAGATTAAGTGGTTGATATGATGTCGGGAGCGGGAACGGATTTTTGAATCTTGGAACACCTTGGGATGGCCTCTAATGGGGTCGGGGAGTACTCTTTGTTTGGGGCACGCTCTGGACTAGGCCGGTTTACTCTTCATAGTCCTTCAGTACTACGAACTAGCTTTTTTTAGATGTTTCTATTTGTTTCG
>SNQJ01S0000753.1:62075-74628 GCA_010110895.2 Picea sitchensis | reverse complement strand
CATATGCCTCGACCATCAACCATGTACATCAACACCATACCAAGTACCAATCATGTACCATACCATGTATCAACCATGTACATCAACACCATACCAAGTACCAATCATGTACCATACCATGTATCAACCATGTACATCAACACTTGTACCATATCATGTACCAACAATGTATCTCACCCATATACCATATCACTCAATAAAGCCATACAACATATACCATAGGATATGCCAAGCAAGTACTATCAATGGTGTACCTCAACCAAGTACCAACATGACCAAGAGATGTATCTCATACATGTGTTTTAGTATACAAAGTGTATTTCTCAACAATGTATCAATATCAATGACAACCATACACCATGTGCCAATGCTTCAAGAGTATACCAAGAATAATCCTTAAGCATATACCATAACATCGTCACCATGTAATCAAACCAATTAACAATGTACCAATACAATCAACATGTACTAATAATCAATGTACCATGCCAATATCACTAATATGTACCATGTATCAACAATACATGCTTCTCAAGCATGTACCATACCATCACCAAGCATAAGATACAATCACATAAGAATACTTGTAACATGTAGTTGACTTGTTGTTATATAATACTGACCTATAACATTTTCACAACCTTTAGCAGCCTGGTACAAACATTTCCCCCAAATTTTTCTTAGCCTCATGGGACTAAGACTCCTTGTCAAGTGAGGCCTCATATGATGTGACCTAGGTAGCCTGTGGGGGTGCCTTGCGGGACACCCTCAAGCTGACCTGCGAGGGCATGCTCAATTAGGGTTATAGAACAACCCTAGCACTCTTTAGATATGATAATTTTTCTCTTTCTTTGCTCTTTCTCCGCTTCCTCAGAATTTCCATCATATTCACCAATAGACAAAAATATTAGACCAGAACATTCTCACATGATAGATATTCAATGTAAGTGTGTGTGTACTTATGAGAGATTCATTGAGGTGTATTTATACTTTTTCTAGATATCCTCTCTCCTTATTCTTAGGCTTCTTGAATTTCTTGTTACAACCACTTTACCCATTCATTAATTGACTTGTAACTACTTAGGGGCTTCTTGACCATTCTTCGAGTCTTCCAACTTCACAAGGCCATATCTCCATAACCCAAAGGAATCATGTGGAGTACCACCTATCACCGGAAATGAAACGACAAGGGATATCCATACATGAGTGTATTACTTACATTTAAACCATCCTTCATTTCCATATTAATCAACCAAATTTGAGTCCCATAACCACACCTCGATGGCTTATTGTAGAATTCATTAAATGCACCCATCACATCTGCTGACATCAACCACTCCTTCAATGACCAATGACTCACCATTAATCTCAACCACATCTCTAGAGATTCTACACTTGTCCAAGGGTTGACATCAATGAAAAACAATTGTCTAAACCAATTGTCCAACAATATCCCCCTTTTTCATTCATGGCAACACCAAAATTGATGGTAACATTGATGGAAACATTGATACTCCAACACTCATGTTCCTCATCAATGTTTCTCACTCTCTCCCTTTGACATCAATGGAAAAGAGTATCTCACCTTGTAGTTTCTCCCTATATCTTCATGCATATATTCTTTCTCTCAGTTTCCATGCCTTTGTTATTTCTCTTCATATGTTTCTCTCCTCATGTTCTTCTTCTCTTGTGACTTTTCTTGAAATTATACCTTCTATGAAAAACCCTTCTCTAACTTTATGCTCTTTAATTTTACTCTTCTGATCTTTCTCTTTCTTTTCCTTTTACATCATGGGAAAAAGGGTATCTTTCGTTTGTTCTCTCTCTCCCCCTATATGCAAGCCTCTGCTTTTCTCTTCATGGTGCTTCCTTGTGTAAAACTATGATGTATATGAGAAGCATTCAAAAATATTATTTACTTGTATTCTTCAAGTCTTTTGAATCTCTCCCCTTGTCTACATGTTACTGATCTTCCTTTTTTAATCTCTTGATGATTTATCTTCCCTTGAATTCTCTGCAAGATATCTTGTTGATCAATGTAGGGATACATGTATATGTTTCCTTTCCTTTTTTCTAGTGTTCCTTATTGTTCATTGGTGCTTCCTGTTGTAACTCTCTGACATATATAAAAAGCATTCATTACTTGATTTCTTCACTCACTTGGCCATACGGTTCAATGATTTTCTTCTAATGATTGACAATTTATCTTTCCATGTTATTTTATGCCTTTCATTGCTTGTCTTTCTATGACTAACTAATTCCAACCGATTCCACTAATATCAATTGTAAATGCACTGCTATGCATCTTCTCTAACCCATGTTTTTTGTACCTACTAAATATCCATATATGTCCATATGTCGCAAAATGTCCATAAATTTGCTACACAATTGTCCAAAATGATGACCCATTTGTCTCTTTACTCTTCTAAAAACTTCTTCGAATTTGTTGTAACCGATCATTACACATTCCTTCTTTTCAAGTTGTTTGCTCAATCTGTAAATCAAACTTTACATGTCTGAAACAATCTGTATTGGATATATCCCCTCCTGAATACATACATGGAATCCTATATACAATCATGAACCTCTTCTGAGAAGTGTGCCAATGATATACTTCATAACTGTCAAATGATACCTGCATGGGAATGTGTTCCAAAATATGCTCCTCAAAAAATCAAACTATCACAAGACATTTTGTACTTCTGTGGGAAATCCAAATTGAAATTGTCTTCCCAAAATCTACAAACCATTCAGACTGCTCGAAATATAGTTCTTTGATTTGTAGAGTTACTACTTAGACCCCCCCTCTTCAACATTCATATTTACTCGGAGTCTCCAAGCTGGGTAGCTTAGAAAAACACTCGCTCTGATGCAGACTAATATTCATCTTCGTCTGTAGACTCATCATATTTTTGAGCTATGACTCTTTTCTTTCTACATGTGGATTGATCTTGCACTACAATCCTTCAAAGTAAAATCTCTTGGGCTTGTTCTTTATTCATATAATCTTCTTTACTTTCTCATACTACTACAAATGTTGCGATCTCTAGGACTTGTTCTGTATTCACATGTTCTTCTTGTTTTCCATTTCTTCTCCAAATCTTCTTGTATTTTGCGTATTCCTTTTTTCCTGTAGATTTTTCTTGATCTCGTAGTATTTCCAATCCTGAGAGTATGACTTATGGGTGTCTTTCATTCACTTTCTCTTCTTTTTCCTGTTCTTGTTTTAATTTCCAAACTTTCTTATCAGTGTTGTTTTTCATAGAAGTATGCATCATGCTTCTACAATCACGAGCTATGTGACCATAATTGTGGAATTTGTAACACTCAGTGTTGTGGGGAGCCACATAGGTATTTATTGTTTGAACATTTCTTGCAAATGATCTGCAATATACAACCTTATGTCCAAAGTTAGTGCAAATAAAAAAATGACCATAAAATAAATTTGCATACCTGGGAGTGAATGATGTTGTTTACGGTGTAGTCCTTATAAATTCATGCCTTGGATGATCATGATCATGATTGGAGCTTCTTTGTAGATTGAATGTGGAGGGTCTTCTTGAGGACGTGTCTCTATCATTTTTCTTTGATTCTAGCTAACTATGATTCCTTCCTTTGATTAGTTCTGCATAACTCTTACTCTTTTCCTCATTCTTCTTTTTTGGCAGCTTGGAGTGCTTCTATTCAACATTCTCTACTGATGATGTGGATGTTTCTATCTCTTCAATGTTTTTGCTGAGCTTGACAATTTTGGCTCTCAATGTGACAACTTCTTCTTCAAGCTTCTCAACCTCTCCTTCTTTCTTCATCATCTAAATTTTCATGACTTCTTCTCTTCAATTTTCTTCTTTGAGTTTTATATTCAAGGATATTATTTCCTTTTCAAGTATTCTTTCTTCTTGACCAATTTTTTCTTCAAGTTGATTTTAGTCCGCGGTTCTTTCCTTAAGATGATCTATCAAAATATTTTATATTTTCTATGCTTCCTTTCTTTAGGCTTCCAAACATTGCTTCTCTTCCATTGCTTCCTTTCCATTGCTTCCTTTCTTTAGGCTTCCAAACATTTCTTCTCTTCCATTTCTTCCTTTCTTAGTGTTGTTATTTCATCTTCCAAACAATGTTTTTCTTCCATATAGCTTTTTTATGTTTCTTCAATCTTCCTGACTTATTCTAGCTGATATTTTAGTTTCACGATGACCTGTTGGGCTTCTTTCGAAATTTCTTGAGAATTATTCTTAACCAATTATTCCTCAAGTGAATGGTTCTTCTTCCTTTATTTTGTCATTTCATCTAAATAACTGATTAATTCTTCTTCAAGGTATAATATGCCTTCTTCTAAATCTATCTAACATGATGATCACATTTATTCTTGTTTCTTACCTGCACTTTCTTTATCATTCCCTAGCTTTTCGATGGGGAATTTATCAGAGTAGAGATTATGTATCTTTTCCCAAAGTTATTTAGCTGGTGGACATTTTCCAACCTTTTCTCTTACTGGATCAGGTAATACTTCCTAGATGTAATCAATTGCTATTTTTTTCTTCCTTTTCAATTATTTCTTAGTTGCAGCCTTTGGCTTCTTTGTAATGGTGTATCATGTAACAACTAAGTACAAAACATAATACCCCTTTGCGTGTAAATATGTTTTCATTATTTTTCTCGACATCTCATACTTCACACCATTCTGACCATCAAACTGTGGTATTCCATTTCTATTCAAAAAATTTCTCTCCATGATCTTCCTTCAAGTGGTTAAATTCTTTTCTTGAAGAACCTGCTCAGATACCAATTGGTGGAATATTGAGAGGGGGGGGGGTGAATAATTATGAGCACTTTTACCACTTTTAACAACAATATATATATGCCAAATTTATCAACATTATATCATCAATATATCATCAGTATATCATGAGCATATAAACATAAGAAACATCACATCAAGTACATAGTAGAAAAGAGTTTACGTGGAAACATAAATGGGAGAAAACCATGGAATGATTTCTTATATATATCAAGAATACATTCATAGGAAGCACCAACTTCCCAATTCTCCAGCACCAACTAGAAGGAGGATACAACCCCTTATTTACAGGATCCAACTTGAAGGAAGATACAAATCTATGAATTCTATAGCTCCAACAAGAAGGAGGCTACAACCCCCTGATCCTCAGGCTCCAACCTGAAGGAAGATCCAACTACCTATGTTCTATGGCACCAAATGGAAGGAGGCTACAACCTCCTTTCCTTGCCCCGTCCTTCCTCCCTGAAATATAGATGTAGACCAATTGTCACTACCACAATATTTTCCATTGTCACTATCACTGCCACTGTCACTGTCATTGTCACTTCCACTATCACTATCACTATCACTGCCACTGTCACATCAACCTGTAACATGTCAACTTGTCATTGTTTCCAACATGTGGTTGTATCCAACCTTTCACATCAACCTGTCACTAATCAACATGTCCAACCCTAATTATCATTGATACTCAACCAAATCCTCTCACATGGATCATATACCAAGGACACCTCTCAACTAGATGTCCAACATCATCAACACATGCATCTATCAAGCATGTAGTAAGATCACCAACATACCATCACAAGATATGTGTATCAACCATGTACCAAAGCATGTACCACAACTTGTACCACACCAAGTGCATCAACCATGCATCGACACATGTACAAAACTATGCATCAACCATGCACCATAACGTGTACCATATGCCTCAACCATCAACCATGTACATCAACACCATACCAAGTACCAATATTGTACCATACCATGTATCAGCCATGTACATCAACACATGTACCATACCATGTACCAACAATGTATCTCAACCATATAACATATCACTCCATCATTCCATACACCATATACCATAAAATATGCCAAGCAAGTACTATCAATGGTGTACCTCAACCAAGTACCAACATCACCAAGAGATGTATATCATACATGTGTTGTCATATACCAAGTGTATTCCTCAACAATGTATCAATATCAATGACAACCATACACCATGTGCCAATGCTTCAAGAGTATACCAAGAATAATCCTTAAGCATATACCATAGCATCATCACCATGTAACCAAACCAGATACCAAGATAAAAATACAGTCAATATGTACTACTAATCAATGTACAATACCAATATCACCAAGATGTACCATGCATCAACAAGACATGCTTCTCAAGCATGTACCATACCATCACCAAGCATAAGATACAATCACATAAGCATACCTATAACATGTAGTTGACTTGTTGTTCTGTAATACTGATTTGTAACATGTCACAACTTTCAACATCTTGGTATAAAAATTTCCCCTAAATTTTCCTTAGCCTCACGGAACTAAGAATCCCTGTCACATAGGGCCTTGTGTGACGTTCTCTAGGAAACTTGCAAGGGTGCCTTGCAGAACACCCTCAAGCTAATATGCAAGGGCATACTCAATTAGGGTTATAGAACAACCCTATCACTCTACAGATCTAAAACTTTCACTCTTTCTTCTCTTTTTCTCCTCTACCTCAAACTTATCGTTAGATTCATCAATAAACCAAAATATTAGACCATAACATTCTCACAAGATAGATATTCAATGTAAGTGAGTGTGTACTTATGAGAGACTCCTTAAGGTGTATTTATACTTTTTATAGGTAGCCTCTTTCCTTATTCTTAGGGATTCTTGAATTTCTTGTTACAACCACTTTACACATTCATTAATTGACTTGTAACTACTTAGAGGCTTCTTGACCATTCTTTTAGGCTTCCAAATTCACAAGGCCATATCTCCCTAACCGTGATGAACCACGTGGTGTATCACCTAGCACCATAAATGACATGAAAATGTCTATCCATATATGAGTGCCTTGCCTGCATTTACATTGTCCTTCATGTCCATATTCCTCGACCAACTTTGGCTCCCATAGCCACACCTTTGGGGCTTCATGTATGCTTCTTCAAATGAACCCATCACATCTGTTGAAATCAACCACTCCATCAATGAAAACTAAATCACCATCAATATCAACCACATCTCTAGGGATTCCGCACTTCTCCAAGGGTTTACATCAATGACAAGCAACTGTCCAAACCAACTATCCAACAACTAATAGGCACATGATACACTTGAGAGGTCATGTGTCTGGGTTCAAGGTGTTGTTCTTAGACTTGGATGCATGAAATATTCCTTAAAGGCCTAAATCATAGGTTTATTCCTACCACCATTTTGAGGAACCCGTGATTCATAACATTCTCTTGAATTTTGTAATGGTGCACTTTACTCCACTTGGAGGCCAAATATCCCCTTCATGGGTCATGTGTTTTCATGGGACTTAATTCCTTCAATATTCATTTATGGCCTATGACTTAGGTTTCTCCCCTTGACAATATTTGGAACCCTAAGATCCATACCTAGTTCTAAAAAATTCATAATATCATTAATATCACCACTTAGAGGGTAAGGATATGCTTAAGAGGTCACATGTAGTGGATCAAGGTCTCGTTCTTTGTCCTTGATGCTTATAATTTTCCTTTGTGGTGTAAGGCCTAGGTTTCCTCCTTCAAATATGTTTAAGGCCCAAAGAGTCATCTACATATTATAATAATTCCCTTAATGGTACTCATATCCCTAGTCAAAGGAAGGGATAACCTTGATAGGGCTTGTGCAATGGTTCAAGGTGTTTTTTATAGCCATATATTTCAAAAATATTACTTTAGGGTCCAATCACCATGTTTCCTCTAATTACCATGTCAATGGCCTCAAGACTCATAACAATTGCTCAAAATATTCTAACGATGTTTGTATCCCTACTTGGAAGACAAGGATGTTGTCAAAATGTCATATGTGATAGTTTAAGTCAATGTTCTTCACCTATATGTTTAGAAACTTCTTGTGTGACATAATTCATTGGATTCCTTTACAAATCATTTCCAAGGAACTAACACTAATATCTAGTGTTGAAACTTTCCTAATTTCATTAATACCCCCATTCATAGGCCAATGATATCACTGGGAGGTTAAGTGTGGTGATTTGAGGTGTTGGTTTTGGATCTTGATACTTAGAATAAACCTCTACAACCTAAGGCATAAGTTTCCTTCCCTTACCATGCCAATGACCCTATGACCCATACTTGATGCTCTAATCCTCATAATTTCATTGATATCCCCACTTGGAGGTGAAGGATATACATTGGGTAAAATAATTTAGTCACAAAAGTGCATGCACATTTTTAGGAACACGCACATTCTTTTAAGAATACACACACAATTTTAAGATTCTACACATACTTTTAAGAACGTGTGTAGAATTTCAAGAATGCACACATGATTTTAATAATGCACACATGCTTCTTCACACATGCAAATACATTTCATTCAATTTTGTTTTGGTGGGATTAACAAATTTAAATACATGTTTTCTTACTTGGTTGCTTCGTATTTATGTTTGGAATGACAAACCTAGTAGTTTGGGATGCAAATACATCAAAACTTCAATTTTTTTAATGGCTCTCATTATATTTATTTTTAATGTTACTTATGTCTAGACTAAACAAATTTATTGTTGATGCAATTATACACACATATAGAGTTTACGATAAAGATTCCAAGTATACAATTTAAAAAATATATATATATTTACTATTTTTAATATATATTTTTCTTGACATGTATCAATCTTAAAATACATATTTCTTATTCCCACTATAACTTTTTATCTCCTTAACCATTTTTAAGATAAGTTATAAGAGACACTAGTACAGAATGAGATCTTCAATCTAAAAGTAAATATTTTTATTATTATTATCTTAAGACCCTCGTACCTTGAACTAACACAAGGATTTGTAATATCAGGGACATAATGACTTTCATAATTTAAAAAAAATACAAAGTTAACATTAATTTTTTTTTTTAAATGTCCATTCACGAGAAAATGTGTTCTTTACAATTGTACAAATTCTTTTAAGTAAATTTCATCATTGAGGTAGTCAACACATGCAATAACCGAAATATGTGCATTATATTTTGCATGAAAAATAACATACCACTGTTAGAAAAACTCAAATTTCAGATAGTCTTACACAAATTATACAAATAAAAATTATATATTTGGAAATACAATTCCATTTCTTATGTTTCATCTTCCTATACCATATTTAAATTCATTGTGAAAGTACATCAAATAACCCCTCCAAGTTAACAAATTATATTTTCCCATGTTTGCATTGCCACTAATGCATCCCAAGAGACCATAATTAGCTTACATCGACCTTGCATGTTGTACATAATATACCATATTACCATTAGGACATACAACAATTGTGTGATGCTCCATTCCTCTAACTTTCATAATGCCACATAATTCTCAGTACGTGTGAGGTAAAGAATTTGACGATAATAACATAATATCACATGACAATCTACAAGGAAAAATAAATTAATATACTAAATAGTGGATATTAAGGTCCTATATAATAGAATCATATAAAAAAGGGGAAAAAATGTATTTATATGTATAATTATCTTTCAAACCTTAGGATTTATGTTATACATGTGTTTGAAATATTGTTCATTGCCTTCAAGTTCACCGACAACAAAATAATAGAGAGAAGAATTGTCTTTCAACCTCTATATACACATTTTTGTGTCTTATCAATAAGAGGTACATCATGAATATCTTCATATATCTAATCCATGGGCGCATTCTCATCCATGGAAACAAAAATGTCATGCATCAACATATTTATCCCTTCACTCCCAATAATATCAATGTCATGTTCTTCCATATAATTAGCTTCAATTGTATCACATTCACCATCTCTATTACATATTGTAGCATTATTAAATTTGAGCATAGGTTCCTTTAACTTTGTAATTAAAAATAAATAAATATAAAGCATCAAGATATTAAAACATTTAAAACTATTAAAAAATGACAAAAAAACATGTTTCCACTATCTTACCAAGGGGTGATATTGGGTTCCCCCTTCCAAGTTCCCATTCTCTAAGCAATGTTTCCTAGCTATTGTCCTATTAATTCTTCTTCTCTTTGTGCCTTTCCATTTTGTACAAGGGAAATCACATTTCCCATCAACAATATTATGAAGTTTGCGGTGATTTTGAGATGGCTTCTCATGAGTTATTTCATGCACTAAATAGTTTAATTCATCAAGATTAACATCCATGGTGAGAGAAAATGTTTCATTGATTATAGTTGGTATATAAGCCAACCGGTCAAATGCACCAACACGTAATTTAGGGCTAGTTGACATTGCTTTACATTTCAACAAATATTCAACCCATCCATTAGTACAATAAGAATGCATTCAAAGAATTTTGCAAATAGATAACTCAAATGCTATTACCAAATTTAAACAAAGAAAAATTTAAAATTTAGATTATGAGTAGAAAATTTTACTTGTAGTATTATGCCACCCAATCCAAACTCTTCAAAATTATTATTTTTTTTGTTGCATGGTTGTCCTTTCAAAAACATGGAAATTTATTTTATCAACAAACGCATCAAAATTATAAAATAATAGTTGATTAAAAAAAAACATTAAACATTTCATAAGTGATAGTATATCGACATAAGTTTTATTTGGAAATAGAATTGCGAGACATGGAAATGTGATGTCTATAACATATTTTAAGCAACATAAAATGCACACTATCACTTAAGTGAAATTTTGGGGGGGTAAAATTTGAAAAAAAAAATATATATTTCACATTTTTCATTGATTTTTTATATTAATCCTTTTTCTTCAAACAAATGTTGGTTCAAACATCAAATTTTGACCCCAAATGTACTAGTTAGAAACACAAGAATATGGTTCAGATATGGACCAAACATCTTGAGATAGAGGTAGAAAGGAAGTGGAAGCTAAATTCTAAGGGAATCATAAATGATAGGGGTGAATCACATAGAGATGGACAAACCTAATGCATGGAAAAAATTTAGAACCGAGTGATCTGGCTAAAAATATCCACTTTTCTTTGGTTAATTGTGAGAAGAGAAGATCTCACCTAGGATAACCTAACAATAAGGGGCTTTAAAGGACCATCCATTTGTTAAATGTGTAGGTAGGAAGCGGGAATAATATAACATGTCTTCAACCCTTGTAAGTAGTGTCAAACTTTGTGGGATTGAGGAGATGAAACCTTAAGGTAGTTTTATCAATCCAAGAATTGTCTTTTGAAAACCATAGAGTATTGGAGGAAACTATTAAAATGGTTTCTTCTCTGGACAATATTAAAAGAATGCAATAGAAGAATATTCAAATGAAATCTTCAAAAGACTAAGAACATATGGATATATTTGCAAAGACACATGAAGGAATCAATATGAAATCAATATAAGATGCAATTTGGAAAGAAGTGTATTGGAAATGTCAAATAAAAGAGAAACATATCATAATAGCCTGGGAAATTAACTTGGAAGATATTTCCAAGGATCCTAAACCAATTTAACCCATGCCTAAGGTTTGAAAGAAGTGGGCCATGCCCCCTATAAGGTTTATTAAACTAAACTTTGATGGGGCTTTGAAAGGAAACCCAACTCTTGGTGGAATTGGAGTGTTTAAGGATAATTTTGGAAATATTCTAAGGATATTTGACAGTTCTATGGACATGACAATAATAATGGAGAAGATCTAGCAACATGAAAAGAGGATTAAGTATCATTGGAAGTAATATTTATTGTAACCCGATAGTGGAAGGAGATTCCTAAATATTGATGAATTCATTGACAATGATATAGAATGGTATTGAGCCAAAAAAGGTGTCAACAAATTGGAGACTATTGGATAGACTCAAGAACATAGAAGATGGAGCAAGGATAATGTGTCCTTAATCCCATACCATGTGAGGTGAAAATCCATTGGGTTAGAAGATGTATTGGACAATGAAGGGGCTAAGAGAGAGCATAGAGAGTACAATATCAAGTGGGGAAAATGGATTCTTGAAAACTCAAAGAGGACCACCCTTGTATTAATAAACAACATAAAGATCCCTCATATTGGGTGATAAGGATGGGAAATCATGAAGTTGATAGGTGTCTAATGGTGGAGGTAATTTCTTCCTAGTGTGAAGAGTATGAAGGGATAAAGTTGAGAAAAATGAAGGCCATAATGGCATATCCTCTAGACAATAAGTTTAATCGTATCCACCCTCATTGGTCACATTTTGGTACATATAGAATCATGGTTGTATAAGGAAAGGAAATGGAAGTATTTATGAATAATACAATGATAGTTAAGTAGGTATATTATATTCACTTAGAATTTATGATGATATTTACCATGGGTATGATGCAAAGTTGACATCCTAATTCAAACTATTATTTTAATAGTTATGTTCCACAGAAACCTTTCTCTTTCAAAGTGGGGTTCTTGGAAATCAAAGTGGGATATCAGAATAAGGAATTGGACTCCCATCTAATGGATTTTGAGTCTTCGCCTTCATAGGCCATTAGGGTTGTTCTATGAGAAGGAAAAAATAGTAGGGAAACGGAAAAAACAAACATGATGAAGGAAATCA
>SNQJ01S0000752.1:360785-382906 GCA_010110895.2 Picea sitchensis | reverse complement strand
TTTGGAAGACGAGTGGATGAGATCCGTTCGAAAGAACCCATATGACCAATACCCAGGAACCTTGGGCTAAGCCTAAGGAAGTCATGTCCCCTTGGCTTCGGAGCTCCGGAAGCCCAGGACTTTGGAGTATGATCAACCTTACCAGCCTTATATATGGGCCAAAGGTAACCGGGATACTCGGTCTCCCGTAAGGTTGACCAACGTTAGGAAGTTCCCCAGGTGATTGGGTGAACCTATCTCACCAACTATAATATCCCAAGGACGAGTCCCTATTGTATTTATGAATTGTAAACCTATTTTGTAAGATGGTGAGTTGAGTATTGATAGGCTAGTGGGATTATGTGTTTGTTGGGACAGAGAGCCTAAGTGTTAAAGGCCAGGAGCATGTTTTTTGTATATGTAATTATGCAAAACATTAATAAAATATAAACATCATTGCGTGCAGACCCACCACAAAGAAAGAGTGACGGGGGACTAAGATTCCACAGAGTGGGTAATGGAAAGGGGGCTGAAAGGTTGGAAAGAGGAGCTAAGCTTAGGGGCTTAAGGCCTTGAGAATAATATTTTATTATTATTCCAAAGCTGTGACAAAGGCATGTTTTTATCCTAAGTCTTGGAAGAGGCAACGCATGCAGCTCCAACGTGTGCAAAAAGGGAACGCATGCAGCTCCAAGTATACAAGTGTCGACTTGGGTGCATGCAGTTAAAGCTGAAGAGTCTGTTCATGTTGGGGCTTCGTCCTCCATTCTTCGGTTCACTGTCTGAACCATGTGTGTGGGCGTATGATCTCTGCATAACCTCACGCAACTCTAAAACTAGAAAACTGTGATGTTTTCCTGAGAAGTCGACGCATCCTCCATCTGAACCGTTTGAGTCTGCATTTGACTGCTACGTTGATTCCTTGTCTTGCACCCTGAAAAATAGTGGAAAACCCGTGGACTGAGCCATGTCTCTTGTGTGTCCTATGAACCTAGCTTATCCGCCCTTGCAAAGCCAAGTCCGTACCTGAACCGTTCTTGGGTTGTTGCCTTCTATTTTTCTGAGTGGTGTTGACTACATGTTGTTGTTGTTATCCTTACCTTGTGGGAATTGAGTTGAACTGGTTGAACAAGTGGGTTTTCAGGCCCGTGGTTGAAGAGGCAGGTTGCTAGGCCTGTGAGCAACTCTTCCAGGTGAGAGAGTTTGTTGGGAAGTGGTTTTCTCCCAGAGAGAGTCCAGCACCAGCTACAAAGCTCTGAGAATTCCTGATACAACCTATTGCTGAGACCCAGAGAGGGAGGTGAAGCAGTCGATGGACTATGTGAAAGTGAAGGTGTATACTCCCAGGTGGAACAAGCATGTGGGGAATGACAGTCCATGAGTAGTGAGCATAAGAAGGCTCCTAGGGAGAATCCTTCTGCTTGCATTGTGTAGTTCTCCTATAACCTTAGCCTAGTCTAGGATTCCCTTGCCCGGGGTGGAGCTTAGTCCCAGCTCGGGGGTGACCCACTGTTGAGCGTGATGAGCAGCGTGGTCTAAGGCTGGGAGGTTCATGGAAGGCCTTCACGTAGTTGGTAGAGTTACTCCAACTTTAAAGATAAGTATCAGTCTCTGCTTAATTTATATGTATTTTATGCATGTTTGTGTTATTAATGCTTGAATGTTATCATGTGTTCCATTGCTTATATGAATTACTGTCTATTACATCGAATATGTATTGTAACAGTAAACTCTGTGTTACGTGTATTAAATTCAATAATATGCATATATTATTTTAAGCATATGTTCCGTAGTAGTAGTGTTGCCCAACCTGGTGATGGCTGGGGGTGTTACAAACTAAACCGAGATCCAAAACCTCGAAGACCAGAGCCGTGAAGGATAGATTACCATAGATCGAGGGATTCCATCAGATCCTTTTCCATCCATTGATATATCAAGGATGCATGGTGCTAACCCATTTAATTCAGGGATTGGGCACTTCGGGAGGTGAGAGGAGTTTGCATAGAAATACTCCCAAACACCGAATCCTCAAGGTAACCAGAGTCATCGATCTATAGGTCTATGTGACCAGATCTCGACTGTGAGATCTAAGGAATGTAGAAGTTCGTCAGCCCGGGGCGATGAGGTGCAGTGACACCACCCAGTGTGACATGGACCCCAACTTGATGTGCCATGTGTCACCTGGATTCGTATATATTACGTACCATATAGGCCCATTGGAATGTAACACGTGTCACCCTAACCCCTCCTACATGTCAGTTCCTTATATGTGTATGCCTAGCCAACGTGGTTGGTGAAGTGACCGGGACTACGTGAGTCTGGGACTTCGAGACTCCGGAGGGTTTGGGATGTAGTATGATAAAGAGACCGAATGGCCTGAAGGACGGAGCCACGTGGTGATCTTACGAGACTTCAGAAGTTTGGAACTCTGGGTGCTCTCATTCATAGATAGTAAAGAAGCGTGAAGCGTCAGAGCGTCGAAGCGTCGAATTCCTCCACAACTGATATAGGAGAAAGAGAATAAGCCAACCATGGGATCGGGCGGTGGATGGTCTTCCACCTTAGAGGAAGGAACTTGGAAATAGCACGTGTGAGGTGGATCCACGTGTCCCTCAACCAATAAACACCTGAAGAACATCAGAAAGGTGTACCCACTGGTTCTGAGCCCGAGTTTGAGCATGGAGACCGTAGTTAGAAAACTCTAGACAAGCAGAGTGTGGTAGAAAACCTTAATGAAGGATTTGATCACTTAAGGAGAATTAAACTTTGATTCCCCATCCCTAGGAAAGTCACTCAAGGATCGGGTGTGTTACATATGCAAGTTAAGATTCATTTTATGCATGTTCAATTTCTTTAAATGAATCACATGATGATGATAAAAGGAGAAGTGCACTATTCCACATAAGAGTTGTATCGAAACCTACAAAGACAAACACATTATTTGTTTTGGGTTCCCAAGTCAATTTAATATCATAGACACTTGTTAAGAAATTGGAATCAACTACAAGACATCACCATAAACCTTACCCTCTCAGTTGGGTATATGATAAAGAAAAGTTAAATGTCACTAAGCAATGTAGGTTGAGGTTTGCTATTTCTTCTAAGATGGTAGATGAAGTGGATCTAGATGTGGTTCCTTTGGATGTCTGTGGTATTGTATTAGGGAGTCCCTATCTGTATGATAGGAATGCTATCTGTTTTTGAAAGAAAAACAAATACCATCTTACAAACGATGGAGTGGAATACAGAATTAAAGCTCATAGCATAAAGGACAAATCAACACTTGTTACTTTAGACCAAGTAAAAAGAGTTATAAACACTAACAAGAATCTTGTACTCACGATTATAAAGGGGGAATGACATGATAAGTAGGATGTTGTTAATTCTCTTGATCCTTTACATACGAATGAATTTCTTGAGATGAGACAAGTCTTTCAGTGGGAAGGCATCCAGTAGAAGACCTTCAACACTTTAAAGATCGATATTGTGCCAATGCTCGCCTTACTTGATCTTAAACAACCATGTAAGTTTGAGACTAGTGCCAGTACCAAAGACATAAGAACAAACATGCTTTTTAGATCTCCCAGTATTACATCTATTATTTTGAAGAATGTTCCCTTAGCTCATATCAATAATGATGGACGGTATACTAACGATGAAATCTTCAAACATGTATGTGGGATTTTCCAGGGTTTGCAGGCGAAGAAGTTTTGTTTGCGGGACAACTTAATCCACCATTTGAGTAAACCTCACTTTCCTCTCTTTATTTTGAAGAAGCTTTTGTGTCATTTGTACTTGGGCATTTGGGAATTGTAATGTATTTATAGGGATGGCATTTTCCTCGAAGGAAAATATTTGTAACCACTATTGTAAAGGAATTTGTGTTGTACTTTTGTAAGCCCACTATTGAAAGGCCATGGGTGTACACACCACTTCCTATTTCCTCTTATCCTTGGGAAATTTTTTCTTTGGATTTTGTTAGGGGATTACCCATGTCTAGTATGAGTCATGTCTACTTATGTGTAGCAATGGATAGGTTATGTAACAAGCAGGTTTCTCGTTTGTTATCATAGTATGTAAGGGTCTATTTTGGGTTGTCCACGTTCATTATCTCCGGTCGAGAGTCTCAATTGTTAGGAGAATATTGGAAAAAAATGTGGCAGCTCATGGACACCATGATGGGGAGGAGCATTGTTTTCCATCCATAGGCCGACAGATAGGCAGAGGTGGTAAACAATATGGTGGTCCAGTTGCTTCAAGGATATTGCAACCAACATCCTAAGTCATCGGATGATCAGTTACTGTATGTCCAACCTATGTATAATCAAGTCATGTATTCTTTCACTCAGGATTCACCAGTTGAGACTTGTCTTGGGTATTCACCTAAGATCCCCTTGGGCTTGATGTATGGGAAATATGTTAGGGAGAGAGATGAAACCCGCAAGTTAATTCAGAGGATTCAGCAGGTCAACCAAGTAGTCAAGGAGCAGATGGAGGAATATGTCATCCTAGATCAAATATTGAGGACTTCACGTAGGAATGGCATTGCTTATATTTGGGTACACAGTCTAGTAAGGCATGGAAAATCGAGAGGGAAAGAGTGAGGGAGAAATTTCCTCACTTACCAGTTGATTGATGAAATATTTTGGTGGTCCAAAAAGATTTTAGTGGGAAGGAGTGATCCAAAAAGGATCCAAAGAAGGCTAAGAATAACTCAGAACTCACAGAGGCAACTCAAAACGCTCAGAATGGCTCCAACAGACAGAGAAAGCGAAAAAATCCAAATTTCCCAAAATGCAGTGAAAACGACATGATCACAAAAAGTGCGCCGCAATATTTCTAACGACGCAAACAACTCGTCAAGCGGAGTTATAGTTTGAAATATATTTGCAGTCAAATTTGCGATCAAATAGGGCCAATCAACAGGGGGGCACATCATCATCTATACTACTGATGTCAGCAGTTGACATGGCAGGATGACATCATCATACATGATATTGATATCAACATTGCACATGGAAGCACCAGAGGCTGCCACATGTTACCCTCCATTGGGTTTTTTAGGGGTCCATTTGGACCAATAGAAAAGTGCCACGTGGCACCCCCAGGTGATGCCACGTGGCACCACCCAGGAAGTGCCATGTGTCAGTATAGAGTGAAAAAGAAGTCAAGNCAACCAACATCCTAAGTCATCGGATGATCAGTTACTGTATGTCCAACCTATGTATAATCAAGTCATGTATTCTTTCACTCAGGATTCACCAGTTGAGACTTGTCTTGGGTATTCACCTAAGATCCCCTTGGGCTTGATGTATGGGAAATATGTTAGGGAGAGAGATGAAACCCGCAAGTTAATTCAGAGGATTCAGCAGGTCAACCAAGTAGTCAAGGAGCAGATGGAGGAATATGTCATCCTAGATCAAATATTGAGGACTTCACGTAGGAATGGCATTGCTTATATTTGGGTACACAGTCTAGTAAGGCATGGAAAATCGAGAGGGAAAGAGTGAGGGAGAAATTTCCTCACTTACCAGTTGATTGATGAAATATTTTGGTGGTCCAAAAAGATTTTAGTGGGAAGGAGTGATCCAAAAAGGATCCAAAGAAGGCTAAGAATAACTCAGAACTCACAGAGGCAACTCAAAACGCTCAGAATGGCTCCAACAGACAGAGAAAGCGAAAAAATCCAAATTTCCCAAAATGCAGTGAAAACGACATGATCACAAAAAGTGCGCCGCAATATTTCTAACGACGCAAACAACTCGTCAAGCGGAGTTATAGTTTGAAATATATTTGCAGTCAAATTTGCGATCAAATAGGGCCAATCAACAGGGGGGCACATCATCATCTATACTACTGATGTCAGCAGTTGACATGGCAGGATGACATCATCATACATGATATTGATATCAACATTGCACATGGAAGCACCAGAGGCTGCCACATGTTACCCTCCATTGGGTTTTTTAGGGGTCCATTTGGACCAATAGAAAAGTGCCACGTGGCACCCCCAGGTGATGCCACGTGGCACCACCCAGGAAGTGCCATGTGTCAGTATAGAGTGAAAAAGAAGTCAAGTCATCATACAGGTGGGCGTATCAGTGGGTGCCACGTGGCCCAATCATCGGACGACATATGGCAACCCGAAAATGTCCAATCTTAGCCCGTGAACGAATTGTTTTAAAAAACAAAATATGGCGGGTCCGCCAAATCTAGCGGACCACGCAGATGTTAGAAGATAGTAGAAGTATCGATAGTGGGTATGTTATAGTTAGCAGAGCATTCCAATGGATATATATATATATATATATATATATATATACAAACAAACGCCCAAAATGGAGTCTAGTGGGTTCAACCTCGGAACCTTTGCCTTAACCAACGCCTTTACAACTCCGCCATAACCAACGCGCCACCGGTGTTGCTTGGTATATCTACCGGTTTTATTATTTAAAAAGAACAATTCGTCCAGAGCTGGGGGGAGGCGCGACTGTACCGTACGTTTGTGGGCACATATTACAAGGCAAAGACTGTCATAATTGCAGGTTGCAGAGGGCACGTAAACCGAGACAAAATTCTTCTTGGGCCTGGGAGTGCCAGAGTCGGATTAGAGCATGGAGACAGTCATTTTTGGGTAATTCGATGCCACAAATTCAGTGGTGATGTCTATTTTCTGATCTGAGAATTATTTCTACAACTTGATTTCAGAATGAGGTATATTTATGTATTTGCCAAATTATTTTGTTGGGTTAATGAAAGAGCCTGCCCATTTGAGAGAAGGACCTGGAGACGTAGTCCACCAGGGACAAACTCCGTTATCAAGTTTTTGTGTTCAAATCTGATCCTTATGTCTCTTCATTTTTGAGTTTTCCCTTGTTTAATGGTGCACTTTAATTTATGCTCATTTAATACAATTCTTTATAAGTCACGATGAAAAGATCCCAGATCAATACTTGATCTACTTCAATTGGTCCCTCCTTTTCGACTTTCATGTCAAGTCTCTGGTGATCTCATCCATCACCTTATCGACGATCCAACCCATCCTGTCTCCAACTGGAATGGCAGTTGGAAACTATTGGCATCATAGTTTCAATATGAATATGGCAAACATGGATATCATAGATGTGGCATGTCATGCATCTTATAAATGTGGCATGTCGTGCATCTTATAAACAAGATTGAGAGGGAAATCAAAATTCAAATTTTGAATCTTTGGATTCAGCCATGGGATATCCATTAAGAGCTTACCAACTCCGCTCTATCCTATTTTTCATTTGTTGGGTCTGTTTTGGTGGATAACCTGTGTATTCACGTTTGAACCTATCATACATTGCCTCCATCTATTATCTCAAATGAACAAAAATCCAGGGCGCAAGGTTGTGGAGATTCCACAAAGATTGCTCTCCTAGAATAGCAACGTGCTCTCCTTACTTCCACAATGCTATTGCTCTACATTCCTCCTGGGAGAGCCAACTACATGCATCTGTGTTCCAATGCCTTAGGAGGTCTATGAAAGAGATACTAATCGTTGGACGGAGTTACTGATTGGATTTTTTGAGTCCAAAGATTACGAAACCAGAGGAGCCATAATCAAACGAGAGATAAGCAACATTTCACATGACCTAAAAAACTATATGGCTAGGAGCGGAAAATTCCATGTAGAAGAAGAATACAATATTGTTTCCTTAATCGTGCCAAGGTTGACAAAAATATTAATCAATCTTGTACTAACATTATAGTTCAAAGTGGATATTTGTGATGTGATATTTGTAGCTATTGTTATTTCTTTGGCCATGGACTGTGTTGATTTGTCTTTATATTTGCTAAATGCAAGATCAAACGACAAAGGATGGCTCAATTGCAGAAGAAAGACTTTGATAGTTTGTAAAATGATAGGTTTTGAAATGTTGTGCTTTGTATCAAGCAATGTGATAGCAAGAGCTTTGGGCATAAAATCTTTTGGTAAATGGGTATATGGTGTCCTAGAAGGTCTTCTTTGGGTGAAGTGGGGAAAAGGCGATGATTTTATTGATCACTATATCCCACGTGGATATAAAATACCAACCTAGATGTATGAAATCAATGTGATGTATATGTACTCTTTTCCATTTTGGCTTAATGCTATTTTAGTTGGAGCCCAAGAGTTCTCATGAAAACCCCATATTATTATACACTCTATAGAGATAGTAGAATAAATAAATGATTAGTTTTGAATGAATTTTAATTATGGTTCATTTCTATATTTTTAACTTAATTATAATCCACCATTTTCAATTAGATTTTTTCTTTTCCTTATCAAGAATTTTATTTTATTTTAAATTTATCAACTTTTATATCAAACATGCTTTCCTCATCACAAACATTTTTACCATTTGCACTTGGATATTTATCTTGTTTATTAGTCCCTGCCTTGCGAGGGACTATAGCAATCAGTGAGAGTCAAAATACCTTGACTCGTTATTAATTCAACCCAAATTTACACCCATCTCTAAAGTTTGTGAAAACGATATATTAATTACATTTATTTTAAAAAACCCAATTTAATTTTTCATTTATGAAATTTCAAGAAAGGAAATTTTGATTGGTTCAATGAGATGGGATGTGATTTTAATTATGTGGTGTATGCCCTTTTTTCCCCTAATTGTCAATAACAAATCATTTTAACAWTAAAATTCCTATTGGACACTTTGCATGTTTTTGACAATATGCAATTGAAGGTATGCAAGCTATGTTGTAGGTTCTTGGGAAATGCAGCGTACGCATGACAATAATAAGGGAAGTCTAGGTTCTCGGGAAGGGCAGTGTACGAACATCAACACAAGAGAAGTCCATTGGGTAGACTCCATGGAGCTTCATGCTTCATCATCAAGCCGACCACAAACCCAATGTAATTCCATTCTATGAAGAGAATAAAAGAGCACATACGAAGAACAGAGTAGAGCAAAGATACCACTAACAAGGTGGCTCGACCAAGGTCACTCAGCAGTACGGTGGAATGAAATTTACTTGAACCTTTTTTCATTTACGTTCTCTGATAATACAGAAAGGTTCTTTGTTGAGACATTTTCTAGAATGCGTAGAACTAATGGATTGGTCGAATGATGTTCATCATTCACCTGGTAAGGAAACTTTCAAACTTGTGTTTTAATAGTTTATATTGGGTTGAAAACTTGGTAGACATTCATCAATTGCAGAGACAGCTTGAAATCTTATTTGCGAAGGGTGGAAAGTGATGCCTAAGCATAGTTGTTTTCATGCCAATGGAAATGGACTAATGAAAAACCAACTACAATTAGAAAAGTAAAAGAATAGGCCCAAGAAATGCCACCATTAAAGCTACCCCAAGAACTGATTGTTATTTGTTTATGGATGCAAACTCACTTTGAAATGTCTTAGAGTTAAGGGAAAATTTTGGGTTAACGCAACATTACGGTTAGCACCAATCATCTAGATTGGATCTGCAACGAACTTCTATTTGAGCATATATAACCCCTTCTTCTGATGATTTATGTGATTTAGTGTTGCTTGCTCTTAAAAAAAATTCCTGCATGTTATGGTGAAAGTGAAGCGTTTTTATTTGTAGACATATAGCATTTTCCCATATGCATATTTCTATTTTTTTATTCTACTATGTGGATAGGCCTATGTGGCCAGGATAAGGAAAGGAGTAGGTGGAGTTCGGATCCCTACTAAGTTTTTATCAACTCGAAACATCATTTACCTTAGAAAAACACAAATTACTACCATTTACAGACATATGCTTCTACATCGAAATGGGGAGTAGCTCTCCTTGAAGACAAAGAACTCTACATATAAGCCTTCGACATCTAGTAAAAATATGAACAACGGTATCATAGTATCGAATTAGAAATATATGTGGTAGTTAAATATTTGAAAGCTTTCAAGCTATTTATCTTGCCACACAAGTTTCTAATACATTCAGACTATAAGGGGTTAAAGGGGTTCCTTACTAAGAAGATTTATCCTACATTGGATAAGCATCGCAAGCTAACCAAGTGTCAAATTTGCTTTACAAGTTTTATTGCCAGGTCGAGCATATCCAAGGAAAAGACAATGCTCTTGTAGACCAACTAATCTGACCTCTTGTGGATTATGCAAGAACGGAACGAGGAGAGAGTTCTGATTCTTCCAATAGATCAGAGTGCACAACTACAGGTAAAAAATCATGGACCCAACTATGGAATCAATTAACAAACAATATCATGAGATAGATCCAGTTCAAAGTTGTGAATATTTAATTAATAAATGGCATTAAAGGCATTGATAAATCAATACTTACCTTTCCCTTGGGCTGGAGTGATCGATCCACTCTTCAACACTTTTAAGTAGCATCGGGATTGAATTCGTCCATATTCGGTTTATATAATGGACATCACCTCATACATCTACTATGTGCATATCATAATGGTTTTACTATTCATAGAAAAGGATAAACCATAGACAACGACACACAAAGGTGTTATATCATATTGGGTTTTAAAGCTATTTGCATGGGTACTTCTACATGTAGCTTATTTACATCTGGAAGGCCCGTGCATGTGGCGTTGACATAACCTCACGTTATGCTGCACAATATAAGAAGAGAAACAACTCTGGTATTGATCCGGATTTTATGAGCATAACAAAATGACTACAGATTATTAACAGGTACTTAACGCAAAATAAAAGAGATACAGTAAAACTGGTTTTCTATTCAATAAGGAAATAAGCTGAAACTGTAAAATGCAGCGGAAACAAGCTTGTTGGAATGGTGGCGGCTTATCTCTGAGAAGAGATGTGATGACTACGCTCATTCGCAAGAAGAAGATTACAATGAGGCTCTGAAGGCATTTGTTTACAATAAACATGAATGCCAAAAACCCTCGACATCCAAAAACCTAACCCTAGGAGATGAAGTGCCAAAAGTCATGTGGGCCCCGTTTGGGTAAGTTAGTACATCAACTTCTTGGGGTTGTAACTTTTGCATACAATCTCCGTTTTAGGCGTATGGTAGCCTGTTGGAAAGGTATCATCGAGGAGATTCATTTTAGGGAAAATATCGAAGTATATTCCTTATTTCTCCCCATTTTCCCAAAAAACATCGTTTAGGGCCTCAAAACGGCTCCGAAAGTGAAAAACTGCTAAAAATAGTAAATTACCAAAATTGCTAGAAAACTGTTTTGAGCCAGTTGGAAAAGGTGGGTGGTCACCGATATCCACCTGGATCAGGTATTTCTACAATGTCTCAAGAGAAGGTAGTATCTAAGGTGGTAAAGCACCAAATGGAGAAAGCTCGGCCTTAAATCCCTTAAGCAACCCATGTTTAATCTACCATGTACCCTGCATAACATGTGTAAAGTTGTAGCCTGCATAATAAGTTTAAGTTTGCAAGTTAGAGTGGAGAAAATTAATGGTGGAGCTTGTGACTCTCCAAACATAGACGATATTAGTGCAACTTTTCCTTTCTCCCGACTTACGTGTTGAACCGTGAAACAATTATAACGACACTTGCTCCTAGTTTGGCAGATAAGTGTTGACTTAGGGCTTTTGCTTGACAAGAGCTATTACTAGGAACCTTGCCATTTGGTCGAGATCCAAGAACATGTCACATTTTCACGATAATATAATTAAAGTATAGCTTTGAACGTGTCATATTATTCTTGCTCTGATTTGTTTCTCGTTCACCATTTCCTCAATTTCATTGAACATTGTTTCCATAATTTTGTCGAGTCCCACGACACAATTTAGGATCAATGATATCACCAAGCCTTTGAAATTATTGATACAAATACCTGACATATTTACACATTGGTCCCACAACCACCATATCTTCCATGTAATGCCCCCATTATAATCCTCAATTTGATTCATTCTTATGTAGAGATAATATGTGGCTACGACCAAGCGATGTAATATGCGAATTGTATTTCAATGTTTAAATAATAAAATGTGATGTCAGTTGCTAAGGGGACATGGACAAGAGATGGGGGATGAATTAATCCACAAGAAACTGGAGTGTCTAAGATAATGGATAAGAGGGGTCCAAGGGGAGAATTATCCATGTTTATGATTTAACTTGTTTTCCTAAATCTGCTATTGTATATGAACCTTCCCATTTATGATTGAGTGTTTCCAAAGCCAATCATTGAATACATGTAAGAGGGTGGGTGTGAGTGGTTACATCCCAAAGTTATTGGGCACATGGGGGTTGCGTACAATCATCTTGGGGAAGAATGTGAGTTAAGAAAGGCTAGCAAAAGAGAGGAATTCCATATGGATGGGGAAAGACAGAAGTAACAATAGTTCGAGTAGTTTTTTGGGAGAATTAGTCAAGTTTGGGCATGGAAAAAGAGAGTTGGGAGAGGGTGCGACCATAGGAGAGCAAAGTATAGAGTGTATATGGAGAAAATTGGAGCCAGAGAACTGAAGAGCCCTGTTTTTAGGTTGGAAGAGTGAACTCTTGCATGAGTTGCACTAAAAAAACAAGTGTTGTTGTTGGTTTGCAGATAGTTTTCCTAGTAGCAGTTTCCCTTGAGTTCCCAACTGAGAGATTCCTAGCCACCTATGCCAAAGAGAGCCTGATAAACAAATGTGACATTCCTTGGGTTAACCCTGATAATCATATTGTACATCCCTTAGGTTATCCCTGGTAAACAAATGGTACATCCCTTGGGTTATCCCTAATAAACTAATGGTGCATTCCTTGTTGGTTGTGGAGCCTGATTATATTCCTGATTCAGAGGGATTTTTTTTCAACCGTGTTTATACCCCATTAAGACTTTGCACCCCGAAAGAATGTACACTCCTCCATGCAGGGGAGTGCAGGGGGGCTTGCCCCGCTTGTGGGATCTTGGGGTTTGGGGGCGAAGCCCCCAAAGGAAAAATTGCCTTGTAAATGTATATTGTAATTTCATAGTAAATCTGGACCGTTCATTATAAAGTCACGGATCTTACGGTAGAATTTATGTTAGGGTTTTTTTTCCTAGAAGGCAACCCTCTTTTATGAGGGAAATGTATTGTGACCATGTATCATTGCGAATATTATATTTTGAGTGAGGAGATTGTGAGAAAAAGAAGAGGAAGTTACAATGGGTGTGCTATAGGTTGTATCCCTTCATTTGTTGGATAATAATAAAGGAAGGACCTAGCAATTTCTCTGGTGGATGTAGCCCACACTAGGTGAACCACATATATCTGTATCTCTATTGTATTGTGTATATTTTGTGTTTTATTTACGCATTTGTTTTTATTTTATTGCTCCACGGTCATGTTTTACTAACATTCCTTGGGTTGGGAAGGTCAAGAAGAAGAGAGTTAGTGGAAAAGTCAGGATAGATGTAGGAGAATATCAGTTGGGTTGAGAGATTTGTGAGTTTATAGTAGACTGTGAGAGACCACCCTATTTTCTGGATTTCTAGCCTCATCTTAGGGGTGATTGGCTATTGAGATCTGGAACAATCAGTCTACGGTTGGGTGGAACGTTTGTCCCAAGCAGCTGGTTGCACAATTCTTGTTTAAAATAAGTGTTTTATCTCGTACTAAGTTATTACATGTGTTATTGTTGTGCATGAAATCTGTGTGAATGAGAATGACTTATATGTTGTTGTAACGAAATATTTAGTTGTATCTCATGTTTATTATTAGTATGTTTCAGATGCATAGGTTTTTTGGTTATTGCCGTATCTAAATCTGTTATAAATTGTAGTTGTAGGCTATGGGAAAATGGATAATAGCAAAATAATGGCTTTAATTAGAAGAATGTTTTTGCTATGTGTGTTCTGCATGTATTGTATCCTATATGGAGGCTAGTTACGTTACTAAAATGGTATCAGAGTTGATAAAGAGGAATTTTTTGTGTGGCATGACCAACCATGGTGGCTGGGTACGTTACATTCCATGCATGATGGCCCACATTAGAAACTAAAAATTTAAAAATGTGGTGTAGATTTCACATTATTCTAAGAGATATAATGTGAAAAATCTAGATAAGTAAATGTGGCTAGCTATGTGTATACGCTTACCAGCCTAAGCAATATAGGGCTACCATTATGATATTACTTGGATCGTAATATCAACACTCTTTTAACCTTCCCAAAGTCCATATCTTAAACAATATCATATTATAAACCACATAGAATGACTAATCGGATGTGCCCCATCAGAGACCATGACATGTTAGATAACACAATGACGCAATCAATATTTTAAGGATTCTAATTTTGGAGTGGGGAAAGCAATGTGCACTCAAAAAATAGACCACATCTAGATTTTTTTCTGCACCACACACAACTATTGGAGAAGTGGACAAACTCATGATGATGAAAATTTATGAGCTTCCAAACCAATTCGTGTTCAACAGTTAATGATGGTGTAATGGTTGGTGCCCCACCACCCTGTTTGGGTAAACCTCTGCTTGTAACTGAACATGCATTTTCATGCCTATCTGTTAGTATTGTTCCATCACTTTCATCTTCCCGTGTCTCTCAATATCTTGAGTATATTACTCTTTTGATAAACTTGTCAATACAAAGAAAAACTTAGATTTTAAGTGCCATGCATATTATTCTCTCAACAAAGAAAAGTGCCTCATTAATATATGGTGCCTAAATAATACTGCATTGAAGAAATTCCCAAATGCTTAACATGAATAAATGTGTAGTAATTTCGCAACCAAAATGCAGAAGGAACAGTTGGGTGACAATAGATCTTGTATATTCTATTTTTTTTTGTTTTTTTCGTCCCAAGGGTTAGGGTATTCATGGTTTCTACAAACAATGGTTTTCCTTGTGTTATAGCTCTTTTATATATGTGCAAGGTCCAACAGTAGTACTCGACCCAATATCTCAGGGAACCAACTAAGGAGGCTAGACCATTACCTTAGCCGTACTACCTGACTACCCAGGTACTAGAGAGTATATTCCTGAGTGTTGTTCTCAGTGGAACTATAGCAGTCAAGTGACCGATCGGTTTATCTACAGAGGGCTTCAGGATATCTAGGCCGATACATATACAGGTGTTGTCTGATGCACTACCACTCGAAGGGATACCAACATGGGTTACAAGGGTGGCCAACAAATGTGCACTTTGTTATCTCCTAAAATAGCACTGTCAAGTTTTCGATTTTTAGGTGATAGGAACATGTCAAAAAAAATTATTTCTAAATTTTTTAGGTGCATTAGAGGGTCTATTTTTCAATTATAAACTTGGAAAAATCATCATTTTTGGTCTTGGCTTTCAAAATCTAAAATCTCAGGTTTCGGTGGTTAAGAGGGTCTATGAAATGACTCGTTAACCACCGAAAGTCGAGATTTTCAGGGGTTAAGAGGAGAAATAAAAGGGGTCCTTAACCACCGAAAGTGTTTTCATGCCCAAATAAAAAACCTCGTGCTTTCGCATGAGCCAGATGTCAAGCGAGCGTGATTATGATTCCTAACCGCCAAAAGTTATGTCAAATGGTGAGTTTTCATGTCATTATTGCAGAATTGTAGATGAATAGATGTCGAAACGTCCTCCAAGCGTTCAACTGTCAGTTGTCATCAATTTTTGGTGTGGCGCAGAATCTCATGAAGGAGTTTATCATAACAGAAATGAGGTTGCATACGGATTATCAGGACTGCCAGCCACGAAATTCTATGACATCATTGCTGAGCTTAAACACTGTTTAATTGTCATTGAATTGTGCATTGAGTCCGGGTGTTGTTCATCAGTTCAAATAGTCTCGTGATTTCCTTATTCGGGCGCGCTCTCAAAGCACCAGATCTCGTTTAAAGAGGCTAGTTGATGGTCAAAGATCCAGTTCAATAACTAATTCAACATCCAGGTGTCAAACCCAATTAAAAGGTAGCTTCAGTCTATGATTTGATTCTCTGTGATTATTATCTGAAACATTCTCGACTCAATTCCAACTCATTGTTTGTTTGAGTCGAATCTTGTTTAGATTATGCATATCTATCTGTTGAGTTCTACCTATAGTCACTATGTATTAAAGATTTGGTTCATGTTTAAACTCTGAGTTCTATCCTTTGTCTTTGATTTTACCCTCAGTTATACACCTGGCTATTGATTTAAATCGTATGCTAAATCTCTGATTCGATTCTGTTGCCTAAAAACACTCTTTGTTTGCTGAGTCATATCCTCTGTCTGTCGAATTAGATTCTTTGACCATCGACTCATACCCTTTGATTGCATGAGTGATTGAAGTCATGTTCATGTTTGCATGCACATCTCTTAAATTGAGGGACACGTCAGCCTTGTCATAATGTCAAAATCTGGACCAGCACTAAGGGATGAACTTGATGGGGTTTGGTACCTAGAAGCTCACCCGGAGGTGGCAGAATTCTTCAAATAGGCTGGGGTATTTTCATATTGTGAAAAATTAACCAATTTTCATCAACAAGTGGCCGAGTCTTTTGCCATTTCTAATGATGGGAGGTCATATCTGTTGCCTATTCACAAAGATCTTATCTGGAAAAGGGACATTCCAATGTCTTTCTTAGAACCAAAGTGGCAATCACTGTTGAAAGAAATCTTTGTCTACATTACATGTGAAGGGTGGTACAATAGAGTCATGTTCTATCACTTTAATCTTTTAAACCATTTTACAGGCAGAGATCCAATTAATCTACCTTTTTACTTCCACAAGACTCTCACCAAAATGGCCAGGCAGGTAAAAGTTAAGCCCACTAAGGTGGCAAGCAGACTCTCCCATCAAGGACTCATTACTCTTCTTATCAAGGAGTCTCTGAAAAAGAAACAGGTTGATTGGGGTTTTTTCCTTTTCTAGAATGAGTTCCAGACTGAGAAACCACAAGAAGAACAAGGCAAGAAAACCAGTACTAGAAAGGCTATTACCCCTAAGAGTAGTCAAAGGAAACAAAGGGCTATTTCACCCTTGCCACAACAAGCTAAGCCTTCCTCGTCCAAGAGGAAATTGAATTTTGATAAGGTAGAGGATGTGCCCATGGAGGGTAATCCCCTTAACCTGCCTTATTCAGACTCTGAGCATGAAATAGAATAGAGAAATGAACCTACTGAGAAACGAATTCCTACAGCTACTAAGGAATACCCTGATTTACCTACTCCTATACCTCCTGAGGAGCAGGATCCTCCTGAGGAGCAGGATCCTCCTGAGATAGAACAACCTGCTACTGAACCTGCTGTTCCTAAATCCAATAAGGTAAATCAGTTGTTGGAGTTATATAACTTGAAACATTCTGAAAAGAAAGTTAAGTTGAAGAATGCTCAACTCCTAGACAGGAATGTTGAACTCTATGACATGAGTCAGGAAGTAAAGAAAAGGCATGATAAGACACTTGAAAGGAACAAGTTATTGATGAAGGAAAATGCCACATTATATAGAAAACACAGATTACTCAGACAACAGATAAAGGAACAAACAACTCCAACAACTAGGCCATTGGGGTTGGAAACCCTAGCCCAAGTTGCCACCTCCATAGAAGAAGAAATACAGGTTGGTATTCATCAAGAGGAAGTCACAAGCCCTGTCAGGGAGAAGGGAACTTCATCCAAGAAGCCTTGAAACATATGCAACCATGAAGGTAATCGAAAATTTTGAATTTTTGATTTTTGAAAAACTTCTGCTTTTCGGTGGTTTAGGTGAGCCTGAGCGTGCTCATTAACCACCAAAATGCAGTGCTTTCGGTGGATAAGAAGCTTAAAATTTCATACAGTTAACCACTGAAAGCCTGTATGACCAGATTCATCGAAATTTTGCTCAGATTGGAAATTTTTGAGTTGGAATGGAGTGAAACCTCTTTGAATAAGCAGGTAATGAATTATCAAAGTCAAATCTAAAGGCTAGTTTTGAGGGATAAGGTCAAAAAGAGGTTTTTCAACTACATTTGGCATCTTTTTCAAAGGCAGAATATCAGGGGTTTGAAGACACATCATCCAACTCGAATTTCATCTTCAGGAGATCAAACCAAAGAGCCTTGGAAGGCTAGGCTACACATCATCAACTTTTCAACCACATTTTCAGGATTATCAGATAGGGATTGACCTCATTTTGAGGATCTAATCCTAGTTTCTTGTAAATACAGTTTGCTTTCTATTTTTAGCATATTTGATCCATTCTTTTAGGATCTGAACTTTTATTGTAAAGCTATAAAGCTGAAGATATGAGATGAACTGAGAGAGGTTCAATCTAAGAGGCATTTTCTAGCCATTGTACTTGACTTCTTATTCTGATAATAGAATCAAAGTCCTCTTTTGTTTTCAATATCAGATTATTTCATATATTTCATGATTCTACACTTTATTCGAGTTTAGTTTATCTTTTAAGAACTGTCATCTTCTTATTAAACTCATAAACTTGGATTAAAGAATTTCTTGTTGTCTTGTATGACCCTGCATATGGTTGTATTTGGTTATCTGGACTAGTATTCTTCATCCCCTTTTTTCAACTCTGTTGTCTGATTATTGTTCTCTAAAAGCATTGTTTTATTCAGATACATGATGAGTGGTTACCTTCATTATCTATTGAGTTGTCTTATTGTTCCAAGCATACAAATCTACCATATTCTTAAGTTACCAAGCACCTTTGGTCTACAACCACAAAGGGTTTCTTGGAGTGATAACAAATTGGCATCATTGCCAGGGAGAGAAGATTGAAGCTTAGCTTCCTTGGGAGATGACATAGATCTAGCTTTGATGATAGACAAAGCTTGGACATCATTCGGTTGTAATCATCTATCTGGAAACTCCATGAAGGACGAATTCAGTGGTGACTCCATTGTTCATAAATCTGTTGGTGACTCCACTGGTATGACATGAACAAGATCTTAGCCAAGAGGTATGCGTTCTGTGATTTTTCAAGTATTGTTGGTTTCCCTAATCAAGTTCCAACTAGAGATGAATGGGAGAACAGTCTTCCCAGATTTCGAGGAGAAGAGTGGGAAGTGCCAGCTGAACATTTCCTGGACTTTCATGATTACATGCATCGGTTGTAGGTAGTGCATGAGGATGTTCAGATTCGGTTATTTTGTTTTTCATTAGAAGGGATTGCTCGTGATTGGTATCGATCTTTGCCTATTGCTAGTATCAACTCTTTGGCTGATTTTCATGATGCCTTCCATGTGTTTTGTAAAGGCATATTTTCAGTTGATCTTCTATTCCCTAAATGTTGTCATGAGTTCAATTTACTGTATAAAGATCCCAACATTCATGAAGACTTTGTTGTAGTAGAGGATACTCTTCATTATGATCAGGAGATTATTGGTCCACATTTTGATAACCATGATGATGCTTTTGACATTGTATTGAACGCATCCATTAAAGATGGTTGTCATGAAAATTCAGAGGTGTTGAATGATAATTATAACATAGAAACATCTGGCATCATATCAGATGTGTTTGTTGTTGTAGAAGATCAACATATCTCCTTTGAGTATATTGATGTCAAAGAGCAAATGTTTATATCATCAGGTGAAGTTGACAAATCAACAAGTGACATTTTCAGATTTGCAGAAGATCATGAGGGCAGCCTACGGTTTCAAGATTTGCAGGAACTGAAAGTTTGCAGCAGATACAAAGAGAGTGATGGTTAAGAGGAGCAGAAAGGTTCTGATCAGAAATTGAGTTTGTATTTTCCTCCAATAGAGATTAAGCAGTCTACATTCAGCATTGAGTTTTGTGAAGGAAAATAAGAGTAGCATTACAGTCAGTTGGATCAGCAACTCAAAGAGGTATTTCATTGTGATGTTAATGACCCTTTTGCCAACTATTTGGAATCTATGAACAATATATGTGTTAAAGTGTCTTTATCACTTGAAAATTGGCTTCATCATCTGTTCAAACCTCTTTGTTGTTGGCTATACCTTTCATTGTTGTTCAGGTCAAGATCTAGCATGATGTTAGTAAATCAACTCCTTACATGGCTTCATTGGAAACATGAATTCACATGATAAGAGGAAGTATGGTTGGTTAGTGTAACACACCCACTACCTACAATAAAAAAATTTCGTTGTTTTCTCAACAATGAGAATCCCCGATTCACAGGTCTTCTATTTACCTACCCGACTCTCTACACATAACTGGGGTCTTATGTTCCTTTTTCCGCCAGCCCCTTCTATCATACTGTTGGTCCACGTGACCTGCGTTCCTATGACCACCGTCATATGCTTCTACCGGGGTTTCTTCTATCGGGGTTTTGACACCCACAATGTTCTGGCAACTTGAATCACCAATCCCCGATGTGCTCTAGCCCTCTAGGCTAAGCCCTGGCCAATGTGACCACTGAGTCCGGGTCCGTAGGCCTACCTCTCGTCGGGTCTACGGGGTTTCCAAGGTCGTAAAACACTTACCCGTAGTTTTCCTGATCTCTCGAACACTGATTCTCCGTCAAGATGACAGATGTTCCCCACTAATCGGGGTTTCACGGATCGCGAATCCGAGGTGCACAATTCACTTGTCACCGGGATCCCCGATATCCCGATGAACTCCAAATGCTGATGGATTAACTCTTGGTCGAGATTTTCTCTGACGGCGCAGATATCTACTATGTGTCCTCTAAATGAACAGTCTCGATTTTCTCCGGAGTTCGGGACTTGAAATGTCTCGAGTTCCTTGTTCTCAGGAACTCCGATTTGCCGATTCCCGACTCTTCCCGGAGGTCTGACACCTGTCCTCCGCTAGTTCCACCTGGGGTCCACACAACTCTCCTATCGGGATTTCACGCATCGCGATTTCAATTTACGAGGGTTTCTTCCCTTCGAAATCCCCGATGCTCTGAACCCCGACCCTTATGGATCTACCGACACGCGTCCTCCATAATGAACGGTTCAGATCGTGTCGGGAAATCATGTATCGCGATTCCAAGCGGCAACATTACCTTTCTCTCGCAAACCCCGATTCCCCGATATGCCGATACGAAAAATGCGCACGACACCTGTCCTCCACTGTGACCCACACTCCTGTGACAAATCGAGAAAACACGTATCGAGATATCGCAATTCCCGTTGTACTAGTTCACGGAACTCTCCAAATCCCGAACCCCGATATGGTAACACCTGTCGTCCACTATCTCCCACTATGGCCCACACGGCTCTCCCTTCGGGATATCACAGATCGCGACTTTAAGTTGCAAGAGTTTCTTGCTTCCGGAAACTCCGATGTCCAAACTCCGACTCTTCGGGATCTCTTTCCACGCATCCTCGCCGATGGATGGTTCAAATCTCCCGTCAAGATATCGCGAATCGCGATTCCAACATGCAAGAGGTTCTTGCCTCCGGAAACCCCGATGCTCCGATTCACGACTTCCTCGGATCTTCCGACACGTGTCCCTGCTGATGGACGGTTCTGAGCTTATCAGGATTTCGCGGATCGTGAATCCTGATGCAACGATCTCTTCACTCCTAGAATCCCCGATGGGTTAAATCCTGACTCCTGTCCTGATGTCTGACGCGTGTCCTTCCGAGATCAACGGCTAGGATCCTTTCTCGGGATTTCGTGACCTACAAGGTCTCGATTCTCTTGACCTTCAAACCCCGATGACTCTTCCGTGACTCCTCCTCCTGTTCACGGGGTTAACTCCCGCGTGACTTCTCCAGATCCGACGACTGTCGGGTATCTATCCCAGATCTAACGGCCCAGACCACTTCTCGTCTAGACGCCTACTCCTGCGTTTAATCTCTACGCACCTTCTCCCGATCCAACGGTTCTGATGCCACTTTATGCACTCTTCCACAACTTTGTGGACGGGGAAATTAGCGGTCTGGATGTTCTCATGGAATATGGGGATCTACGGCCCTAGACTCTTCATTACCCGTGAAGACACAGGAAAATCAGGTGGTAAAGCCTTTAACACCCTACCTTCTCCTGCTAATCTAATGGTCGTGGGGAAACTGTGGATTCCCGACATACTCTCATCCGTAGATTTGATATTCCTTCCCTAAGCTGCCATCTCGGATTCTTAAGAGGATCGTTCCCCCTCGTACAGGGTTATTAAGACTTGCACCTTCAAGTTCATATTCCAAGTTTTGGGTAAACCTTTCCCAAGGAGGAAATCTCTACAAGAGATCTATTCTGGAGCCTTCTGGGAGATGGGTGAAGGGAAACAACTTCCCGAGAACGGGCTGGAAGCCTAACTTAATTCAATCTAGGCATAAATACAGTTGCTTCATCCA
>SNQJ01S0000752.1:321829-342451 GCA_010110895.2 Picea sitchensis | reverse complement strand
TTCACATCACACATTCACATTTCTAAGTTTGCCACAGTTCTTGGCCAGTCCAATTATTTTTACAAACTGGGGGAAACAGGGTGTTACAAGAGCTCTATTACAATAATTTTCCAAGACAAAACTTCTCATACCCTCTACTCTTATTTATACTAGATCTATCTATCCAAGAGAACAATATAGAGGAAGATCCTTCTAGAAGTGAAAGCTTCTATTAGGTCTTCTTACAATTGACTTATTCCTCCTTATTGCTAGGACTTATTAATATTGACCTTTATTACATGGAAATGTATTATTCTACCCACTTGAGGGGTTAGGTAGGTTAGGTCCCTAATAGTACATGATCAGTTATACCCAACACCCCAGAGTTTTTTGGTCCAAGTTGTATTGTCTTATCATAAGCAAGTAAGTTCCCCATGTTTGTTGTAAGCCATGTTATTCAGGCATACATATTGTGGTGCATAGAGAGGATGTGGCATCAAGTTTTGGAATTAACCACTCGGATAAGTATGAGGGTGGCAAGTGGACTCGTATCTAAACTTGATGTTGACTCAAAGAAATTGAATCTTCGATTAAGGGGGAGAATGTGAGATGGATTTATCTCAAAATGTGATGGACCAAATTATGATTAAAGGAGAGTTTAGCATTGATGAACCATGTAGCTGAAAAATCATTCCTAGAGGACTAGCAGTTACATCAGCTAATGACCCATGTATTCTGGTACATGGATTTTTTTTTATATGGACATCAATAATCAAATGCAAGTACAAGAGGAAGCAAAATAAAGTTCGAAAGATTGAAGCCCCAACAATAATGAAGATATGACCACATAGATATTTAGATAAGTAGTCATTAAGGGAGAGTGTTGGAATATATAATTCCTACTTATTTAATATGTTTTCTAATGTATTGAGAAGTAGATTCAATATCTACGTGAGTTGTGTGGTCTTATTCTTAGGAGGTTGTTTGAGAGTTGGATTTGTGAGATCCTTTTTTAGTGTGTTGTTGAGATATTCTCTCAACCTATCCTTCTGTATTTGGAATAAGTTAGATCTGATAAAAACCTATGCACTCTATATAATAGAGTCCAAATGTGTTGTACATATGATTATTCTGTAATTATGATTATTCTGTAATTGATTATTTATGTATATTACTCTACTCTCATGTTTTAATATCTTCCTCATGACCTCAAGGCAAGATGAAGATTCCATATGATTTATGTTAGTCGTCATCCTTAAAACACTTGGAATTAGGCACAGGTGCAATGTCAATATTTTCAAAGGTGAATCAGACCTTCTACGACATGCAACCCAACATATGAAGAGAATAGAACATAGTTCTCAGGAAATACAGTACATGAAAAGGCAAGTCTCTGTTTTTCAGTGGAAAATGGTGATGGACACAAAGAATTATCTTTTGTACATGCTATTCTTATCCCAATCAATAAATGAATTGATAAATGGCTTGGAGACTATCATACACACTTTCACAAGAGATCAAGTATCATGGAAGGTATAGTCACACCAACATTGGTTTCTGGGCGAGTTATATCGGAAGGGTCTAATCAAACAGAGGTCACAAGAATGACATCGACTTAAGAGATGGTTATCGTTTCTAAATAGACAGAAGATTACATCTTGTCTTCCATCAAAGCCGCCACACTTTTTCTTCTATCCAAGCCTTGAATCGAAAGCGGGCGAACAAAAATCGAGTGAGAAAACTGAGATGAGGGTATTTGTGCATGGAGAGATAGAGCATGAAAAACAAATTTGGAGAGGGTTCCTTCAGTTTAAGTGCGTCATTCCTCCTATGTTTCCAATATTCCAAGCTTGCCATGTTGTTTTGTGTGTAGTTTATATGAAAAATAGATCACTATTGAGGATTGAGCAGCATTATGGCCAGCCGAGAAATTTCATTTATTATGACAACCACTATTCTTAAACCTCGCTCATGGCAATGTCGTCCTCAACACAATTGATTGCCAGAATATGTGTGCAACCCTAATCTTCTCTCTAGCACGTGACCTCACATTTTCATTTTCCTTTGGCTTCGAAGCAAGGTGTTGCAAGTTCATCTGCATTGCCATTTGCAACTCATCCTCATCATGATCGATTATATGCAATGGTCGTAATATATCCCCGATGTGTTGATTAGGTTTTCATGTAGATACTAAGAAGATGACATAGGTTTCTCCTTTTGAATCCAACAACATGGGTTAAACTGTAGTTTTATTAATGTTCGACAATGTGGGGATGTGGAACATCAGGTCTGAGATATGGACAATGAAACACTTCAGGGAGAAATTCTACATGAAAGACGATGTGGAGGATTTCAACATTCAAGGTCGACCTAAGGAGAACTTACAAACCATGGATTACATGAATTGAATACGCAGAAGACAGTTTCTCATATAATGCAAATCAGAAATATACACAGATAGACGTGTCTCTGACTAGAGCAAAGAGCAGATTAGGGTTTATGAGGCATTTCTACATTGGAAAATTGAGAAGACAGAACCCAGACTAAGGATGGAAGAATGGAAAGTAGAGGGGCTCAGAGAGTTGTTTTTGCTCGTAAGAGAGAAAATATAACACCCAGGGAATAAATGAGATAGACGCTCTAGAAAACTACCATAGTATAATTGGGCTTATAGGAGATCTGATACCAGTGTTAGACACACAAAAAAGATAAAGCATAAATTGCATTTTTTTTTATTGATATGATACACTTATAAGTACATGAGTTTTGACCTTTAGATTTATCTTTCAAGAAGTCTCTTGGACTCTTGATGATTGTTACACTATGAATTGATGTTTCACATTCCTTCAAGTGACTAATGCCATAACATTAGCAGATCATATTTCCAACACTACAAAATCAAGAAATCACGTGAAATGAGCTTAAAGCCATTGTAAATGCATATTATAACATGCACATGTAATCACAAAGATAAAATACCTTTATCCTCGACAATAAAATTGAAAACAAACAAAAATCCTCCATCTTTAAAATACATACACAACCAAAAGTAATTTAAACATGACATGACAAAAATGAACTCAATTTAACTTAATAGTTATACAACCTAAATTAAAGATTCCTTCCTCCACTATTGAGACCTCCTTTATCCTCAACCATAAAATTGAAAACAAATAAAACTCTTCTAGCTTTAAGATACATACACAATTTAAACATGACAAATATTAACAAAATCAAATTAATCGTTGTTTAATCTAAAGTAAATATTCCTTCCTCCACTATTCTTTCTTTTTCTTTTTTCTTTTTTGGTTATTTTACTTTTCACTACTAAAACAAAGATTTTAAAATTTATTTTAAAAAACCTCCATTTAAAAATTGATGATTGTTCACATTATTTCACCACCCACTTCCCTAAAGATTCTCTTTTTATGGGCAAAATTACTTTAAGCATGTAATGAGATGGTTACTAATTATGTATTTACATATTTACCATTGAAAAATTTCAGTCACTAGTGATGGAGTATTTAACAAGACGCTTGGTGAGAAATTGTTAGATTCGTAGATTTGAGTGATTATTTATGTATAATCTAAGAACTCTAGGGGGTTTTTAGCATGTTGAATCCATTTCTACATCAACAAAAAATAATGATTCGTGTAAATTTATATCGCAGGATTTCGACGAAACAATATATTTCGTAGAACAACTAGACAACGCCCTTTTCTTTGTTAGATAGGCCAACCCGTTCAAACACATATTAAACTACGAGCGAAACTATGAGCAGTCGAGATCTACAAGTAATGTTTTTTAACATGACAAAGTAAAGCTACCAATGAAAGAAAATGATAAAGGAGGGACCACCGGGAGATGGAATATTTACGTTACATTGTACTCCTATTGAACTCCATATTTCACCAATAACAATCGTGTACCCGTTGGCTCCCTCATGGTGTACACATTCTCCCATCATGAGCCCACCCGTTGGTCCTCATTGCCATGTTGTTTTGGACACAAGATATGGGCTGGAATTTGACGGGTAAATTGTCCATCATCGTTTTTGACGGGTAAATTGTTTGTCACCATCATGAGGCAATTTAGTCATCAAATACGGTCGATACTTCAATACTTTTGCATACAAAAAAACTGTGAAATACATTAAACGATTAAAAAGTTGATTGTAAACATTAAATTTGATGGGTGGCATTGATCTGAGATTCCTACTCTCAACATGATATGATTGTTATAAAGATGATATAGATTTCAATTTGGTCTTGATTTAGTTTTCAGTTTGGGAGGGACCAACATATCAAAATACTTATATTCAATGTTTCACTTCTTATTGGCATTTGTGTTCAATGGCATACCTGCAAACTTCCACAACTAATTTCTTAATGGATAACCCCTCTACCTCCACTAATTATCCATACTACTACGATGTATTTATCATTCATCGTGGTATTGATGTTAAATAACAGCTTTGCTAGCCATCTTTTGCCAAAATAATGCAAGACAAGACAAAGAAGAATAACAGCTCTCAGGTGAGATTATGCTCAAACTAGAGACTGCAAGATTGCATTCACAATCACACTTACATTCACCATAATGAGTACAAATATATAAGTTTAAAATGTGATTATTCAGTTCCTATAAAATAGGATTTGAGAACACAATAGGGACACAATCTCAACTATTCGTGAACAACGAAAATGAGAAGCCATTTAAAGAATTCTAGAAACTTCACCATTATTCTAACACTCCCCCTTAATTCAGAAATTTATGTTCAAACACACTTAACATACATCTAAATAACTCATAATTTGTCTTGCCTAGGGGCTTTGTAAATATGTCAGCCATATTTTCATTGGTATTACAATAAACTATATTTGTCTCTTGTGACTGCATCTTTTCCCTAACAAAATGATAATGAGCCTCAATGTGTTTGGATCTGGCATGATATATTGGATTATTGGCAAGTTTGATTGAGATTTTATTGTCACAATTGATAACCATTAGAGTCCTTTGTTCTTATCCCACTTCCTCAAGAATTCGTCTCACCCATACTGCTTCACAAGGATTTTTATTCTACTTTAGTTGATGATAAAGATACAGTAGGATGCTTCTTACTGCTCCATGATATGATCCTTGATCCAATTCTAAATGCATATCCCATAGTTGAATTTCTATCATCGGGATTTCCAGCGCAATCTAAATCAGAATAACCTATTAGCTCAACATCAGAATCATTAGTATATTTAGTACCAAAATTAGCAGTTCCTTTTATATATCTAAGTACCCTTTTTTCTGCTAACGAGTGACTTGTATGTGGTTTGGCCATAAATTGACTCAATATGCTAACTGAGGAGGCTATGTCTGGCCTAGTTTTAGTGATATAGTTTAGACTTCCCACTAACTATCGATACAATGTACCATCGACCTCTTTCATTCCATCATCACTGCATAGTTTGGCATTATGTTCTAAAGGAGTTGATACTGCTTTACACTGACTCATATTGAACCTATTAAGAATCTCCCTTGTATATTTTCTTTGTGTAAGTAGTGTCTAACCAACTTCTCTCCATATTTTCAGACCTAAACAATAATGCAATTCTCCAATGTCTTTCATTTCAAAAACCTGTGACAGTTGTCTTTTCATTTCAACAATCAACTGAGATGCATTACCAGTCATAATGAGATCATCAACATATAAGGAAATCAAATAAACATGCCCCTTTTGATCTAACTTGATATAGAGATTATGATCACCATTATTTTTCATAAAACCTTTCTGAAGAAAGAAAGAGTCAATCTTTTCATACCATGACCTTGGAGCATGTTTTAGTCCATATAAATCTTTCTTTAATTTACACACTAGATGTTCTTGACCTTTCTTTACAAATCCTTCTGGTTGTATGAGATATACTTCTTCTTTTAATTCCCCATTTAGAAAATCAGACTTAACATCTAACTGATGAAGTTTCCAATTATGCTTTGTAGCTAAAGCGATCATCAATCTAATTGTATTAAGCGTAGCCACAGGTGAAAATGTATCCTCATAATCAATGCCCTCTTTATGTGAATACTCTGTTGCAACTATCATAGCTTTATATTTATCTATACTTCCATCAACTTTAAATTTGGGCTTATACATCCATTTGGATCCTATGGGAACCTTGTTCTTAGGAAATTCTGTTAATTCCCAAGTGTCATTTTTTATTATGGACTCGTACTCTTCCCTCATTGCATCTCTCCATTCCTTATGCTCATTGGCTTGATTAAAGTTTAAAGGTTCTATTATATTCATTACATTAGTCATCAAAGCATAATATTTAGACCTCTCAGGTAGGTGAGTTTGACATGATGACCTTCTTGGTGTTGTGTTGCTTCCACCACTTTTTATTTCCTGTGATGACTCTTCTCCCCCTTGATCTGGATTATTTTCGGCACAAAATGAGAGCAGAGATATAATAAATAAATGCAGAGAGATATCGCGGATATCCAATAATATAATAAAAATGTATCATAGATGCAACCATAAACACAGAGAAATAGTAATACACGATTTCTATTAATGAAAGAAATGTACAGAGACTGTAAAAATACAAAGTGAAAGACTCTCTAGAATGGTGGCAGCTTATCTCTGAGAAGAGATGTGATGGATACTCGCATTCGCAAGAAGATGATTGTTAAAATGAGTCTCTAAGGGAATTTTTAACATAAGGAAAATCCAAAACCCTAACCCCGGAATATGAAAAGCCAAAAGGCTTGTGGGCCTCGATGGGGGTAGTTGATACGTCAACTTCCCGGGGTGTAACTTTTGCATACGATCTCTATTTGGGGCACTCGATACCTTGTTAGAAATACATATTCGAGGACTACAATTTTTATGTGAGAAACATTAAAGGAAATTCCATGTTGCTCCCCGTTTTCCCAAAAAACGACATTTAGGACCTCAAAATGGCTTCGGAAGTTCAGGACCCGAAAACTGCTAAAAATAGTAAATTACCAAAATTGCCAGAAAAATGTTTTGAACCAATTGGAAAAGGTGGATGGCCAATGATATCCACTTGGATCAATCCTCCCTCCTTAGGAAGCAATGGTCTCCATTGCGTTTAGTGCCTAGGGGAGATGAAAAATCGTTTGTTGAATCTGCATCTTGATGAGCTTCTTGCCTTGTTGGAGAAGTTGCATTACTTATCTTGTTGAAGGTTGTCACGAATATGTGGCTGAAGGGTTGGACCTTTTTAACTAGTTTGGCTACATGAGATGCTTGTGTGCAAAAGGAATCTTTACACTTTGCTTCAATCTTGGTGACCTGCTTCTATTGGATAGAAGGTGCTTGGGCCAAGGCTGTAGTGGTTGCAGTATCCTTATGTTCCCCTTTTGAAAAGATTGTGAAGAAGCTGAATTTTGTAGTATGAGATACTACCTTGCAGAACTATTTAGGTGGGACAATAGTTGGAACTACCTCTAGTATTATGTAGAGATGATCGCCCAAAGTAATAATGGCACTACGAGGTCGAGAATCATAGATAGCATGGTGATTCCACATATATGGTTGGCCCAAAAGAACATCACAGACATCCAATGGAGCAACATCACATAATACCTCATCCTTGAAAGGCTGGATTCCGTATGACATTCGACGTTGTTGGATGACTCGAAGATCGTGTCCCCTGCGAAGCCACCCGATGTTGTATGGTTGTGGGTGTGGTCTTGTTGACAATCCCAACTATTTGATGACCTTGTTGAGATGAGGTTCTTTTGGCTTCTGTTATCAACAATAAAATGTAGTGGGGTCACCTTCACCCACATCTATGAATGAAAAAGGCGCTCCCTCTCTTCAGGATCCGTTGGTTCTTTTGGTTGAATTGTTGTGGTCACGACAATAGAAGTGGGGTTTGTGTCGATGATCTATCTTTTACTAATATTTTCAGAATCAGATTCTGAATCAGGGTTCGAATCCTTGTCTTTGATCTCGACCACCAATGACTATTTTGAGTGACATTCATCGGTGTTGTGCCAAGGGATTTTCTGGAAATCACACCATTTTTCGGTATCCTTCTTCGTCTTTTTGTGACCCTTCTTTTCCTGTGGCTTAGACTGGTTTTCAGGAGACTGTTTGTTAGGGACATCTTTCTCATACTTTGGTTGTTACGGATTTTCACATCTGAAATCCCATTTGTTATGGTGCTTAAACTTCTTCTCGATTTTAACAACATATCGATAAGCAGAACCGAGTGATGAGATGTCCAGAAAATCCATTTCAGTTTGGATGTATCTATGTAGAGCCCCACTGTATTTCAGAACCATATGTCACTCAGAGTCTTTGATACCCATCTTGGTGTGCAAGGTATAAAGGGTATTTGGGAATTCCAAAACTGTTTGGCCCCTCTCTTGCTGCAGTGTGGTCCATCTCATGTACTGATCCTCATAGTTTCCAAAAGGGTAATACTGTTCCTTTACCGCATCCACAAAAATTTCCCAAGTGGGCTCAGCCCCATATATTCCAGACTCCTCTGTGGTACTTTGCTCCCAGTAAGTTTCCTACCAATATTTGACATGGGGGAGATCCTTAAGGAGCGCGAAGGTGATCTTTTCCCTGTCAGAAAAATTGTGAATAGAGAAATAACCTTCTAACAGATTTAACCATTTGTCTAGGGCACCCGCATCTATCTGACCTTCAAATATAGAAATATCAAAATTAACTTGTACCTTAAAATGCAAGGTGCCTCCAAAGTGGCCACTTTATGAAGATGCGCCTGATGTTATCAGCAGACGTTGAAGGATGTGGGAAAAATTCTCCATCATTTCTATTGGACAACTGAGAGGGGGGGGTGAATCAGTTGTTACTGTGCTTAAACAATTATGCTTCTTTTAAAATCTTTACAGGGCACTCAATGATGATCACAATAATGGGAAATAAACAAAGGCACATTCAGCATCAGTCACATATATGAGAAACACAGAGACAGATAATTCCCAAGGAAACCCATACAGGGTAAAATCCTCTTTTTCTTTATATGATAAGTATTATCTACATTATTTACATTATCATACATATGAGCACCAACTCATTGTGAGGCTACAACCTCTGTTTTTGCAAGCTGCAACTTGCTGAGAGCACCAAATCTCTATTTTCTCTAGCACCCACTAGAAGGAAGCACCAACCCCCTGGTTTCTCTAGCACCAACTAGAATGAAGCACCAACTTCCTGGTTTCCCTAGCACCAACTAGAAGGAAGCACCAACTCCCTGTGTTCAAGCACCCACTTGAACCTTTGAGGACACCAGTCCTCCCTAGCACCTCCCAACCACCCTGAATTATAAATTCTTTGTTACTAAAACTTATTACAGCGATATAAAATTATTCAATGGCTTACCAGCCCTGTCGTTGTTCTGTTACCCTGCTCTGCCCTGTCTGCATCAATGTCTTCTTCACACCTCTAACACTTTCTGCTCTTCTTCCTTTTATTCTCTATGCGCCATATCCCTTCAATGCGCCATTCCTCGACTGTGCATTTATGCTCCTGCGTTCTGCCTCCTTGTACACACCTGAATTCTCCTACACAACAACAACAACCCCAATCTCTTCTTTGTTCCACCTTCTTATAGTCCCTGTGCTCCTTGTGCATGCAATATTTTCCATGCCTCTGCATGCTCACACCCCACAAATCTCCTCCACATCTCGAGTTCTTTACCTCATCATGATCATGACTCTTCAGCTTCTTTAGTGGTTTTCTCCACGCGTTCAACATCACTGGGTGTTCTGTCTAGATTTCTCAGCCTCTCTGGCAGTTTAAGACTCTTCGTCTTCTCTATGACAGTCGATCTCACCTTCTCTGTTCCAGTTACAGGCCTCAATGCTCATCCAGCTATCAATCGCCTCCACAAACATCTTCATCCCTCTTTAATATTCCTAGAGACTCTTCACCTCCTCTGTCAATCATCCTGAAGTGTCTTCGAGTCCTCTGGCAGAAACTATCAGTGGTTTATGGCGGTACATTGTGTCATGCTACAGTAGCCCTCCGATCTTGTTCAAATTCACCTGCACCGTTGGATTGATTCCAAGGGATCTTGCATTCATTTCGGCATTTCAGCATTCGACAATTCGGCATTCATGTGACCATGTGTCTCGACATTCCCAGTCGCGATCCCCGAAAATGAGCTTGGTTTCTCTAGCTCTTTCCTCCATCTCTCGCTGATGTGACCAAGGGTTGTGACCAAAGCCTTATGCATAAGGCACTTTCGTGATTTCGCATTTCGTGAATCTGGAGATGAGGCATCTCGACTCTCCAAGTCGCGATCCCCGAAACCCCGAAATGGCGTGGGATCAACGGTCCCCGATCAACACTTGATCTGACGGCTCAGATCATTTCGTGATTTCACATTTCGCTATTTCAACATTATTGATGTTTAGTGTTCTTTTCACTTCAAAGTCTCGATCTGCGAAACTCTAAAATGGAGTCGGATCAACGGTCCAGATCACATCTTGATCTGACGGTTGTGATTAAGTCACGATTTCGCATATCGGGATTTCGGGATTCCTGTGGTTAATATTCTTTGATATCTCCAACTCTCGGTCCACGAAACTCCGAAATGGACTAGGATCAACGATCCAGATCAAACCTTGATCTGACGGATTAGATTAAGTCGCGATTTTGCATATCACGATTTCGGGATTCCTGTGGTTAATATTCTTCGACATCTCCAACTATCGATCTCTGAAACTCCAAAATGGAGTTTACTTCGGGGTTTCGCATTTTGTGAATTCAGCAGGTTAGGGAACCCCATTCCTTTGACTCTCCAGTCAGTGAAATGACGATCTTTCCCCACGTGTCCTGCTTGAGGATGGACGGTCCTCCTTCTTTCGGAATTTTATGAGCCCACTACTCCTTTCACTTTAAAGAATGTGCAGGTTCTCCTTGATCCAACGATGGTTAGATTTCGTGCTTGGATCTAACGCCTAAGATCTGTCCTCCTCTTCAGCATGCTCTTCTTGTCTACATTGAGATCTGACAGCCATCGAGAATTCTAAATTGTTGATCCAACGATCAGGGTTGCTACTCTTCCCCAATTATCATTGCGCTGCTGATCATCACTGATGTACTCAAGCCATCATCGCTGCTATACTTTCCATCAATGACAAGCATATGTTGCCTGTAAAACTTGTCAACAATTTCGTCCCTCTATCACGTGAGAGCTTGTTCAAGCAACAGATTGATAGAATCGTTTTCTCTGTCATTTTTCTTTTCTTCCACCATTGAGGGTTTCTTGGGTGTGTGAGAGCGATTGTCCTAAAGAGAGACAAGCTCGAGACCCAAATTTCTATACTTGGACCTTGTCGGGGACATGCACTAAAAAACGATCAAGAGTAGCCTACTCGGATACCACTGATCCAGATTATTTTCGGCACGAAATGAGAGTGGAGATATAATAAATAAATGCAGAGAAATATCTCGGATATCTAATAATATAACATAAATGTATCAGAGATGCAACCATAAACACGAAGATACAATAATACATGATTTCTATTAATGAAGGAAATGTAAAGACTGTAAAAATACAGAGTGAAAGACTCGCTAGAATGGTGGCAGCTTATCTCTGAGAAGAGATGTGACGGCTACTCGCATTTGCAAGAAGATGATTGTTACAATGAGGCTATAAGGGAATTTTTAACATAAGGAAAATCCAAAACACTAACCCCGGAAGATGAAAAACCAAAAGGTTTGCAGGCCCCGATGGGGATAGTTGATACGTCAACTTCCCGGGTGTGTAACTTTTGCATACAATCTCTGTTGGGGTGCTCGATACCTCGTTAGAAATATATATTCGAGGACTACAACTTTGATGTGAGAAACATTGAAGGAACTCCCATGTTGCTCCCCGTTTTCCCAAACAATGTTGTTTAGGGCCTCAAAACGGCTCTGGAAGTTCAGGAACCGAAAAACTACTAAAAATAGTAAATTACCAAAATTGCCAGAAAACTATTTTGAGCTAGTTGGAAAAGGTGGGTGGCCACCGATATCCACCTGGATCACTCCTCTTGGTGAATCTTCTCCTCCTCTCAGTGAATCATGGCTGCTTGTGGTGTCCATATCACTAAGTTCATCCTCCTGCTTCTGCTCCTGTTCAATACCTATTTCTTCCTTGACATTCTCATCAAGATCATATGGAATGTGCCATGCATCATAATTGTTTGCCTTATGACCTTCATCAACATTCTCATGAAATATTACATTGCTACTTGCAAAAACCTTATGTGTGCAAGGATCAAACATTTTGTATGCTTTGTGATCCGAACAATAGCCAATAAAAATGCACTTAATTGATTTTGCATCTAGTTTCCTCCTATCTTCTTTAGGAATATGTGAAAAGGATTTTCTTCCGAATATTCTTAGATGACTTACTGCGGGTTTATAACCATAAAGAGATTCAAATGGAGTTTTATGGTATAAACTTTTATTTGGACTTCCATTTTTTAAATAAACAACGGTATTAATGGCTTCAACCCAAAATCCATTTGGAAGGTTCTTACCTTGTAGCATGCTCCATGCACATTCCACCAAAGTTTCGTTCTTTCTTTCATCAACTCCATTTTGTTGTGGAGTATGTGGCATTGTATAGTGTTGTACAATTCCATGAGATTTACAATACTTGATGAATGCACCTGATGTATATTCTCCCCCTTGATCTGATCAGATGATTTTGATGTATTTCCCTGTTTGATTTTCAATCATGTTTTTGAATTCTTTAAAATATTCAAATACATCACTTTTCCTTCTCATGAAACAAACACATGTATATTTCATGCAATCAGAAATAAAGATCAAAAAATAATAAGCACCACCTAATCATTTTGTCTGCATGGGGCCACATACATCAGTATGTACAAGCTCAAGAATATCTCTGCTTTTATCTGTATGCGTAGGGAATTATTCCCTATGCATCTTTCCTAGTGCACACCCCTCACATGCAAAATATTCATTTGAAAATAATGGCAGTGCTTCCACCAATCCATGTTTCTGAAGAATTAATAAATCATGGTAGTTGAGGTGACCATACTTTTGATTCCATAGGTCTTTTGTAGTCATGGTTGTGGTTGCCAACGCTTGGTGAATATTTCTCTTCACATCAAGCTTATATAAACCTCCCACTCTTACTCCTCTCACAATTATCTTATAATGATATTGCAAGTCTTTTAGCACGCAATGTGGCTTTAAAAATTCTACCTTCAAATTATGATATGTTATGGTAGAGACTGAGATTAAGTTTTTCCTTATACCAGGTACATACATTACATTTTGAATCTCCTTAACACAACCATTTGGTAAAGTCACAGACACATCACCATATCCTTTAACTTGGTGTGAACGATCATCCCCAAGATATATATTTGGACCATTATCTGTCTCATGATAGTTTGTAAACCAATCTATGTTACAAGACATATGTATGGAGGCCCCATAATCGACAAACCATGCATTTATATCATCAATTTCAGCAGAAAAGGCAACATCAGACACAAATAGTTTTAGATTATTGAAATTGTCATTCATTACGTCTCCACCATCGACAAAATGTCCATGATGTTGCTTATTTCTGTGTTTAAACTCATCATTCCTCATCTTAAAACAATCTCTAGAGTAGTGTCCACGCTTTCCACAGTAAGAACATGCATCATTTTTCCTAATGTGAGCAACAAATTTTGGAGGTGTCATACCTTGTTGTGCTTTTGGGTAGGATGGCTTTCCATATGACGACTTTCCATAAGATGGATTTCATCCCTTGTTTTTCTCCCAAGGATTTCCTATGAAGGATGATTTCCCCTTCACCATCAATGCAAGGTCATGGATTTGTGTCTTAAGGTTCTTTCATCTTTCTTTCTCTATGCTTGACAATTCTTCAAATGTAGGAGCCTTTTCTCTTGTTGCATGACCTGTGATGAACATCTGGTATTCTTCTAATATTCCATTTAGGGTTATGGTGACTAAGTCAGTATTAGACACTTTTTCTCCTATATTGCCAAGTTTGTCTTTAATGTATTTAATTTTTGAAATAAATTCACTAACACTTTCATTCACCTCTGAAAGAAGCTTAATCTTCATAGATAGAATCTGGTTTGTATTCTTTCACTCTGTTAGGGTCCTAACCTACACATAGGTAGAAAAATATATTCGGATGTAATAAAGGTCAATATTAATAAGGCCTTTCAATAAAATAGAATAAGGCAGATGTAAGAAGACCTAATAGAAGCTTTCTCTTATAGAAGGATCTTCCTCTAGATGCTTCTTTTTAGTATAAATAAGAGTCAAGGGTATGAGAACCTCAGCTTGGATATTATTGTAATAGAGCTCTGCTCAACTGGAGGTTTCCCCCTTGAACAGGCCCGTGAACATTTCTTTCAGATTCAAAGTGTTATTTCTGCTATTATTCTCTTATCATTTAAGTGCTATTGTGGTGAATGTTCTGGTTATATTGTTGTTATTCTGCCATTTCTAGCATTTTATTTATGTTATGCATACATTTTATATCTGGTATATTACAAGTGGTATCAGAGCACTTTCCTCGGCAGAAAGTGTGGGTTAATTTTTTTTTTCAGGGTAGAGACGTATTCCGACATCTTTAAGCCACAAAGATATGTCGTTACGCAAATAAACCCATAGTTGAGGGATTCATACACACAATAAATACAAGTGGTACTTAAGCGCACATCTGTTGGCCACCCTTATAACCCCGGTTGGTACCCCTTCAAGTGGTAGCGCATTAGACAACACCTATGTAGGGATCAACCCAAATTACATGAAGCCCCCTTTAGATAAACTGATCGATCACCTGACTGTTATAGTGTCACCGAGAACAACACTCGGGAAGATACTCTCTAGTACCTGGGTAATCGGGTAGTATGGCTAAGGGTACGATCTATCCTCCTTAGTTATTGCCGTGAGATATTGGGCCGAGTACTACTGTTGGACCCCGTACGTATATCAGAGAGCTATAGCACAGGGCAAACCCCTGTCTGTAGAACCCTTGAATACCTAACCCTTGGGGATAGAAACATAAACAAATTAAAACAGACAAGATCTATTTCCACGCAACTGTGCTCAGGTTGCCAAGTAAATACACATTTCTTTCTGGTTAAGCATTTGGGAATTTCCTCTCTGCAGTATTCTTCAGACCGGAGTATAACTCCGCAGTATTCTCCACCATTATTTGAGACCTATTCCATTGGATTCATCTCTTCACCTTTAACACATTCATCCATATCATTTTTCAGAAAAAAAAATCACCTCGCCCGCTCCTTTTCATTGCCCCCATCCTCATGGCCCATACCCGTAGCCAAGACTTGGAAGCTCGTTTCAACACCTTGCAATCTGGTCTCATCGAAACCCAACAAGAAGTGAAACAACTTAGTGCCAATGTTGCAGCCATCAATACAACCATGCAGTCCTCAATGGAGGAAATTAAACAAGACCTCACCACCCAACTTGAATCAGTATTTTCGTCACTCTGCACCAAATTGCATATCCCTACAGATAACTCTTCCTCTTCCTCACCTCCACATCCTGAAGGTGACCATTCCTCTCATTCCAATAACTTTCAGAACCATCACTTTCAACATGACCTGTGCCTTTCGCAGGTGGATGTGACCAAATTTGATGGCTCGGACCCCATTGGTTGGGTAACCCAAATGGAACATTATTTCTCTTTATACAACATTACAGATGACTTGGTCAAACTTTGGTATGGTGTTCTCCATCTAGATCAAGAACGATGGCAATGGTGGCAATGGAGAAAAACTTCTCGTCAAGGGTATATTGCTTGGACACACTTTGTGGTAGAGATTTATGAACACTTTGACACTGACACCAACCATTTGGGCCTTTTGACAAAGTTGAAACAATTAAGAAAAATGGAAGACTTTATAGATGCCTTTGAGCGCCTGGCTTTTAGAACAGAGGGCATGTCAGATGTGTTTTTCCGATAATTTTTTATCAGCGGCCTCAAGGATGAGATTCAGGCCCATGTCCTCATGGATCGGCCATAGAGTTGGGTGGAGGCTACTAAAAGAGATAAAGAAGCACAACAAGTGGTATCCTCTCAAAACTGAAAACCCTCCTTTATCCCTCCCCCTAAAGCAGTAAATCCCAATACTCCCTCTGCTCCTCTAAAGATCCAAAAATTGACCAGCGCTGAAATGGTTGAACGCCAACTCAAATTCCTTTGTTATAACTGTGATGACAAATATTTCCCGGGCCACTAGTGTAAAGAACAAAATATTTTTATGGCCATCTCCGAGGATATTTCGGAAGAGGATGTAGAAACTCCCCTTGTGTCTGAGTCACCTAAATCCACTGACATAACCCCTCCCTCAGACCCTCCCGAAGCAGAACCGGTCATTTCCCTCAATGCTCTCACTGGCTTCTCTGCTCCCCAAACCCTCAAGATAATCGATTACATCAAGCATCAGAAGGTCATTATTCTGGTTGATAGTGGAAGCACCCATAATTTTATTCATCGCCACATTGCCCAATAAACTCATTGCTACATCCATGCCGTCAATAATTTCCAAATCATGATTGCCAATGGTGATTCCATGAAATGTGGAGGGCGTAGTGAAAATGTGCGTCTCCAAATTGGTGACTACCACCTGAAATCCCATATGTTTGCTATCGACATGGGAGGTTGTGACATTTTGTTCGGTGCATACTGGCTAAGGAATTTGGGTCCCATTCTCATGGATTTTAAAGACTTAACTATGCAATTCGACCAAGAGGGACACCAATATAGGTTCCAAGGAATCATCGTCGGTTCACCTGAGATCATTAGTTCCCATTGCATAGAAAAGATGCTAAAAAAAGGTCATTCTGGTGTTATCGCCCAACTCCATGCCATACAAGAACAGAGACACCCTCGGTCCCGCAAGACCTCCAAGCCATCCTTTCTAAAAATCAATTGGTATTTTCCACTCCCCAAGGACTCCCTCCTTCCCATGGTGTTCATGATCATTCCATTCCCCTTGTACCCGAAAGCCTTCCTCCCAATATTCGTCCGTATCGTCACTCCTTTTTCCAAAAAAATGAAATTGAGAAAATGGTCCAGGAACTCCTTAATGCAAGCGTTATCCGCCCAAGTACGAACCCCTACTCTTCTCCTGTGGTCATGGTCCTAAAGAAAGAAGGTTCTTGGCAAATGTGTCCTGACTTCCGTGCCCTCAACAAACTTACCATCAAAGACAAATTCCCCATTCTTGTCATTGATGACTTCCTGGATGAATTGAGTGGCGCCCAATTCTTCACTAAACTGGATCTTCGTTTGGGCTACCACCAGATACGTATGAAAGAGACAGACATTCCCAAGACTGCCTTTAGAACTCATGAGGGCCACTATGAGTTTTTGGTCATTCCCTTAGGCTTGTGTAATGCCCCCTCCACCTTCCAAAGCCTCGTGAATCATGTCTTTTGTCCTTTTCTCTGCCATTTTGTCTTAGTTTTCTTTGATGATATCCTCATAAATAGAAAAACCTGAACATACCATCTTGCTCATGTGGATCGAGTTCTCCATCTACTCTCTCAGCACCAAATTTTCCTTAAACATTCTAAATGTTATTTTGGTGCCCCAGAAGTATAATACTTGGGTCATCTGGTTGGCAAGGATGGCCTAAGGGTGGATCCTAAAAATATTGAAGCTATGCAAGACTGGCCTCACCCAAAGACTCTTAAGAGAATGCATGGATTTATGGGCTTAACAGGGTATTATCGCAAGTTTGTTAAGAATTATGAGAAGATTGCAACACCTCTCACTGCTCTCCTCAAAAGGAACTCTTTCACTTGGAATCCAGCTGCTGCTCAAGATTTTCAAACCTTGAAGAAGGCCATGTGCACCACTCTAGTCCTTGCCCTTCCCAATTTCACAAATACCTTTGTGTTGGAATGGGATGCCTAAGGGAAAGGAATTGGTGTTGTCCTTATGCAAGAGGGTTGACCTTTAGCCTTTACCAACAAGAAACCATCTGAAAGAAATCTGGGAAAATCCATCTATGAAAAGGAAATGTTGGATATTCTGCATGTCGTTGATCTGTGGCGCCCTTATCTATTGGGGAAATGTTTCCAAATTAAGACAAACCATCAAAGCCTCAAGTATTTTATGGAACAACACATTTCCTCCCCAGAACAACAAAAATGGGTGACTAAGCTCTTTGGATATGATTATGAGATCATTTACAAGAAAGGCAAAAACAATGCGGTTGCGGATGCACTTTCCCACAAATATGAAGATGAAGGATCCCTTTTTTCTCTTTCATTCATTGTCCTAGATTGGCTCCAAGCCATTCGCCAGGAATGGCTACAAGATCCCAAAAGTTCGCAGTTGATCCAACAATTGCAGTCCAATGCTCCAGCTTCCCCAGGGTACTCTTGGCTCCATGATGAACTTTGATACAAAGTTCGTTTGTATTTAAGTAAACAAACAAAGCTTAAATCCAGGGTACTTTCTAAGCTTCATGCTACACCCACAGCAGGGCACTCCGGGTTCACCAAAACCTATGATAGAGTCAAACGTTCCTTTTTCTGGGATGGTATGAAACAAGACATTCGTAATTTTGTCACTAAATGTGATGTATGTCAACGCAACAAGGGAGAAACAGTCAAATCTTCGGGCCGACTACAACTCCTCTCGATTCCACTTGCTATTTGGAAGGATATCTCTATGGATTTTATTACCAGCTTACCCAAATCGAGAAATAAATCAGTCATCATGGTGGTTGTTGATCGCCTTTCTAAGTATGCTCATTTCTGCGCCCTTCAACACCCATTTACAGCATCCATGGTGGCTCAAATTTTCATGGATCAGGTCTTCAAGCTTCATGGCATGCCGCACTCTATTGTTTCTGATCATGACCCAACTTTCAAGAGCAATTTTTGACAAGAATTGTTCAAGATACAAGGCACCAAATTGCATCTCAGCACAACTTATCATCCCCAGACTGATGGCCAAACGAAAGTTGTCAACAAGTGCTTGGAAACATATTTGAGGTGTTTTTCCTCCGAAAAGAAAAATCAGTGGGCTCAATGGTTACCCCTAGCTCGAGAGGCTATTCTTCGTACACTCAAAGAGAATTTGGTCATGTCGCATAATCGCATGAAGCAACAAGCAGATCAAGGTCGCTCTGAACATCAATTTGTAGAAGAGGATCAGGTGTTTCTTCAACTTCAACCTTACAAGCAAACTTCCCTCAAGAACGAGCATTGTCAGAAGCTAGCACCCAAATTTTATGGTCCTTATACCGTTCTTAAGCATGTGGGACAAATAGCCTATCAGTTAGCTTTGCCCAACCATTTGAAGCTACATCCTATTTTTCATGTTTCCTACTTAAAGAAGGTGATTGGAGCTAAGTGTCGAATTCAAACCAATCTTCCAAAGTTAGTTGAAGAAGGATCCATTTGGCTACAGCCAGAAGCAGTTTTGGACTAGCATGAGCGTTGCCTACGTCAGAGAACCATCAACGAAGTGTTAGTCCAGTGGAAAGATACAACTCCAGCAGACGCCACTTGGGAACCAACTACCATTCTCCAACAATTTCCTCATCTCAAGCCTCGAGGACAAGGTTGTTTTTAAGGGGGTGGACATGTTAGGGTCCTAACCCGCACATAGGTAGAACAATATATTTGGATGTAATAAAGGTCAATATTAATAAGGCCTTTCAATAAAATAAAATAAGGCGGATGTAAGAAGACCTAATAGAATCTTTCGCTTTTAGAAGGATCTTCCTCTAGATGCTTCTTTTTAGTATAAATAGGAATCAAGGGTATGAGAACCCCAACTTGGATATTATTGTAATAGAGCTCTGCTCAGTTGGAGGTTTCGCCCTCGAAGAGGTCCGTGAACATTGCTTTCATATTCAAAGTGTTATTTCTGTTATTATTCTCCTATCATTTCAGTGTTATTGTGGTGAATGTCCTGGTTATATTGTTGTTATTCTGCCATTTCTAGCATTTTATTTATGTTATACATACATTTTATATCTGGTATATTACACACTAATATAGATCTTTCAAATTTGTCCATGTCTCATTTGTTGGATTACTGAGAGGGGGGGGTGAATCAGTAATAGCGTAATTATAATCATTTTTCTTCAAATGTTATATCAATGTAGAATTATTATCCAATAATGAGCAGTAAGAAATAAACAATCACACACATACATAGTACATCAATGTTTTACGTGGAAACCCAAATCAGGAGAAAACCACAAAATGTTTTTTCTTATATGTCTTGAAGAATTACATTCATTGGAAGCACCAAATTCCTTTGTTTTCTAGCTGCAACTAGAAGGAGTCTCCAACCCCCTAGTTTCTCAGGCTACAACCTGAGGGAAGCTCCAACTCCCCAATTCTCTGGCTACAACCAGAAGGAGGCTACAACCCCCAATGTTCTCCAGCTACAACCGGAAGGTGGCTACAACCACCTGTCCTTACCCCGTCCTGCCACCCTGAAGTAGAAATAGAATGATGGAACCACTGTCACACTATCACTGTGAAATATACTGCTGTAAACCTGTACCAATGAGTATGAACCATGCATCAACCTGTACCAATAAGTCTGAACCATGCATCAACCTGTATTTAACCTGTAATCAACCTGTAA
>SNQJ01S0000752.1:287977-311757 GCA_010110895.2 Picea sitchensis | reverse complement strand
AACCCGGGGTAAGTAAACTTAGAGTTGTAGCAAAATATATGCCAAAGGTAGAAGGCTGGTAGGAGTATAGTCTAACTAATGAAGGTATCTATCTAAGGCTAATCTACTCAAGCAAAACTATCTAATGAACAAACCCTACTAAGAAAAATGAAACTAGGTAACCTAAGTACTTTTGGGCCAGTGGTCGATGGATAGTTCCTAAGAAAGCAAGTAAAACCCTACGTAAAGCAAACTAGTTCAACAATAAACAAAAGAAAACTACTAAGCATAATAAGCAAATGACAAAAACAAACTTCTTTAACTTGCCAACCTACATTTAATGAGCAACTACCTTATGAAAGCAAATAAATAAGCAAGTAATCAAAAGCACCTATCTAACCTATTAAAGCAAATAGACAAGTAAGCAAAGACACCTAACTAACCTACTAAAGAAAAAGACAAGTAAGAAAAGACAACTAACTACCCTACTAAAGCAAAAGACAAGTAAGCAAAGGCAACTAATTACTGCAAGCAATCAAAGTAAAACTTCTCATTGAAAAACTATCTAGCCTAAGAGGCAAGTGGACTAAATGCTTAATGAAAAACTATTTCTAATGCATGAAAGGAAATTTAAGAGGCAACTTGACTAAATGCTCAATGCAATGCATGAAAGGGAATCTATTCTATTGAAAGCAAGAAATACTAACAACTAATTCTTAATCTATGATAAGCAAACTACTATCTAATCTATCAAAGCAAAGTCTATCTATCCTACAACAACAATAAAACTATTTTCAAAGCTATGAAAGCAAGAAACTATCTATTCTGATCTATGAAACCAGGAAACTATTCTTTAACCTTTGACAATTTAGATATAATGCTGGTGGTTGTGTGAATGTCTTCGGTGTCGGATAATATCTCGATGGCACTTGACAACAAATGACAATTCCAATGGTATAAGCTCAACACTAATCTCAATGGCAAAATGAAAGGTATGGATTAAACAATCCAGTGACAATTTAGCCATGACAAAAATAATGTTAAATACCCTGCATATTCATGTATAAACCATCAACAACATAACGAGATCATCATTATTTAACTAAGAAATTTAATTGCATTTTAATTCTAGGAAAGGAAATTGCGTAAATTAAAACTATGCTATGTCTACTCTAATCATTCAAACTGCAATAAGGAAATAATTGAAAACATAAATTAAACTATGATATTAAAAAATAATCTAACAATTATATTAACCAACAACTAATTGAACAAGTTCTATATAAAAATAAGATGAACAAGCTATGATTAAAAACTGGAATTAAATCTATCCATCCATCAATCCCTGTCAAAGAAAACCCAAATCAAACTCTATTCTATTCTAATTAAACTTTGTTTTAAACTTTTAACAATAAAATCATAAATCAAGCATAATCTAACATCTAAATGCACATGGGGTTAGTATAGAGAGAGAGAGACTTGCAAGTCTTTTCCTAGTTTATAAAATTAATGCATGCTGATATGTATCAACATCTAACCTGGAAAACAATTAAAACAATTAAGCTACAACAAACTAGTTAGCATAATAAAAACAAACATGTAAAGGAAAAATAAAAAGAGTAATTAAATTAAGAATTGCATAAACAACACATTGATAGTCACCAGACTGCTAGTGGCCCCCTTAGCAAGTCGTGGCTACTTCTTACGAGCACACCACGAGCTTAACACAACGAATTAACCATAAAAACTTGAAAACACAGTTCTGGCATAATTATGGCAATGTAAAATATCAAAAACAGAGGAAAATGAGTGTGTCTCCAATACAATGGTTCTTCTATTTGCTTAACGATCTTATGACCATCCTAGCAGTATTTATAAGCTTACAAACCAAGTGGTCAACCACAAGAGGCTCTAACCATTTCTAATTTCGGCAAAATACAATAAATGATGCCCTCACTGACAAAACAGAGCAAGCCAATAATCACCCTCTTTAGACAACTGAAACTGAGTTGTCTGGAGCCCAATAGTTGGAGGGGATAAGGACAAACAAAACTCACGTGCCCGATTTTCCCGTCACTAGCCACCAATACCTTAACCGCCAAGTCACCCTGCATTTTTGTGCAATGCGCAGTGCTGGACAGAGTGCCAAATCAAGTGCCGTAACGAGTGCTGGATCAAGTGCCAGAACTAGAAATGTAGTGTGTTTTTGACTTGTAACACCAAAAAAACGTGAATTAGCTCTTAGAAATCATAAAACGTGATGAATTATACTTGATTCAATCATTAAACATGAATTAGACGTACCTTATGGTGATCATACGATTTTATCATGAAATTCTTCAAAAAGGTCCTTTAAAAGATGAAAAACACATATGTACATGTTGCAAAAATGTATAATATTCGTCATAAAAATGATCATATCTCGGGCTGAACAAATATTGTAACTGCATAGAGTATTCTATTTATTATTGAGTTATTACTCATCATATCAATCCCCTTTTGTGGATTGATCATGTTGGTCTTTGTACTTGACCAAATCCCCTTTTGTGGATTGGTAAAACCCTAATTATATTATGCTAATTAAGAAGTCATCCCCCAGGCCTAATTAAAGTGGTTTTAACCACTAAGAAGAGAAGTCATCCATGCCCAGTGAAGAGACACCTTTCTAGCACCTTCCAGCTAGTATAAATAAAGGAGGCTAGTGCCTCATTTATTCACTCACTAATTCACTCATCAAGTGCGCAAGTTTGGAGAGATGCAATTGGGAGAAGAAGGAAGAGAGAGGCACATTTCTCAGTGTTGGATATTCTCTAGTGTTTTGGCTTATTGTCTTGGCATTGTATTGGCTATCTATATTAAGGAAGTTTTTTCTAGGTTTTCTCCCCCATGAGGGTTTCCAAGGAGAAATGTTGTGTATCTTGTGATTATGTTTCTTTCAAGTGATCCTATCTATGCTATTGTTATCTAGAAAATTGAAAAGAAACTTAATAGCTTCTCTAAAATTAACATGGTATCAGATTTAAATTGAAGAGAGCACCTTTCATTGGATAAGCAAAAATGTCACTGTTGTCGTACAAGAAAATTAGGGATTTTTATTATAGAGGAATATCAGCCTAAATTTCATCAAGAAAGTGCGCCCTAGCTTAGAGAACTCATTGGAAGCTTGAGTGCCCTTTTTCAGTGGACAAAACTCCCAGAAAGTGAAACCATAGTTTTCACTAGTACTAGAAAACCAGAAAACTAGAACCAATACCAAAAGTAATAGTCCATATTTTTGTAGGTCAAATTTGAAAGGGTAAAATTTGGATTTTTTGAAATCTGATTGTACCAGCCTACTCGCCTCAACCAAGCGCACCTCCTGGTAAGTTCAGATTTGATTTCTGAGCACTTTCATTTTTTAGTCATTTTCCCAGCTCCAGGTCAAGATGTCTATGTGGACACACTGCCTATGTGTGTCCATATATCTCTATACCAGCACTATGGCACATTGGTTTCTCGTCTATTGCGTATTAGTTAAGCCATGAAGAGTATATCATTTGTATTTTATCATTCTTTCATTTTGGTTAATACAATTTCTCATTATTTCTCTCCAAATTTTCTCTCTTCTTCTCACCTTTGCAAGTTGTGTATCTTCTTTTGCTAGCTAGATATTTTGTGCAGGAATTCACCACATCTTACATGGTATCATATCCCACATGCTGCTAGGAATAATGCACACCAACACTTTATTTGCGGGTACTGAAGATTGAAGAACACAAGAAGAATGGAATTTCCACCATCTGGAATTACCATATGGTATCCTGACCATTGTCTACAATTCTGGTTTTTTTTTCTTAGGAATACAACACATGAAACCCCCATTTACTTCCCTACTTTGTGGATGGTAAATAGGGTAAACCGTTGACCCTATGAATAACGAACCTAACCCCAAGGGGGAACAAGAGATTCGAACCCATGACCTCCTCCGTTGGGGATAACTTCACATCTAGCTCAGAACCACTTGAGCTAACCCTTGGGGTTATCAAATCTAGTTTGTTAATTGTGGTGTTTACCTTTTTATTAGATCTATCAGATTTAGGGTTATGACATATGGTATCAGAGCTAGGGTTTCAACCCTCAAAGCCTATGCGCCTTCCAAATTAAGTTATATGTAAATATCAAAATATATAGACATAGATCTATTAATTTTTTCATTATATGGATCCAATTTTAGGAGGATATTTGTAGCATTTATCTCCAGAACATTGTTAAGAACCAAGAGATCTACCAAAATAATTACTCGATCTATTTGAAAATTTCCCTTTTAATTTTGTTATAAGCAGCCTAGGGTTTAATATTTTCAATATTTTGATATGGGTTTCCTTATCCATGTCTGCATGAGATAACAATCTCATTATTCGGATGCAAGCTTGGGACCCTTTTGTTTCTACAGGGTGAATTTTAAATCTCAACTCGATCTGCTATTCCTATGATAATGTTATGTAGGTTGTACTCTCTGAATATAACTACCTATCTTGGGGGGTATGGGGGTTGTATCTAATGTTTGGATTGTTATTTCTACAAAGATTCATCACATGCATTATGAATATAGCATACAACCAATATAACTTAGAGATTCAAGGGTTCTATGCTAAATCTAAATTAACCATTATTATTTGCAAATTTGACAATGGATTTGGTTCATAACGGTACATGCCATGGTATATTATTTGATATCATTTCATGTATGGTTTGTTTGATTGAACATATACCTTATTTGTTGGAACATTTCCTATTTTCAAGAGTTGTTACGTTCATGGTTTAGGGTGTCTATGTGCTCAAGCTTGAAACTGCATGAGATTAAAACAAATCTGCTCACTCTGAATTAAATTTGAAGCTTCATTTGTTGATTTTAGTTGNGGTACATGACCTTCCTTGAAGAAGGACATAACCACATGAGGGATAAGTCCCATATGCAGTGATGATAAAGTAATAGGTTCACCATGTGATATGAAGGAATGAGTATTGCCACCTTGCAAACCCTCTCTTACCCTTGCATGTTTGATTTGGGGTTTTGTTGTCTTATTCAAGGGTTAAAATTAAAGTTAAAATTAAAATGTTTATTATCACATGTTTAAATTTAAATTTAAACATGTTATTTTAATTGTTTTATTTTTAACCCTTTCCCTAGCCTAAATACTATAAATTAAACCCCCCCCCTCACCTCTCACTCACCTATTATTCCTCAAGTGCAAGCGCTGATCTCTCTCTCCTCTAGTTGCGGCCTCCTTTGTCTTCTAGCTGCGGCCCTCCTTGGAGATCCATTGCTGTGTGCAGCCTCCATTGTTGTTGTGGGTGTCTTCCTAGCTGTGTCCTCTTCTGTTGCTTTTGGTGCGGCCTCCTTTAAGACCGTTGCAAGGGTGTGTAAGGCTGCGGCCTCCTTTCCATTGTTGCTGCAACTTCTTGTTGGAACAGTTGTTGCGTTGTGAGGTTGCTACGACCCTCTTTTTCTTTCTGCTGTTTGGAGTGTGGAGCATCCCCTTTCTACTGTTTGGTGTGCCTGTAGAGTGTGGCCCCTATCTACTGTTGTAGTGTGGCTGAGTGTTGAGGGTGCGACCCCTCTTCAGCTCTGTTGTGTGTGGTCTCTAGGGTACAACCATTCTTTATCTCCTATCTGGAGTGACAAAACAGTGGCCTACTTCTCTGCTGTGTGTTGATTGCATTCAACCTCTTTGCCATGTTAAAACCCTAGGGTACAACCTCCTATCTCCTGCAAAAACCAAGTTTGTACACTGTCTTCCTGTGTAAGGGTTTTGATACTTTCTATTGGTTGAGGGTTTGTTCCTGTGAGGGTTTCTAGTTCAATCTTTTGTGGCAAGAAATTTCCTTCATTCATTGGCATAAGATCCATGATAGATCTATGAACTGAACCTTTGTCTGAGCATACAAAAAGGGTTCTACATCTCCTATGGTTATTTCTCTTCTTCAAAGGTAAGGTTGTTGTACCAGGTAAGCAGTTTACTCATTTCTCTCAAATTTGGAATTGATTTTAATAAAAAATTGTTTAATCTAGTTAGCATTGAGTAGATATGAAGATATACTTTGAATTTACAAGTTATTCTATTGGGTAATGATCAGACTAGGTTGTTAGATCTGAAAATCTGTGTATAGCCTTATAGATCTATTTGTACTATCCAGATCTGTTCACTGTTACATTAGATCTGAGTTCTATCTCTGTTGATTTATAGATCTAGATGTTTTTTATCACTGAAGTCAAAAGATACTATTGTTTTGCAATTTTACCCTAATTCTAACAGTTACAACTTGTTGCAACCGAAGATGGTCATCTAAAAAGTATATTGAGGAGGGTTGAGTCGCCAAACCTGATATGGGTACGCTGGAACAATTGTCCCAGCTCTTGCTATTAAAGATGGTTGTTTGTTTTGTTGCTATTAATATACCAGCCGAGTTGATGGATTTTATAGATGAAAGTGATCATATCTTTATTTTCTTATATTTGAAACATGAACGTTGCGTTTCAGGCACCTCTAGAGTTGTCGGAGTTAAATATTTGTGCTCCTCTTTCAGAGTTCCCAAAGTCCATTGAGTGGTTGAAGCACATATCCGATCATTACCAGAAGAATTATGTAATCTTTTGTCGCTGAAATACCTACTCCTAAGCGGCGCGACATGTATGGAGTCGCTGCCAAATTCCTTCGGCTACTTGACAAATCTCAAGGACCTCAATCTCTCCGAGTGCGGGAGTCTGCAAGCGCTTCCAGATTCCTTCGAGTATTTGACGAACCTCCAAGGTCTCTATCTCTCATGGTGCGGGAGCCTGCAAGCGCTTCCAAATTCGTTCGGTTGCTTGACGAACCTCCAAGGCCTTAGTCTCTCAGGGTGCGGGAGTCTACAAGCCCTTCCAGATTCCTTCGGGTGTTTGACGAACCTCCAAGGCCTCGGTCTCTCCGGGTGCGGGAGTCTGCAAGCACTTCCAAATTCCTTCGGGTATTTGACAAACCTCCAAGGTCTCAATCTCTCAGGGTGCGGGAGTATACAAGCATTTCCAGATTCCTTCGATTGCTTGACAAACCTCCAAGGCCTCGGTCTCTCAGGGTGAGGGATTCTGCAAGCGCTTCCAGATTCCTTCGGGTGCTTCACGAACCTCTTAGGCCTGGGTCTCTCATCATGCGGGAGTCTGCAATCGCTTCCAGATTCCTTCGAGGCCTTGAAAAACCTTCGTCGCCTTGGTCTCTCAAGGTGCGGGAGTCTACAAGCGCTTCTAGATTCCTTCGGGCACTTGACAAAGCTCTGAGGCATCGATCTCTCTCGGTGCGAGAGCCTGGAAGCGCATCCAGATGCCTTCCGGTGCTTGACAAACCTCTGAAACCTCTATCTCTATGGGTGCGGGAGTCTGCAAGCGCTTCCAGATTCCTTTTTGTGCTTGACAAATCTCTGATATCTAGATCTCTCAAGATGCGGAAGTGTGCAAGGGCAGTCCTTTCGGTGTTTGACAAACCTCCAACAGCTTCAAGAATTTAATTCGACTTGTGCGTGGAACATGAATATTCGACTTAAATACAGTGTTGGTCCCGGCCATAAACATTTCATCATCATAAGTCGCAATGATCTGGTCAAGGCTGGAGAACAGCCACTGACATTTAGTATTTGTCTGTCGTCCACCAAGTAAGGGTTTTGGGTTTTGTAATGAAGAAGAAAAAAATTTAATGTCCACAAGGATAACAATAGTCTATGGGACAAACCGTCTCATACACTGATGCATTTCAATCCTTTTCATGTTCATCTTGATGATGAGCTCTCCCACTTTCTTCATAGTGTAGCAGTTAAAATACTCACATAAATGTCATTGCTGCTTTTGAAAATTTCACACTCTAAAATAAAATGTTTTTATGTTTCCACTTTTCCAGAGTTGCAGAACATACACACCCTTTCTCCCCAAGCTTCCTTTGGTATTTTCCAAAGCCGGGTTTCACAATGGAGATGATGGGAATTAGTTCTTAATTGGGCAATAAACATTTTGGCTCTCCAATATATATTGGCCCCTATGTACACTTTTTGATGGTGGTTGTAAGTGGGGTTAAACTCTTCAATGTAATAATTTTTCTTTCTACCTAGCCCTTTACCCCATGATCGCTTGTGGAACCTATCAATAACAAAAGCCTTTATCTCTTTACTGTATGTAGGGGCACTTGTTCAAGTGAATATCCCATTTACCAAGCCATTTAATATTTTTCCACATCCACGTCTTCTTTCTTTTGCACAATATGTCATTGAAGACGGCCTTAGGCCACCGACCGTCTTCCATTTGTTCAATTTTTTTTAGATATCTTATGAGACGCACCATAGCAATTGCTTCAATAGGAGCAACCCCTATTTCACTCAGAATGATATCATAAGAAACTAAACTTTTAATTTTAAATTTGTTTGTAATCAAGTGTTTTTGAATCTTCTCAATTTGCTTCCATTGTAAATCAAATGTATTGTTGGCCCACACTTCACAACCATAGAGAACCACCAGGATCACTAAAACCCCAAAGAGAGTTTTCATAGTCTTCCAATCCCATAGCTCTGCCTCTCTGCACCTATTTTGGAAAGCATAGAACGCATTCCAAACTCCCAAAATTATTTTCTTTCTGCAACCTTCCCAACTTAGATTTTTGTTGAAGTCAATTCCGAGTTATTTGTAATCTACTACTTCATCAAGAGTGTTTCCTTCAAAGTAGAACTTATGTTGATTATGTTTTTGTTTTCTTTTGCTAAAGAAAACTACAACTTTTGCCTTGCTAGGATTGACTTGCATCCCCACTATACTACAAAAGTGCTCAAGGGAAATTAAGTGTTATTGCAACCCGTGAGTGGATTTAGCAATTAGAATAAGGTCATCTGCATACAAGAGAAGCCTTATAAAAAAACTCGCCCAAAAGAGCACCATCACCCTCCTGCAAGTTTAAAAACTCTTCAAGTTTGTCTATATATAAACCAAAAAGGGTAGGGGACAATGGGCACCCTTGCTTCACCCCTATATCACTCCTAAAACTTTCGGAGATACCAGTTGACGTTCTAATTTTGAGTTTAACCTCCTCAGATAGTCTATGGACGGCTGCTCTAAGGTGCAAAGGAACCCCAAGTTCCCCCATTCTATGCCAAAGATTCTCTCTAGGGACTGTGTCAAAAGATTTTTTGAAATCGACAAAGCAACAAAAAACTTCCTCTTTTTTCTCCCACACTTTTTCAATGATGTGCCTTAGAGTTATAACGTGATCAATTGTTGAGTGTTTAGGTCTGAAACCTGCTTTCTCTTTAGCGCGCTTATCTCTTTCTTCCGCCCACCTGTTGATTCTATTTTCTAGCATACTTCCAAATAAGTTTGCGAACAAGGGGTTTATCATTATAGTCCTATAGTTGGAGGGATTGTTGACATCCCCACTCTTGAAAAGTGGTATTGCTAGACTCGTTGTCCAATCTGTAGGGAATCCATGTTGAATGATGTCGTTGAAAATTTTCATAATGTGAGGTGCAAGAGTTTTTGAACCCCATTTTAGATATTCTGCTTGGAGTTCGACTAAATCTTTTGCTTTTCCAACCCCCAACTTTTTGATACCCACCTCAATTTCTTGCACGATGAAGAGCTTAGTGGTACTGTTGACCAAGGGAGGGGGTCAACCTTAGGATCTTTCTCATAAAGCTGCTTTGCATACTCGAACCATTGATAAGATGTGATATTATTTTTAATTTGTTTCTTTTTCGTTTGAAGTTCCTTCCAAAATAACTTGGGGCTATTTTTCCCCAAGAAAATTAGTTCCTCCCTCCTTGAGATCATGAAATCAACTTTTTTCTTTCTTACAATTTGCTTGTACACTTTTATGTTTATTTCTTTCTCGCTTGAATCTTTCAAAGTTTTCTTTTTTGTTTTGCATTCCTCCTCAAACCAAGCATTAACCAGAAAACAATTTGTTTCAGATTTCCTATTGTTTGCTCTTTTTCATTTTGTAAGTGTGCATTGAATTAACTTTGTTAGCTAAGGACTATGGAGGCCCTAGGACGGAATTTTCTCCTTGTTAAATAGCCTCTCTAGCGCTATCTCGAAGGTGTTACAGTTTTTTTGTGTCAAAAGAATTATCCCCTTTGAAGGAGGTTGTTGAATGGGATGATTTTTTGTCCCCCTTTGTTGTTGTTCAACCCAAGTGAAACTTAAATAGATCGGTCTATGATCAGATTTCAACTCCCACAATTGTTCACCAATCACAAGTTCTTCCATTTTCTCACACAAGCCATGCGAGAAAATTGCATAGTCTACTACACTTGCTCCATTGTAGGTATTCCAAGTGAAATTACCCGGTTTCGCCCATCTAGCCAACCCATTAAAAATGACTAAGTCAAAATCCCTACATAGAGTAAGTAGTTGTTCCCCAAAAAGGTTGCTATTTTTTTTGTCCTCTGAAACTCTTGTCCACTAATGATTCCTTTCTTCTGTAAGCCAAATGGGATTGCAGTCTTCCTTGCAACAAAGAATACTAGCTTGTTCACTTGTTGTCCTAGCATTGAAATTCCACACTATAAGGACTTCACTTAGTTGAGAGTACGCTGCAATATCGTTTTTTAAGGCTGCAAAGGGGTCTTTATGGTCAAGCCCCCTACTTTTGTAATTTTTTGAAACTTGTGGGGAAACATAACATGTTGCAATTGTGACGGTGTTACCATTTTCTAATATTTTAAACCAAATGAATTGTTTATTTGAGTCTTCTCTTTCTAATTGAATGAGACGACCTTCTTTTTTCCTCACTAAGACCATGATACCCCCGTGTCCTTTACTAGTCTCAGTTGCCCTGTTCCACACTGTCATCTTTACATACCCTTCAAACAGAGGTGTCTTGCACCCTTCATGCTCATGTGTTTCCAATAGACAAATTATGTCTCTATCTTCCGCGATAGGTCCTAACCCAGGTCCCCGCCTCCAAGGATAATGATCTGAATTATTTTCAGCACGAAATGAGAGTGGAGATATAATAAATAAATGCACAGAGATATCACGGATATCCAATAATACAAAAGAAATGTATCAGAGATGCAACCATAAACACAAAGATACAATAATACACAATTTTCTATTAATGAGCAAAAATGTACAAAGACTGTAAAATACAGAGTGAAAGACTCGCTAGAATGGTGGCAACATATATCTGAGAAGAGATGTGACAGCTATTCGCATCTATGAGAATATGATTGTTACAATGAGGCTCCAAGGGACTTTTTAACAGAAGTAAAATCCAAAACCCTAACCTCGGATGATGAAAAGCCAAAAGGTTTGCGGACCCCAATGGGGTAGCTGATATGTCAACTTCCCAAGGGTGTAACTTTTGCATACTATCTTTGTTTGGGGCACTCGATAGCTTGTTGGAAAGATCTATCCGAAGACTACAATTTTTGTGAGAGAAACATTGAACTTTGTTCCATTTTTCTCCTTGTTTTCCCAAAAAACGTCGTTTAGGACTTCAAAACGGCTTTGAAAGTTCAGGACCCGAAAAACTCCTTAAAATAGTAAATTACCAAAATTACCAGAAAATTGTTTTGAGCCAGCTGGAAAAGGTGGGTGGCCACCGATATCCATCTGGATCAATCCTCCCTCCTTAGGAAGCAATGGTCTCCATTGCGTTGAGTGCCCAAGGGAGAGGAAAAAGCGTTTGTTGAATCTAAATCTTGGTGAGATGCTTTCCTTGTTGGAGACGTCGCGCTGCTCAGTTTGTGGAAGTCTATCACGAACCTTTTGAGGCTAAGACTGTTCAAAAATTTGAGCTACATGAGAGGATGGTGTGAAGAAGGAATATTTGTGCTTTGTTGCAACCTTGTCTACCTACTTTTGTTTGATAGAAGGCGTTTGGGGCGAGGCTGTAGTGGTTGCAATAACCTTATGTTCCCCTTTTGAACAGATTGTGAAGAAGATGAATTTTGCAGTATGAGATACTACCTTGTGGCACTGCTTAGGTGGAACACTAGTCGAAGCTACCTCTGGTATTCTGTAGAGTTGACCCCCCAGAGAAACAATGAAACTGCGGGGTCGAGACTCATAAACAACATGACGTCTCCACATATATGGCTGGCCCAAGAGAACATCAAAGACATCCAGTGGGGAAACATCACATAATAACTCATCCTTGAAGGGCTAGATGTCGTATGACAATCGACATTGTTGGCCGACATGAAGATCTTGTCCCTGGAAAAGTCACCCGATGTTGTATGGTTGTAGGTGTGGTGTTGTCGACAATCCCAATTGTTTGACAACCTGTGCTGAGATGAGGTTCTTATGGCTTCCGCTATCAACAATAAAATGTAGCGGGGTCCCCTTCACCCACATCTGTGAATGAAAAATGTGCTTCCCCCTCTTTAGGATCTATTGGTTCTTCTGGTTGAATTGTTGTGGTCGCGACAATAGCAATGGGGTCTGCGTCAATGATCTGTCTTTTACCAGTTTTTTCAGAATTAGGTTCTGAATCAGGATTCAGCTCCTTGTCCTTGATCTCAGCCACCAATGACTGTTTTGAGAGACATTCATCAGTGTTGTTCCAAGGGCTTTTGTGGAAATTGCACCATTTTCCAGTGTCCTTTTTTGTCTTCCCATGACCCTTCTTTTCCTGTGGCTTAGAATGGTTTTCGGAAGACTGTTTATTGGGGCCGTCTTTCTCATACTTTGGTTGTTGCAGATTTGTAGATCTGAAATATCGTTTGTTCTAGTGTTTAAACTTCTGCTCGATTTTAACATCATATCAATAAGCAGAACCGAGTGATGAGATGTCTAGAAACTTCATTTCAATTTGGATGTATCTATGTAGAGCCCCATGGTATTTCAAAACCAAATGTCGTTCAGAGTCTTTGATACCTAGCTTGGTGCGCAAAGTATGGAAGGTATTGGTGAACTTCGGAACTTCTTGGCCCCTCTCTTTCCGCAGTGTGGTCCATCTCATGTACTGGTCCTCGTATTTTCCAACAAGGTAATACTGTTCATTTACCACATCCACAAAAAAATATCAAGTGGGCTCGGCCCCATTTATTCCAGAATCCTCTATGGAACTCTGCTCCCAGTAAGTTTCCCACCAATGTTTGACATGGGGGAGACATTTAAGGAGTGTGAAGGTGATATTTTCTCTATTGGAAAAATTGTGAACAGAGAAAAAACCTTCTAGCAGATTTAACCATTTGTCTAGGGCTTCTACATCTATCTGTCCTTCAAATACAGGAATATCAAAATTAACTTGTACCTTGAAAGGCGAGGTGCTTCCAAAGTGGCTATTTGATGAAGATGCGCCTATTGCTATCGGTAGGTGTTGAAGGATGTGGGAAAAATTCTCCATCATTTCATCCCTTTGTCACATGAGAGCTTGCTCAAGCAACAAATTGATAGGATCATTTGCTCCGTCATTTTTATTTTCTTCCCCCATTGAGGGTTTCTTGGGTGTGAGAGAGATAATTTCCTCGAGAGAGACAAGCTCGCAACCCAACTTTCTATACTCGAACCTCGTCGGGGACATGCACTGAAAATGATCAAGAGCAGCCTGCTTTGATACCACTGATCCAGATTATTTTTGGCATGAAATGAGAGCGGAGATATAATAAAGAAATGCACAGATATATCGCGGATATCCAATAATATAACAAAAATGTATCATATATGCAACCATAAACATGGAGATACAATAATACACAATTTTCTATTAATGAGCGAAAATGTACAAAGACTGTAAAATACAAAGTGAAAGACTCGTTAGAATGGTGGAAGCTTATCTCTGAGAAGAGATGTGATGACTACTCACATCCATGAGAAGATGATTGTTACAATGAGGCTCTAAGGGCCTTTTTAACATAAGTAAAATCCAAAACCCTAACCCTGAAAGACGAAAATCCAAAGGTTTGCAGGCCCCAATGGGATAATTGATATGTCAACTTCCCAGGGGCATAACTTTTGCATATTATCTCTGTTTGGGGCGCTCGATAACTCGTTGAAAAGATCTATCTGAGGACTACAATTTTTGTGTGAGAAACATTGAACATTGTTCCATGTTTCTCCCCGTTTTCCCAAAAAGAATCGTTTAGGGCCTCAAAATGGCTTCGGAATTTCAGGACCCGAAAAACTACTAAAAATATTAAATTACCAAAATTTCCATAAAACTGTTTTGAGCCAGTTGGAAAAGGTGGTTGGCCACCGATATCCACCTAGATCAATCCTCCCTCCTTAGGAAAAAATGGTCTCCATTGCGTTGAGTGCCCGGAGGAGAGGAAAAAGTGTTTGTTGAATCTAAATCTTGGTGAGTTGTTTTCCTTGCTGGAGATGTCACACTGCTCAGTTTGTGGAAGTCTGTCATGAACCTGTTGAGGTTGAGGTTGTTCAACAAGTCGATCTACATGAGAGGATGGTGTGAAGAAGGAATATTTGTACTTTGCTACAACCTTGTCAACCTGCTTTTTTTGGATAGAAGGTGCTTGGGGCGAGGTTGTAGTGGTTGTAGTGTCCTTCTGTTCCCCTTTTGAATAGATTGTGAAAAAGCTAAAATTTGCAGTATGAGATACTCCCTTGCGACACTGTTTAGGTGGAACACTAGTTAGAGCTACCTCTGGTATTCTGTAGAGATGAGCCCCCAGAGAGTCTTTGATACCCAACTTGGTGCGCAAGGTATGGAAGGTATTGGTGAACTCTGGAACTACTTGGCCCCTCTCTTGCCGTAGTGTGGTCCATCTCATGTACTGGTCCTCATATTTTCCAACAGGGTAATATTGTTCATTTACCAGATCCACAAAATAATCCCAAGTGGGCTTGAACCCATATATTCCAGACTCCTCTATGGAACTCTGCTCCCAATAAGTTTCCCACCAATATTTGACATGGGGGAGAGCTTTAAGGCGTGCAAAGGTGATCTTTTCTCTATCGGAAAAATTGTGAATAGAGAAAAAACCTTCTAGCAGATTTAACCATTTGTCTAGGGCTTCTGCATCTGTCTGTCCTTCAAATACAGGAATATCAAAACTAACTTGTATATTGAAAGGAGAGGTGTTTCCAAAGTAGTTGTTTGATTAATATGCACATGTTTCTATCGGCAGGCGTTGAAGGATGTGGGAAAATTTCTCCATCGTTTCGTCCCTCTGTCACGTGAGAGCTTGCTCAAGCAACAGATTGATAGAATCGTATGTTCTGTCGTTTTTATTTTCTTCTGACATTGAGGGTTTCTTGTGTATGTGAGAGAAATTTTCCTCAAGAGAGACAAGCTCGAGACCCAACTTGCTATACTCGGACCTCATCAGGGACATGCACTGAAAACGATCAAGAGCAACCTGCTCTAATACCGTTGATCCGGATTATTTTTGGCACGAAATGAGAGAAGAGTTATAATAAATAAATGCACAGAGATATCGCGAATATCCAATAATATAACAGAAATGTATCAGAGATGAAACCATAAACACAGAGATACAATAATACACAATTTTCTATTAATGAGCGAAAATGTCCAAAGACTGTAAAATACAGAGTGAAAGACTCGCTATAATGGTGGAAGCTTATCTCTAAGAAGAGATGCGATGGCTACCCATATCTGTGAGAAGATGATTTTTACAATGAGGCTCTAAGGGCCATTTTAAGATAAGTAAAATCCAAAACCCTAACCCCAGAAGATAAAAATCCAAAAGGTTTGCGGGCCCCGATGGGGTAGTTGATACGTCAACTTCTCAGGGGTGCAACTTTTGCATACTATCTCCGTTTAGGGTGCTCGATAGCTCATTGTAAAGATATATCCAAGGACTACAATTTTTGTGTGAGAAACATCCAACTTTTTTCGATGTTCCTCCCTGTTTTCCAAAAAAAAATTGTTTAGGGCCTCAAAACGGCTCCGAAAGTTCAGGACCCGAAAAACTGCTAAAAATAGTAAATTACCAAAATTTCCAGAAAATTGTTTTGAGCCAGTTGGAAAAGGTGGGTGGACACCGATATCCACCTGGATCAATCCTCCCTCCTTAGAAATCAATGGTCTACATTGTGTTGAGTGCCCAGGGGAGAAGAATAAGCATTTGTTGAATCTGAATCTTGGTGAGTTGCTTGCCTTGCTAGAGACGTCACGCTGCTCAATTTGTGGAAATTTGTCATGAACTTGTTGAGCCTAAGGTTGTTCAACAAGTAGAGCTACATGAGAGGATGGTGTGAAGAAGGAATATTTGTGCTTTGTTGCAACCTTGTCGACCTGCTTCTGTTGGATAGAAGGTGCTTGGGGAGAGGTTGTAGTGGGTGCAGTGTCCTTCTGTTCCCCTTTTGAACAGATTGTGAAGAAGTTGAATTTTGCAATATGAGATACTACCTTGCGAAATTGTTTAGGTGGAACACTAGTCGGAGCTACCTCTGGTATGTTATAGATATGGACCCCCAGAGAAAAAATGATACTACGGGGTCTAGACTCATAAACAACATGGTGTCTCCACATATATTGTAATGTCCCCAAGGCCGAGCCCTATTGTAAATCTTGTTTATGAAATCAATTGTAAATATGTTTTATAGGCTGGTGAGTCGTGTTTATATAAGCTAGTGGGATTATGTGATTGTTAGGCCAGAGAGCCTAAGTGTTGAAGGCCAAGAGCCTAATTTTGTACCTGTATTTATGCGAAACAGTAATAAAATATAAACACCGCCACGTGCAGACCGACCACGATGAATCAATGATGGGGGACTAAGCTTCCACAGAGTGGGCAAGGGATTAGGGGCTGGAAGGTGGGAAGAGGGGCTAAGTGTTGAGCCTAGGGGCTTAAGTCCTTGGGAATAACATTTTAATATTATTCCAAAAGACATGTGAATTATATGTTTTTATCCTAAGTTCCTGGCAAGGGGAAAACATGTGCAAAGGGGATGCATGTTGATGGAACACATGCAGTTTCATGGGTGACAAGTGTCAACCCAGGTGCAGGCAAATAAAACGACTGAGATGGGTCATGAAGGAGGTTATTTTCCCATTCCACCATCGACCACCTGAGGGAGAACCGTCCAACCTCTGCAGAAATTCCCTCGTGCATCCTCTGAACTGGAAAACGACCTATGTTTGTTCTGAGATGGCCCATACCTCCTGTTTTGAACCATCGAGTCTGAGTCGACCCTTGCATGGCTAACTTGTCATGCATCCCTTAAAACCAGAGTGTGAGTATGTCCTGTGTTGCTAGATTGAGAAAACATAAGTGTCCCATTCCTGCTAAGCCTGGTTATACGGTTGCACCTGGTTGTTGTTGACTTGGGGTGTTTGTGTCTGGATTCCTATTGTTTGTGGTGGTCGTGTAGTGTTTGACTCTGTGTGGCTTGTTGGCCAGTCGTTCAACACTCTCTCCAGGTGAGAGAGGTGGTTGAAGTTGGATGAACAATTTGCTTGGCCCGTGAGTGACTCTCTCCAGGTGAGAGAGTGCGCACAGGAAGGAGAGAACTCCTTGAAGGAACCCTGTAGCTGCCATAGAGCTCAGAGACTTCGGATCCAGTCTATTGCTGAAACCCAAGTCAAGGGAGGTTAGTAGCCGAAGGACTGTCTGGGTGATAGAGAAGGTGTACACTCTTGGGATGGAACAGGCATGTGGGGAAGGAGAGTCCGTGGGTAGTGATTATGAGTGGTTCCTGAGAAAGAATTCCTTCCTTGTGACTGTGTGTTTTCCCTGTAACCTCAGCCTAGCCTAGGATTCCTTACCTTGGGGTGGAGCTTAGTCCCAGCTCAAGGGTGACCCACTGCTGAGCTTGGTGAGCAACGTGGTCTAAGGCTGGGAGGTTCGTGGAAGGCCTGTACCAGGTTGGTGGAATTACCATCGTTTCAAAGATAAGTACCGGATGATGTTTTAATTACCTTTCTGCATGTCTCTGTATTTATATTATCATGTATTCCACTATGAAAACGATTTAATGTGAAATCCATTGATTATTTATAATAGCAATAATTCTTAGGGTTACTCTGAGTTTAATGTGTTAACCTATTTTAAATGCATGCCATATATATAATTAAGCATGAGATTGTTTTTTCGTGAAGTAGCGCCTGCCCGACCAGTAATGGGGGTGTTACAGTTTGGTATCAGAGCGTTACAGCTACTGTAAGAAAGGGTGTTACAGTTTGGTATCAGAGCCAAGGTTTCAACGCTAAGCCTAGATGGGCCAGTTGAGTGGTATTTTGATCAAGAGTTTGAGGAGGAATTGTGTCTGGAAGACCAATTTCGGACCTTTGAGTGCTTCTTAGTGCCAAGGATATTACTTGACCGTGCTTACAAAGCTCAGGAGGTGTAGCGGTGTTACGAAACCAAAACCAATGTGGTATCTGGCCAAAGGGGGAGAGGACTTCACACCAGAAGTGTTGGATCCTTAGGATCTGTTCGGGAGGGAAGGAAAACCCTCGTGACCATCAGATCTGGAAAACATGCACAGGGTTTAAAAAAACCCTTTCAAGTTGCACAAGAACGTGGAAATCGTGATACGCGAAATCCCGAATTCATCGGGACCGTCCATCGGGGGGGAACACGTGGCTTCCGGACGACGTTTCGGCACCCGGGAAACCAAAAGGGAAGAACCTTGTGTTTGCAAGTCACGAAATAGAGAAACCCGAATTTTGAAACGATCTATACCGTAGATTGTAAGATAGGAACTTGACCGTTGGATCAAGTGGAGGGGTAGACAGTAATTTTGGGATTTCAACAAACAGAAGTTCGAGATGTGTGGATGCATGAACTCCCGATGCCCAAAACCCTGAAACGCGAAAGGATCTGCGCCGTAGATTTGAGAAAGCTCTAATCATTGGATTTCACTTGGAATGAACATTGACATATGGGTGTGCACCACATGCCAGCGAGTCGAGAAGACAGGAGAGAATGGTGGGACCCGATGACGTCACCAAAGGTGACGTGGACCCTCCTGAGGGTGCCACTCGCCACTATAGATGTGGAGATAGTTGTGCTATGTGGGCCCGAAGGGTAAAGTAAAACGAGATTTCAGGATTCGCAAAGGAGGAGCACGAGGGCTCAACACTCCAACTCACGAAGTCACAAGTTGCAAGAGGTGCTAGAACTTAGCCCTAGCCTACGGTTATATGTAGCAGACACTAGCAAGGAGGGAGCCATACCCGTATCGCATCTCAGGTATCAGCATTTGGAGGAAGAAGAGTCGAGGGTCTTCGACTCACGAACTCACGAGATCGCGAGTTGTTGTGAAAGGTGCCTTTGGTTACGAGGGTAGGAAGAAAGAGAAAGCTATCACCTGAAAACCTGAAGTGCCAAAGTCCTGAAATTTTTGAAGACAAAAGAACCGTCGAGGATTTAACTGTTGGATCTTCGTGGACCGAGATCCCAAAGTTCTGAAGTCCCGAAAATTTGCAGAGCCAAACAGAACTCAGAAAACTTAATGGAATCGAAACGTTTTTCTTTTTCATGTTGGTTTATGAGTGTTGTAAGTTTCTTGAATGTTTAAGGGCATGACAAAATTCGGTTGATTGCACATTGTGTGTGCAGAGTTCAACGAGTGTCAGGTCAATTGTAAATCTACGCTGAGTATGGAAATGGAAAAGGTACAGATTGCCTCCGAAACAAAGGATGAAAGGGTAGGAAGGGATGTCAACTTGGGAGTCGAAGGATCAAACTCTAATGAGCACGGAAAAGAGATGGATAAGGAAGGACATATGATGAAACTCATTGAAAGATTGCAGAAAGATGCCCAGGCTCGCCGAGATGATAACCGAAAGCTCATGAGGGTCAGGGATCAGCAGGGAGAATTCAACTTCAAAATGTTGAAGAACCTGGAAATAATAGAAAGGAAGTTGGAGAAGGGGAGTGGCTCAATCAAGACAGAGAGTCGCAGGACCCTTGAAAAAGAAGAAGATCGAGGAGTGGTATTAGACATCATCGTCACTCCCCAAAGCATTCTAGCAGGGAAGTGCACAGTAGTTCAAGCCTATCCCCTACTAGAAAACACCGAACATCTGGAAGGGATGAATTGAAAGGAGAGATGAACAAGACCAAGCCTCCAATGTTCGATGGAAAATATAAGAAAGAGGAAGATGCCAAAACATGGTTGCTAGGCATGAGGAAATATTTCCAACTACAAAATTATTCTCCTAATGCAGAAGGAAGAATTGAGATGTATCAACTAAAGGGAAAATCATCCATGTGGTGGGATCAATTTGTACAGGTGCAACACATCAAGGAGAAAGATATCACTTGGAAGGAGTTCAAGAGGTATTTTGAGAAGAAATCCCTGAACAAAAGGTACTATGACAAAAAGATGAAGGAGTTCTTCGAACTCAAGTTGGGAAGCATGACCATCGATTAATACAAACGAAGGTTTTTGGAACTACTAAAGTATGTTTAGTTCATCAAAGATAAGGCTATCAAGATTCAAAGATATCTGAGTGGACTGCCACCTTCTATTGGTGACAGGATTCAGTATGATGATCCTAAGATTATGGAAGAAACAATAAGAAGGGAAAAATGCTTATATGAACAGCAAAGAGAAAGGTCTACTTTTTGGAAGGCTTGGGATGATCAGAAGAAGTTCAGGAAAGAGAAAAGGCAGAAGGGAAATAGGTCTCCCTTTTTTAGAAACAATCCTTAGGGGCAACCATCTTTCAGAGAGCCCAGGAAGGATGAAGTGGGTGAGCAAATGCCTAGACCGCCACCTATGGAGTGTTGGGGCTGTAAAGAGAACCATAGGTATAGGGACTGCCCCCTCAAAAAATATAAAGTGAGAATCATCCACAATGTTCAGCAAGCTGAAACAGTGGAGGATATGGGCAGCAGGATGCCAAGGATCTACGCATCCCTAGACAACAAGCAAGTAGAATTTCAATCACACATGATTGAAGTGGAAGTTATGATCAATAACCGACCATTTATTATTTTAATTGATTCTGGGGCTAGCCATAGTTATGTAGATCTTAGGGTGGTAGAAAGTTTGCATTTATCAAGAAGCAAACATGAAAGGTCTTGGTTACTGTAGTTGGCTACAGGAACCAAGAGGAAGGTCATTGAATTGGTTAAATCATGTTCGATAGACATGAATGGATTGAGCACGAAGGCTGAATTGAATGTTCTTCCTTTAGGCTCTTATGACTGCTTAATTGGGATGGACTAGTTGGATCAGCACCATGCCCTCCTGGACTGTCATAACAAGAGGTTTACATGCCTGGATGAGGAGGGAAAATGGAAAGTAGTCCAGGGAATTCCCAGAACTGTGGCTGTTAGAGAAATCTTAGCCATGCAGCTGAAGAAGTGTTACAGGAAAGGCTATCAATTATTTGCAGCTCATGTGGAGGAAGTATCCAGTGATGAAGTCTCAAAAATTGGAGACCATGAGGTACTCACAGAGTTCAAGGATGTATTTTATGAGTTACCTGGACTACCTCCAAAGAGAGACATCGATTTTTCTATAAATTTGATGCCTGGAGTAGCTCCGGTGTCGAAATCTCCTTATAGAATGAGTATGCCAGAGCTGAAAGAGTTGCAATTGCAACTCGAAGAGCTTCTGAAGAAGGGGTACATTTGCCCCAACGTGTCACCTTGGGGTGCCCCAGTCCTGTTCATGAAGAAGAATGATGGGGCGTTGAGGCTGTGCATTGATTTTCGGCAGTTGAACAAAGTAACTGTCAAGAACAAGTATCATCTGCCAAGGATCGATGATCTTTTCGATCAGCTGAAGGGTGTGAAAATATTTTCGAAGATAGATCTCAGATCAGGATATCACCAGGTGAGAATAAAGGATGAGGACATCAACAAGACCACCTTTAGAATAGGGTATGGTCATTATGAGTTCACAGTGGTGTCGTTTGGACTGTCAAATGCACCTACTGTTTTTATGTGCTTAATGAATGGTGTATTTAGGGACTATTTAGACAAGCTTGTCATAGTCTTCCTGGATGATATCTTGGTGTATTCCAAGTCAGAGGAAGAGCATGAACAACACCTAAGGATGGTGTTGCAAGTGTTGAGAGGACACCAATTGTATGCCAAATTGAGCAAATGCTTATTTTATCAAAGACAGATCCATTACTTGGGACATATTATTTCAGAAGAAGGGATCATTGTGGATCCTGAGAAGGTTGAGGCCATCCGAGAATGGTCAACACCAAGGAATGTGACAGAAGTTAGATCCTTTATGGGTCTAGCGGGCTATTATAGAAGGTTTATCGCAGGGTTCTCAAAGATAGCTCACCCTATCACTTCCTTGCAAAGGAAGGAGAAAAAGTTTCAGTGGACTGAAGAGTGTGAACAGAGTTTCCAACGATTGAAGCAGCTGTTAACCAGCACTCCAATCCTGAGAATTGTAAATCCAAATATGGATTTCATGGTGTGCACAGATGTGTGTAAGGAAGGGTTGGGAGGAGTTCTCAGCCAAGATGGATTTGTAATCTGTTATGAGTCCAAGAAATTAAAAGAGCATGAAAAGAATTATGCCACTGACGATTTGGAACTGGCAACAATCGTCCACACTCTGAGGAAATGGAGATATTACCTCATGGGAAGAAGATTTGAATTGAGAACAGACCACCACAGTCTTAAATATTTGTTTGAGCAACCAACCTTAAACGTTAGACAAAGCAGGTGGTTGGAGTTTCTGTGTGAATACAACTTTGATATCAAGCATATCAAAGGGAAGGAAAACAAGGTGGTTGATGAACTCAACAGAAAAGTGCATGACTTACATGCTTCAACTATTAGCATGTACAGGACTGATATTAAAGATAGAATTTTGGAAGCTGCAAATGCAGATTTGCAGTACAGAGATTTGGTAGCAAAGCTACAGCAGAGTGAAGGGCCACAGAAAAGAGAAAGTTACACCTTGGAAGCTGATGGAATACTCCTGTACAAAAACAGAGTGTATGTACCCAATGTCAGGGATTTGAGACTTGTGATTCTAAAAGAAATGCATAAAGTGACTTATGTTGGACATCCAGGATATCATAAGACTGTGGCAGCAATCAAAGGCCATTACTTTTGGCCAGGTATGAAGAGGGAGATCGTTGAATACATCGCCAGATGTATGGAATGCCAGAAAGTTAAGGCTGAGCATAGGCATCCAGCAGGGTTGCTGCAGCCTTTACCCATTCCTGAGTGGAAGTGGGAAGTGGTGACCATGGATTTTATTATAGGATTGCCCAAAAAAAGCAAGCAGCATGATTCGATCATGGTTGTGGTGGACAATCTTACAAAAGATGCCCATTTTATTCCACTGAAAACCACTCACAAGGCAGCGAATGTTGTTGATATATTCTTAAAAGAAGTGGCACGCTTGCATGGAATTCCTAAGATGATTGTGTCTGATAGGGACCTGAAATTCACCTCAAATTTCTGGAAAGGACTGTTCAAAGGATTCAGAACGAATTTGAATTTTAGTACAGCGTATCATTCCGAGTCTGATGGACAGACAGAGAGGGTGAATAGAGTAATAGAGGACATGATGAGAATGTACGTGATGGACAAACCAGCAAGATGGGAAGACTACCTGCATTTGGTAGAATTCGCCTACAATAATGGGTATCATGCATCGTTGAAGATGAGCCCATTTGAATCACTTTATGGAAGAAAGTGCAACACTCCAGTAAGCTGGGATAATCCAACTGACAGAGCAATAGTTGGGACAGAGTTTCTCAAAGAGATGGAAGACCAAATGATAAGAATTAAACAGAATTTGAAAGTTGCCCAAGACAGGCAGAAAAGTTATGTTGATAAGAACAGAACCCATAGAGAATTCAAAGTGGGTGATCATGTTTTCCTGAAAGTGAAAACTAACAGGAGTTCCCTGAAGCTGGGAAGTTGCGCCAAGTTGG